>JACEFZ010028363.1:0-316965 GCA_014155875.1 Cepaea nemoralis | reverse complement strand
CACGGTCACAGAGTAAACGCACGTCTGCGAACACTCGGACGAAAGTAGAGCGAACGTGTGGATCGCGAAGGTATACTCTCAGGAGCACTCTGTTGCCTGACAGGCTGACGGGAGGGCCGTCGCTAGACTTCACCCGGTACCACGAAGCGGGGGTCACCAGAATCCGGTCACATCAATACCCAAAGGGGAAGCTGTGCAGGACCGCAAAAGGGTACGACGCTAACGCGCTCTACCTCAGCACCATGGCTATGGACATGCCGTGCGGCAAAGAGCGAGTGCTCCACGCAGAAAACCCCCAAAGGTAGCCCCTAAGGTCGCACAGCAGGTGTTAAAAGGCCAGCTGTTTGGATTTGTCAAGTGTAAAAATCTCCACTCCCAAAGCCTTGTGGCCAAAGTTCGAAGAAATGGCACCCCTCTTTATGAACCAGGCAGTACCGGAGGCCTTAGTAGCGCCGGAGATGTTGGAATACCTGAAACGCACCGGCCGCCAGCGGTCGGGGTTGTAAGAAACTGCTTGGCCTCCTTGAGGCCGACGGAATCTTGCTGTACACCCCGCTGTTGAAATGGTATCTAGAACACGGACTCGAGCTGGAGGCGGTCTATACAGTCATCCAGTATGAGCCAAAGAAGCTCTTCACGTGGTTTGTTGAGCAAGTAACCGAAGCGCGCCACCTCGGGGATGTGGACAAAGCGAAGGTGATGCTGGCCGAGGCTATGAAGCTTCTAGGCAATTCAGCATATGGAAAGCTCATCGAGGCACTCGAGCGCCACACCAACACCAGCTACACCCGAGACGAAAAACAGTGGATCAGGCACTACGTTCCGCCTGGTTTGATGACCTCACAGATCGCGTAAGCCACGTGTGATCATCAAGCGTCATTTCCAGGTAGGCATCGCCGTGTATCAACTGGCCAAGCTCCGCATCTTAGAATTCTACCATGACTTCGTTGACCGGTTCGTGGATCGCAGGGACTATGAGGTCATGCAGATGGACACCGACAGCCTGTACATCGCGCTGAGCACCCTCAACCTCGAGGAGGCGGTAAAGCCTGAGATGAAAGAGGAGTTCAACCGTGTGAAGAGGGAGTGGCTTGCCTGGGACAAATGGAGCGGGCGAACCCCTGGCATCTTCAAGACTGAGTTTGAGGGGAGTCGAGGCATCGCTCTCTGCAGCAAATGTTACATCTTCGACGGGGACGTGAACACGAAGTTCTCGTGCACGGGGATGGGAAAAAGGCAGAACACCATGACCTGGGAGATACAAAGCCGCCTTAGAGGGGGTCCGTAGACAGAGTGGAGAACCGAGGGCATAACGGGCAGATGGCCAGCTACCAACAAGGCAAGCTGGGCCTCAGCGCGTATTATGATAAACGGTATGTCTTACCCGACGGTATCCACACGCAGCCCCTCGAGTACCACAAGGTCGCTGCGGAGTGAGCCCTCACTGTTTAGGGAGGATCCGGTCAGGAGGAATTTGGGTGTCGGGAGGAACAATCATCAGCTCTTCGCGAACGAAACCCCTAGTCGGCCCATCATCCAGGTAGTACAGCGCAGGTTGCCCATCCTGGCAGACAGTTTTACGAATCTCGTGTACTGTTAATGACCACGAAGGATCAGTCGCCCGGCGCCGGCCACCTTCAAGCTCATGCTCCCCAGACGAGCTTGCATACAGATACCGAACTAGAGCATCAGACGGAATCACAGGCTCCTTGAGGCTGATAGTACGGTGAGCAGGAGCGGCCAGCGAATGGGATACAGAAGTGTCCTTAATGGCATCAACCGGCTTCTGACCTGTCAAACGAGTCACCTCACCGTTAAGCGCCGCGACCACCTGAGGAAGAGCCTGAACCCATTCAGCCGAACGTTTCAGAGGACCCTCGAGCTGCCAGTAGTAACTCTTGGGCGTACTGGGCACCGAACAGTCTCTCCGCCAGAGTGCGATTGAACCTCTCGACGATCGCCTGATGCCGGTGATTCCCAGCTTCTTCACGCCATATCTGTGTCTTATGCTTCGCTGCCAGCTGGCTCACAGCACCCATAATCTCACGCCCCGGGTCAATCTGCAGAAGCTGTGGCCACTTGAGTGGCCCGCGTTTGTAAATTCGCTCAAGGGCCAAAGCCACCCCTTCACTGCTCTTGTCTGTCAAAGCCTCTGCTTCCTTAAACCGTGAGGCAACATCCACAACCGTCAAGGCATACTTAAATGTCTTACGACCAATCCGGTCATGTGGTAGGTAGAGCAAGTCAGCCTGATGGACGGCATTCGGTCTATCTTCATCAATAGATGGCCGCGGAGTGTAACGAGGAGCGGGTAAATAGATCTGAAAATAGCTTGCTTATTGAGCCAGTCTCGGGCAACATCCTCCGAAACATTAGCTGCAGCAGCTAGCTTCTTAATGGCCGCCAAGCCTTTCCAATAGCCCTGAGGGCTGTAGTAGATGTCCTCCAGACCTTTCATTTTGTACTGGGTAGCAGCGGTTAATGTCTAAAGCAACTTATAAGCAACAATACTCGTCGCTGCCAGCCCAAGAACGATGAAAGTGATCTCGCGGTCTTTCTGAGGCTCGGATGGCACATAGAATCCGACAGGCGAGGTTCAGGCTCGAGGGGCTCGACACGTTTGCCGGAGATCAGGCTGTATTCCCGCATGGCCTGGTCGACATCCTGGAAAGAGTGAACGGTGTGGCCTTCGCGCTGTAGCTCATCGTTGAGCCAGTCCACCCGCGCGGTTCTCTTTCTCGTCCACTCAGCCTGGGCCGCCTGTAGCCGCTCGACAGCCTCATCGTGCCGCCTCATTTCTTCATGGGCGTCTGCATGCCCTAGCTTGGAAAAGAGGTAGTTGCCCCATGTAAACGCGAAGACATTGACAACAGCGCCCCCTATCATCATTGCGACAGAGGCCATAGCTAGCGGGGTTGATACTGTAAGGGCTTATGCAATATGTCAGCGTGGATCAAACCCTCTTTGATAAGCAAATCTCGGAGTGCTAAGGCGATGGACGTGTCTAAAACCATCATCCCAATGTCATACATATCAGCGTCTAGCTTGGACAAGGTTGCCCCTTTGAGAATCACCTTGGTCAGTTTTGCGGTGCCTACCGTAAGCGCGGCCACCACAGCGCCGTGGTAAACGGCGTTAACAATAGCTCTCCCGTCAACACCTGCCATTATTCCATATAAAATGGATCTCTATTCTTTAATACGTTAGTATCCGGTCGCTTGGAGGGCGCAGGTGCTTTAGTCCGCCGCAATTTCTGCCTAATTACACCGACGACAACGACAACGCCAGCCACTCCGATAATCCAGGGAGTTCAACCGCGGTAATCAACGGGCACCATTGGAAACAGCGGTGGTGGGGCCTGCTCATGCTCGGGGGCTAACTTTCGTTTCTTTTCACGAACAGCCTGCTGCAGAGCTAGAGACAACCTCTCTGCTTCACGACTCTTTCGAGCAGCAGCTCCTCTCTTCCCAGCCGCAACTTTTCTGGGGTCCTTCGTCACTAGTTTCTCCGTCTCCTGTGGAGCAATTTCGGGGGTCTCCTCCATCTTGTTCCTGCTTAGGACTGATATGTCCAAAATGACAGTGCCTAAAAGTTGCTAGCGCGACAGTTGCAGGTGCTAAGCACATACCGAACTTATGTAGAGTTCACATGTAACTGTGTTTAGCGCATGCCCTAGAAACGGGTCGGCCTCCAGGTCTGTCACCAAAGCTTGATTATCAGCAATGGGGAGAAACATACTTGCCACTTGTGCGTACATCTGTAGCATAGCCGTGCTCAGGGTCTTTGTTATTGCCGCTCCAAGTCTCGCCTCGTGCCTCGCATATAGCTTCTCAATTTCTTGATCAGGCAAGGCCTCAACCTGTTCCACTCTAAGTTTGGAGTACTTACCTCCTATGTACTGCCCGGTACGTCCCCCAGCCGCAAGTGCTGCCAGCCTTTCACGCTGCAACGCATGTCCGGACTGTGGCGTTGTGGCAGGTAGTGTTGCATGTCCGGACTGTGGCGTTGTGGCAGGTGGTGATGCATGTCCGGACTGTGGCGTTGTGGCAGGTGGTGTTGCATGTCCGGACTGTGGTGTTGTTGTAGGTGTTGCATCCAGAGCAGACTCTACCGGCTTTGCCTCTTCAACGTAACAGCTGGTCGAGTATGGTGTCACAATCCATCACAGCGTTTGCAAATACCCAACGTCTAACTCTAATATAGGAATGCACAGCCCATCCAAGCACACAACATGTGCATATCAGTTGTAATACAACTAAGGCTGTTACGGAGTAACAAAGCACTGCTTCATACATTCTTAAGTTGTGCTTAGCTGATGCTTAACATATGCTTAGCTGATGCTTAACATAAGCTTAGCTGATGCTTAACATATGCTTAGTATCTAACAAACCTCAACAGCTTTGAGCACTTTATAAGAAAATGGGAACTTGGTCCTCAGTACCAGCTTTGAGAACTCATTAGCTTCGAGTTGCTTTCGCACCCCATCACGCTCCTCCCTAGAGTGGATGACGTAGTTCTCGTCCAGACTGTCTTCAAAGCTATCCTTATCCTTGGAATGGAAGAACGCCACCCATTGTGTCTGCGCCCTGAGGCCTTTCGCAACGGCGTTGTACTTCTGGGTTTGAACCCACAGACTTTGCTGGGCATGTCGCCCGCTAAAAGCTAGATAAGTCAACATAGTCCGCTTCTGCGCAATAGCGTCCTCTGCGCTGCAGTCATCAATAATGTATAACGTTGGTGTCCCCTGAAACATTTTATAGAAGGCCTCTAGACATTTGAGCAGCCGATCACCGGCGTCAAATATGAAGACCTCGGGATCTGACCACACCCACGACCAGGCCCGGTATGTTTCATTGTATCGTACCGAAGGGCAAACAATTACAATATGCTCGTAAACACCCCTGTACGGGCCTTCCAGGAGGTCGAGAATGAATTCTGTTTTACCACACGATGTGGGGCCTGTGATGATGGCCGAGTGTGGCTTAAGTGGGAACTCCATTAATAAACAGCACTAACGAATCTCCCGGTGTCGATGTTCAGCTGTCCGTCCATAACCAAATAAACGTAGCAGTACAGTGGCCCCGCCGGTTCGGCCTCTTTCGTAATCTGGAGACTGATGCCCTCAGAGCCGTTTTTTACACGCCGGCCGCTGCCGTGAAGATGGTCATCGTCGGAGGTCCGGAAGTCAAGCCACAAGGAGAATTTTGTCGTCAAGTACTCGCCTAGACTGACATTGAACAATCCTAGCTCTTTGGCGACTGCGCTTGTCTCAGGGTGCCATTTGAGGCCGCCGGCAAAGATTTTCCTGGCTTCGTCCCAGAGCTGGTGTGGTGCTAAGCCGGGCGCAAATAGCTGATTGGCTTGTCCTTCTACGATAACTTCAACTTTGGTGATCTGCGGGTTGTAAAACAACTCTGGTTGGCGTGCAAAATCCTTTTGGTTGGCGGGATCTTCCCATAATAGGAGAATGCCTTTCAAAGACTTACACGGTGTGTTCAGATTGATGTTCCATATCGAGTCCTCCTTTTTCTGAGGGATCCGTCTATGTCGTAGGACCCGCTCGTATAACACTACCATACGGCTCTCATACATGCAACGTGGGTTCAGTGACTACTTCGTACTCGAGATAGATGTTTTCTAGGGAATATGTGGAGTTGCCGATATCGTTACCAGTTGCACGAATCACACGAGAAGCGCCGTTAAAGGTCAACTCAATCTCCAGTCGATCACCAAATTCAGAACAAGCATTGGAGAATGCAGATGGTAGACATTGTAATTCGTCCTCAGAGTACACCATTGAGAACCTTGACTAGATAAATCATCACTGATAAGAAACAGCAGATAGACAGATGGGTAGAGCACTATTTGGAGCTTTCCTCAAGTGAGACCAAACTAGCGGATGATGCCCTCAACGCCATAGAGGCTCTACCAACTCTTGACCACCTGGACACACTTCCCACCATAACAGAAGTTAAATGTGCTATAAATGAACTTGGCATCTGGCAAGGCTCCAGGTAAGGATGGAATTCCAATAGAGGTTGTCAGGAGTGAGCAAGATACACTCACTCTACAGATCCACCAGCTAATAGAGCTATGCTGGCGAGAAGGACAAGTCCCACAGGATTTCAAAGATTCGAGCTTCATAACACTGTACAAGAACAAGGGCGATCGGAGCGACTGCAACAATGATAGGCATATCTCACTTCTGTGTATTGTTGGAAAAGTATTTGCCAGAATTGTTCTGAGCAGACTTCAAGTCCTAGGAGATCAAGTCTACCCCGAATCACAGTGTGGCTTTCGACAGAACCGGTTGTCAGAGTCTAGAGTAGTGCAGTGACATCGTTACGCCCGCCAGGCGACTTAGTCCCCAGCCGGGATGCCGTAACTTCGTTACGCCCGCCAGGCGAGTAGTAGTTACCTGCCTGCGAGGTTGCTGGCTGACGAGACGGCCAGCGGTCAGGCAAGGACGAAGCAAGACGCACGCATGCCTCGTGAAGCCACTTCAGGTAGGGAGGCAAGTTGGGAGCTATAGACAGACAGCTCTGGGACGTGGACTCGACTGGACGCATGATGAGAGAAAGGCGTTGTGTGGTTTCTGTGCCTGAAAGTCGAGTGTCTGGACATCTTGAGAGATAGACTGTGAGCTGTATTGTGTATGTAAGTGTAGTGAAGTATAAAGTATATCTTGTAATGATCATCGTATTGTATATGATCTGTAAATAAATACATTGAACGTTGTGTCGTTGAGTCTCAAGTCAAATCACGTTGTACTTGTACTGTCTCACATGTGTTAGGTTAACGAGCCAGGTTTAAGACCCTGACATGTGTGGACGTGGTGGCATTCGTCTGGCTTTGAAATGAACGGGTTTATGTGATTAACATTTAAAACTAGAGTTTGTGAACTTAGAATTTTTGTCAAACTTTATGGTACATGTAAATGTGATCATTGAAGGCTCATTTTGATATATTACTACATTGTTTGAACATGGAGACTAAATGTAAACGTACAGTGCATACATATTGTTTGATCTTGTAAACGTGTAAAACATCAGTGATTGTTGAACTTGTCACCGTTTTGACCTTGTCGACATTGTGATCTTGTCACCATTGTGACCTTGTCGCCATCTTGTAAACTTGATGTCTATGTCCTTACTGAATGTCATCTTAATGTAAGTGATGTGTCATCAATGTTGTAGAGTGTTGTGATATATGTAGATTGTCTTTGTGAATTGAGTTGTGGAAAGCAGAAAGTTTTCGAACAAAAGTGACTTGTGTTTTGAAAAAAAAATTGTTGACTGACAAAATTACGACCTACAATTACACTCAACGCCATACAAACCTAATCAAAACTTAGTGACAAGCAGGCACACCACATCAAATAGACGCTAATTTATTTCCTCCAAAAACAAAGCAGGTTTTCCGTACCATCTGAAACCCTTGCCTGTAGAGGTCATTTGTGTTTTCGAAGTAGCGACCCTACAGTTCCTAGCCCGATTTCCAACCGTTCTTCACCGCATCCAGGGCACTTGAGTATATTTTTCTTTTAATATACTTTAGGATGCAAATTTAGGCATGTATTGTCAATAGAACACAATTGTAAATTGTTCACTTTACTAACCACTTATAACAAATTGTGTGGCTGGTATTTCATTTGCATTTTCCATCATGTCTTCATTAAATGATTTCATCGATATGGGGTTAAAGTTGAAGTTAACAGGTGATGAGTTAACGAAGTGGAGTGAAAGGAAATATTCTGAATACCTCCTAGTACAGGAAAAAGCTAATGAACGCGATGAAAGAGCAGCTGAAAGA
Source organism: Cepaea nemoralis (assembly GCA_014155875.1). NCBI lineage: Eukaryota > Metazoa > Mollusca > Gastropoda > Stylommatophora > Helicidae > Cepaea > Cepaea nemoralis. The sequence continues at coordinate 309,153 of JACEFZ010028363.1, read as the reverse complement.
GCTGCCAAACAAGCAGAAGTAGAACTGTCTGCAAAGACAAAACAAGCTGAGATAGATAGTGAACTGAAAAAAAGCTGAAATAGCAGCTCAGAGTAAACGAGAAGAGCTGGAATTGCAATTAAAAATCAAGCAACTTGATACTGAGACTGCCATTAACAAAGAGTCTAAGAAATCTGAAAGACTGGAGAAAGAAAACCAGTACAAGAAATATCAAGGTATCGTACATAATTATACCTCGGGTGACTGCATCGCAGCCTTTACCCAAAATTTTGAGACGTTAATGGACCATTACCAGGTTCCACTGTCTGAATGGAATATTATTTATATGAGGAGTTTATCAGGGGAGCCTCTCAAAGTCATTGAGACCATCCCCAAAGACCTCAGAAAAGATTACCATTATCTGAAATCAAAGATTATGGCACATTTTATGTTAGATGAGGCAGGTTACAGAGAACAATTCAGCAAGTTGAGCCCAAAACCGACTCAAACGTTCTCTGACTACCTCTGCTTAGTCCGAGATATATTTACCAAATGGACTTCAGCAGCTAAAATTGATAAAAACTATCAAAGATTAGAAGATCTGATCATCAGAGATAAAGTCATTTCATCCATTCCATCAGCATTTTCCAATTTTTTGCAGGAGAATGAATGGACTAGTGTAGATGAGATTGAGAGACGTGGTTCGGCTTATTACACAGCCAACAAACATTGTTTTGCCAGTGAAGCTACTGACATAAATTTTGTAGCATCGGCTAACTATGACAAACCCTATAGTAGGCAGAAACCTCATAAGCCTACATCTGAGAAGTATAATCACTGTAGATATTGTAAAATTTCACACCATCAAGGTGAGATGTGTGACAAGAACCCCACATATCATACTTATCTACAAAACATGGTAAACAGACAAGATAAGGAGCGTAGATCCTTCAGAAATTTTCGTAAATGTTTCCTCTGTAAGGCGTACGGACATTATCGCCATGATTGTAAAGGTAGGGAAATGACCAACAAAGCAAATGCCGCCTTGTTTGACAGTTCATCATCAGATGAAGAACAATCAGAGAAACATCCTGTGAACTCAGCACAGGCTTTTGATATGTTTAACGCAAATAAATGTACTGTTTGTAACACCTTTTATGAAGATGGCATTTTAACATGCGGCCACTCCATTCCTATTGCCAATGAAGAAGCTAATTTGGTATTAGATTCCAAAGGCAGGATAAACATCCATCAGGGATACGTGAATGGCAAGTCTGCTACAGTCCTTCGGGACACGGGAAGCTCACTTATTGATCTAAAGAGAACGTTCATAATGCCTACAGACTATACAGGCAGGCAAGTAACATGCAGAACATTCTCAGGCAATATTGAAAAGTACCCACTAGCATGGGCATATATTGAAACACCTTTCCTCACTGGGAAAGTAAAGTGCGCTGCATTAACACACCCGGTGTGTGATATTATAATTGGAAATATACCAGAGGTGAATGATAAGCCTCATGACATAACATCTCTTTGTATTGATGATAGCATAACATCACCATCAAATGTCATCATTGATAATGTTACACCACCTAATGAATGTATGGTAGCTAATGTAGCACTAAGATCTCATGACATCATTGATAACACTGTTTCATCACCATCTGATATCATTGAAAGTGTGAACGCAGTAACCAGATCTACTGCTAGAGTGCAAGATGAAAGTAATCAAACTGAGGCTATACAAATGCTTAGCCCAGTATCACTACCTCCTAATACCATGAAGGAGACTTTTGTAACAGCTCAAAAGGCTGACCCTTCATTGTCAAAATATTTTAATCTGATCGGCCAAAAGCCAAAGGTAACCAAGAATGCAAAATGGCATTTTGCTGTGAAAAATGGTACCCTCACTAGGTATTATACCAGAGGTGACAACACAACAGAGCAAATTGTTTTGCCAACTAATTATCGTAAGCAAGCCTTACATCTTGCCCATGATATACCTCTTGCAGGGCATATGGCATACGCTAAGACCAGATCAAGATTATTAACACAGTTTCATTGGCCCAAATTTTGCAATGACATTAAACAATATTGCAGAAGTTGTGACATCTGCCAAAAACTGGTAAAAAAAGGTAAACACCCACAGGCAAAGTTACAAGTTACTGACTTAGCCAGTCGACCTTTTGAGAAAATATCTGTCGACATAGTGGGCCCTCTTAATCAAACAACAACTAGAGGGAATAAATATATTCTAACTGTCATCGATCAATGTAGCCGCTGGCTGGAAGCGATTCCGCTAAAGAACATAACTGCCAATGATATAATGGAAGTTTTCTTCCATATATTTTCTCGAATAGGATTTCCAGACACTATCCAATCAGATAGGGGCACTCAGTTTATTGCCGCATCTACTCAAGCTTTCACCAAGATGTTGGGAGTGAAGCAATGTTTCAATTCCCCGTACCATCCTCACTCTAGTGGAATTATAGAAAAATTTAACAGCGATTTAAAGCACATGCTTGCTAAAGTCACGCAAGAGTATCCCAATAACTGGGACGTATATTTACCTGCTATTCTCTTTGCTTATCGCGAGGTACCACATTCTAGTACAGGTTTCTCTCCTTTTGAACTTATCTATGGTGCCAAACCACGTGGCCCATTAACTATTTATCATCAAATGTTAACTGACTCCACTCCAGTACTTAAACCCATATCATCATACGTATACGTTACATCATTGCGTGAAAGAATCATCAAATCTTGTATAATTGCAAAGGATGCACTAAAATTATCTGGTGCTACTTATAGACAATATGCTGACAAAGGTAACAGGACAATAACGTTGACACCTGGACAGGACGTTCTTCTTCTACTACCTAGTGACCGACACTTATTGACTGATTCTTGGCAAGGACCATTTAAAGTGACAAGACAGATTTCACCTGTAGACTATGAGATCCAAATAAAAGACAACACAAAATATTCCACGTCAATATGCTAAGACCATATTACAACAGAGACAACGAACAAGACGATACAACAGCTTGTACAGTGATAATAGACCATGAAGATGACGAGGCTAGCGACGAAATTCCAACACCTGCATTAGACACGACAAACTGCTTGAAGGAAATTAAAATCAACCCAAAGTTAACTCAAGCAGAAAGAGACAGTTGCAAACATCTAATACAACAGTACAACACCATCTTCTCCAACAACCCAGGACAAACAGAATTAGTACAACATCACATCACACTCACGTCAAATACACCCATAAAATGCAGACCATACACCATTCCATTGCATTACAAAGAACACTTACATCAGGAGATCATTAACTTAGAAAAAACAACATCATAAGACGATCCCAATCAGACTTCTCATCTCCAATGGTCATAGTACGCAAAAAGGACAACACGATAAGACTCTGTGTCGACTATAGAAAGCTAAATAAGATAACTCTTCTAGATCTGGAGCCAATGGCAAACTCTGACGATCTACTGACAGAACTGACAGACGCTAGGTTCTTTACGAAGGTAGACATAACTAAAGGTTACTGGCAAATAGCGGTAGACGAACAGAGCAGACATCTGACAGCATTTGCCACACCTTGGGGACTGTACGACTGGTGAAAACTTCCATTTGGGCTTGTCAATGCCCCAGCAACATTCGTACGTATGACACGACTTCTACTAGTAGATATACCGAACATAATTTGCTATATAGACGACATTTGTGTTCACACAGAGACGATGACAGACCACATAAAGACATTAGAACAGACATTTGAACGGATTAGACAACACGGACTGACGGACTTGCAAAAGTAGACATAGCCTACCAGGAAATATCCTTCTTGGGATACAAAATATCCAATGGCTTTGTCACGACAGACGATAACATTGTGTCCAAGATACTAAAACTCTCACTTCCGACTACGAAAAAGCAAGTCAGAAGTTTGTTGGGACTTATAAATTATTACAGGCAGTTCATACCTGATTTTTCTGAACTGACCGAAGTATTTACTAACGTACTAACAAAAGATAAACCGGAGAAAATTGTAAGCAATGAATGCCTAAAATTTGCATTCCAAAAAGTATTAGCTTGTTTTTCTGATAATAGCTTAAATAATCTTATTCTGAAATTGCCCAATCTTCAATTACCTTTCAGATTGCGTACAGACGCGAGCTCCGTGGCGATTGGAGCAGTCTTGTTGCAGGAGCATAATAACATCCTTCATCCTGTGTACTTCGTTTCCAGGAAATTGAAAGCGAGAGAACGGGCTTGGTCAATACCTCAGTTGGAAGCCCTAGCTCTAGTGGTGGGTATAACTAAATTGTCCAGATTCCTCCTAGGACGCCATTTCATTGTGGAGTCTGACAGTAGTCCATTGCGATTTATAAATTCAGGTGTACCTTCAAACCAAATGGTAGCACGCTGGTCTCTTAAGCTCCAAGATTACAGCTTCGAGGTTCGACATATCCCAGGCACAACCAACACGATTGCCGATCTTTTGTCCCGTTGTCCGACCGACCCAGTAAGCACCAATGTCTGAGTGCAGTGTGTAAAATACACTCAGATCAACACAGCCATCCATCAGTGAATATTTTTTTTCCATTCACAAAAGCTGTGTAACGTCTACGATGTGATGTGATAGGGTTTACTCCCAATATATATAGTGTTCTTATTTTACTAATTAATGTAGTGATTGTCGTGTATAATTGTGTAGTGTGTGGTAGAAAGCGAACTTTATTAATTGTATATATTACGAAACAAGAACAGTGCCACATTCGCTCAAAACTTACCGTAAGCGAACTATCCAATTTGACAGTGGTATCTGCATTTGGAACATTCCAGTGATATTTTAAATCCGCGTGTGAAAGTGTGACCTGAACATTGACAGCTACACCACTGCAGTCAATCGAAATCCAGAAGTTTTTCCAGTGAAACATCCAACACATGAACGATTAGAACATTGTACATTCCGTAACTACATCAGACCGGAACAAGTGTGTTCTAGAGGTTTCAACATCAGCTGTTTAGTGGTCATGTGTACTTCCGGATTAGTTAGAAATTTAGTTCAAAATTAGCAGACGACAAACAAAAGTTTAAAAAGCTATGACGATTCTAAAATCTTTAGGAATCAACAAGTTTGAATACACGAATTGTGTATTTATATTTTTATGTAGTGTTAGAATCATATCTTGATTAATGCATTCATACTACCGACTTTTTCTCGTTAGTATGAAGAAACATCAAGCGATGACGCTAAGAAATAGAATAATTATTGTAAAATATTATATTTCATAAATTTTGAAGTTATTCCCCTTTCATTTAATTGTTATTACATCATTACACAAAGGGCCATAATGTGAAATGTATACGATTATGTGTTGTATATAAATAGCCATGTTGTTGCCAGATTGTTAAAATACCAGGAAGCCATCTACTGGGCATGGTAGAATGTTGCCGACATTGCAGACCAACACAAGAGCTCCTGGCCAAATGAGGTCAGGGTTTGAGCGTTTAATGTGACTTATGTAAAGCCGTATTTCGGTCTAGCCAGATGGTTTTTGTTTCAAGAACCATATTATTACGTTTTTTTTTTTTGGAGGCTGCGAGGTAGTTGCTTGGGAAGCTGTTACTACCGATCTGACTGGGTCAATAATGCAATTGAGGTAATCAGCCATCGAGAGGATGAAACTTGACAAGTGTTAAAGGTTGAACACCACATGTCGTTGAATACAACTTCCATTTCTTATATGTTTCTATGTCAATATGTGTATTTCTATGTATTCTGATACCAATGGATATAACAACAGAACGGTCGACTCTGACAAGGTTAAAATATTAACCCAGTATGTACATATATTAGACATGAAAGATGACATCTTTCATGAAGTTGCCCGGGGGAGCATGTCAGAGTCTAGAGTAGTGCAGTGATGCAGTGACATCATTACGCCCGCCAGACGACTTAGTCCCCAGCCGGGATGCCGTAACTTCGTTACGCCAGCCAGGCGAGTAGTAGTTACCAGCCTGCGAGGTTGCTGGCTGACGAGACGGCCAGCGGTCAGGCAAGGACGAAGCAAGACGCATGCATGCCTCGTGAAGCCACTTCAGGTGGGGAGGCAAGTTGGGAGCTATAGACAGACAGCTCTGGGACATGGACTCGACTGGACGCATGATGAGAGAAAGGCGTTGTGTGGTTTCTGTGCCTGAAAGTCGAGTGTCTGGACATCTTGAGAGATAGACTGTGAGCTGTATTGTGTATGTAAGTGTAGTGAAGTATAAAGTATATCTTGTAATGATCATCGTATTGTATATGATCTGTAAATAAATACATTGAACGTTGTGTCGTTGAGTCTCAAGTCAAATCACGTTGTACTTGTACTGTCTCACATGTGTTAGGTTTAAGACCCTGACACCGGTCTACCATTGATATGATATTCTCATTGCAACAAACGCAAGAAAAATGCCGTGAACAGAATCAACCACTGTTTATTGCCTTCATCGACCTCACAAAGGCATTTGATATGGGCAGTAGTGAGGGTCTGTTTAAGGCACTAAAGAAGATTGGCTGCCCACCAACTCTTCTGTCCATTGTGGAATCGTTCCACACAGATATGAAGGGTATAATCAAGTTTGATGGTGCAACTTCTGAAGAATTTGAAATCAAGAGGAGTTAAGCAAGGTTGTGTACTAGCTCCCACCCTCTTTGGAATATACTTTTCACTTCTACTGAAATATGCCTTTCGTGATTAGAATGGTGGTATTTACATTCACTCACGCTCAGATGGCGGCCTTTACAATGCTCAGAGATTGAAGGCCAAGACCAAAATTAGGAGGGTACTGATCAGAGAGTTGCTTTTTGCAGATGATGCTGCAGTTACGACCCACTCTGAGGAAGAATTACAATGTCTACTATCTGCATTCTCCAGTGCTTGTTCTGAATTTGGTTTAACAATTAGCAAAAAGAAGACACAGATTATGTCACAAGGTGCACATGGGGTACCATAAATCTTTATTGACGACACCAAACTAGAGATGGTAGACCATTTTACACATCTAGGATCAGTGGTAAATAGCAAATTATCCCTAGATCAGGAAATCAACATCCGGATTGGTAAGGCAGCAACAACAATGAACAGGTTAAGAAAAAGAGTCTGGGAGAACAGGAAGCTTACTACAAAAACAAAAGTCCTTGTCTATCAAGCCTACGTCCTTAGTACTCTTCTTTATGGCAGTGAAACCTGGACAACTTACTCACAACAAGAGAAACATTCATATGCGATGTCTGCGAAGAATTCTTGATATTAAGTGGCAAGACAAAATCACAAATACTGAAGTATTGGAAAGATCAGGTTGTGTGACAGTTTATTCCATGCTCAGTCTTCGTAGACTTAGATGGATAGGAACAAATTAACAAACTTTATTTTAAAAGGGTAACAAATTGGACATGGCCCGTCTTACATTCGGCCCTTTCAGTCACTCATCTTTCATTCATCAAATGTGCATGTTACATTAACATAGGGAAAAAATATTGTCAAATGGATTTTGTAAGCATAAACAATGCATAATATGCATGATACATTCACATAAGAAAACAAGAAAAAACATTGTCAAATGAAAGTTAACATAGACAGTGCATATTGCAATGTTGCGAGACATTCCCCATCCACACTCATATCCCGCAGCCACTAACACATCCCCCACCCACCAACACATACCTCCACGCAATCACACAGAACCAGGCAAACATACATGCCACCACCCACCCACTGATCCCCCATCCACACACATTTCCCCACCCACACGTCCTCACACACCAAGAAGAAGAAGAAGAAGAAGAAGAAGAAGAAGAAGAAGAAGAAGAAGAAACCACACACACATACCCCGCCAACCCACACCTATCCACACATATCCCGCACTCTCACAATTTTCCCCACCCACACACACATCAGCCAACCTACACCCACTGACCCATACAATATTAAGCCACCTCTCAACTACACATCCCCACCTATACACACATCCCGATAAATAAACACATCTCCCCACCAGCTCACACATATCCCCCACCCATAAACACATACCTCCTACCCACATACACGCCGCCACCAACATGTACCCCACCCACACACATCCGCCGCTCACACACATCTTCTCACAACTACACGCCTCCCCCACCCATACACTCATCTCTCACACTCATCCACCCACTCATGTACTCATCCATCAACCAATCACACCCACAAACACATGCATCTCTCATCTACCCTCCCACCCACACACCCCAACCACCCAGCCAAACACACATCCCCCATCCTCGCATACATCCTTCAATCACCTGCACATCCCCCCTCCCACACAAAACTCCACCCATAAACACATCCCCACCCACACGTCTCCCCACCCACTCACACATCCTCCACCTACCTCACCACCCACATACATCCTCCACCCACTCACATTTACCCCATCCACACTCACACACTCCCACCCACACAGACATATCCCATTCACAGACACCCCCCCCCCCACACTCATCCCCCAACCCACACAATCTCCTACACACCCATTCACCCACCCACACCCCCTCCCAACCCACCAACACCCACATACTTCCAACTATCCTCTCAAATATCCCCCCAAACACACACACACACACATATCCCTCACACACACATACATCCACCGACTATACATCACTTCACACATCCACACAGCACCCATTAACCCATACACAACCCCTCCACACATACATTCCCTCCACTCCCACACATATCCCTCACATACAAACCCATACACACATCCTCACATCTAGACACTTACATGATGCCTCACATGATCACTGAAACTAATAAGAACAAACTCCCACACTTTGCACACAATTGAGACACTGACGATTGTCGTGAGAATTCTCGCAATTGCAAGAAGTGGAGAAAAAAATTATACATATACATTATGTAGCGTAAATATTAGTGATACAATTCAACTCTCTTTTTGTCTCTCTCTCCCTGCTCTCGGTCTCTCACTAACTCTCTCACTCACATTACAGTAATGCTATATTATGCATGATAAAATCAAGTGGCATACAAAATAATAAGATGAGAATTTAAAAAAAAATATGGAATGGCAATCAAGTGGCGTACAAAATGATACCTCGTAATATGAAAGATGAGAATACATACAAAATATGGAATAGCATGTTACATGGCATGCGTGGGCTGAACTCTCTCTCTCTATCTACATACACACACTCTCACACTCATTCACTCTCTCTCACTCACACTCACTAATTCTCTCTTACTCTACAGTAATTTACATGAATTCATTTTCTGCACGTTAAAATCAAGTGCATCAAAATGATAATACGAAAATGAGAATACACAAAACATATGGAACAGCATGTAAGATGACATGCGTATACTCAACTCTCTCTCTCCTCTCTCACACATGTACACACACACATCCACACACAACATACACATGCAAATACACATATATACCCATACACATACACACACCTACACACACCCACATACTTACGCACACATACTCACACAACACCCGAACATACACTCCCTCACATACACTGCATGCATGCACACACAGATATACAATACATACACGAGCACACACACACACTCATCCATACACACATAAACACAAGCACATGCATATAAATGCATATAAACACATGAACGCACACCTTAACACACATACAGACATATACACGGAGGCACACACAGACACAAACATATACACCCATACAAACATGCACACACATACATCCACACTTTCTCATCATTCTCTAACTAAATCTCTCACACATATGTCCACACACACTCACTCACTTTTACACTCACTCAGAAACACGCGCATGCATACTCTCTCACTCTCACTCATACTAATTCTTCCACTCACATTCTTGCTCACTCACTCTCTCACCCACTGTCTCGCTCACACACATACAGTGAAGAATGATAGTGGAAAAATTATACCAGTAGTCTAGGTTACCATACAATGAGCACCAGTAGGTGACTAATGGAGGCATATAGTCGGTATGAAGTAAGCATTGAAAGAGTTTTTGGTTAAATGTGTAGGGACTCATTGGTGTTTTCAGATCTGGTGTAAGGCTATTCCACAAGTGAGCACCAGAATATGCCAAACAAGTTTTGTATGAGTCCAATCTAGGCTTAGGAAGCTGTAATAAATGTAAGAGCTTACTGTTCATTGCATTAGATTGAATTAACGGTAGAAGATACTCCGGGGTATTTTCAGATATAATTTTATTCACTAATTTGGCTTTGTTAAAAAGGAAGCGCTTTTGAAGTGGTAGAAGTCTTAGATGGCTGTATAATTTATTACTTTCAATGTGCTTTATGCTAGAAACTAGACGTATAGCGCGGTTTTGAAGCGAACAAAATGACATCTTAGGAGGATGGATGATGGTAGAATACCAAAGGACATATTTTGGGGGGGGGGGGGGGTGAATTACAGATGGGTAAGAGATCTTAGGGTCGGCCTCTACTACGATACAAAGATGTGTGTAAGCGGGACATGATTGATACAGGCATTGATAATGCACATTGGGAGCAAGTCGCCGCTGAACGTGTTGCATGGAGGGCAAACATCAGAAATGGAATAAAGACAAAGGAGAAAATCATTGCAGATAAGTCACACACTGATCATTTGAGACGTAAGATGGTGCATGATGGTGGAAATGATCACGTGTTCACATGCATCCACTGTGAACGGACATTTAAAGCGCAAATTGGCCTTATCAGTCACATGTGCTACCGCCATAGGTAAAAGTTATTATGCCTTTTTAAAGCACAAACTATCGTCTGTCAAGACGGCAAGTTGCCAATGAGAATGTATTCTCATGTGCCACAGCAGACGGTAACCATAAATATATGACTCACCAGTCATTATACTTGTAAGATTTCTTCCATTTATATGGTCTAAATCAGTGTTTCCCAACCTTTCTTTGTGCTATGGCCCACCTAAGCCTTTCTAAAATTCATATCCCCCCCCCCGCCCCTCCCCCAAAATATACATTATTTTTAATATTCAAAAATTTCAATGTTCACTAAAGAAACTTGATTGATAGGTTTTAGGAAGAAATCACTAGGAAATTATTGAGCAAACACAGTAAGTAAGTTTTCAAAACATATAATGGAGAACTTAAATTCAAGTACAAAATAATTTTAATGAAAGGTTTTTCTATATTATTTTAATTATTAGTAATTATTTATTATTTAAATTTAGTGAGATCCTTGCGCTTGATGCTTGCTGCAAAGAGATCTTATGTCAGGTTCTAATTTAGTTAACTTCAGTCTCAAGTCTCCCCGTTTTGTTATATCCAGCCGATTTCTTCCATTTTCGAATTGTCCCCCTTAATAATCGAATATAAACCCTGTGGGGCGTGGGCCCCACGTTGGGAAACACTGGTCTAAATACTCAGCTTTTGCAAAAAGAATACAAAAATCACATTATTAAGGTTACTCTCCTGTATGTGTTCAGTTGTGGATCTTCAGATTACCAGCATGAATAAAGCAGGCACTACAATCATCACATTTGTAAGGTTTCTTTCATGCATGCACTCTCTTATGGTATTTAAGATTGCCAGGATTAATAAAAGATACATTAGAATCATCACATTCGTATAGTTTCTCTCCAGTATGTGTTATTTTGTGGAGCTTTAAATTGCCAGCTGTAGTTAAAGATGCACCACAATCATCACATATGTAAGGTTTCTCCCCTGTATGTATTCTTAAGTGGTTCACTAAATGGCCAGGTTGAGTAAACGATGCACCACAATCATCACATATGTAAGGTTTCTCTCCTGCATATGTTGTTTTGTGGCACTTCAGATTGCCAGCTTTAGTAAAAGATGCACCACAATCATCACATTTGTAAGGTTTCTTTCCTGAATGTGTTCTCTTGTGGTTTATTAAACTAACATCCTGAGTAAAACGTGCACCACAATCATCACAACTGTAAGATTTCTATCCTGTGTATACTATTTTGTGGTATTTCAGATTGCCAGATGAGTAAATTTAAAAATTAAGTTGCATGTCCTTCATAGGACGTAGCAGTCAACCCCGCCAATTTTGCTGTTCGCGATTCCTGGGCAAATTTTACGTTAAGTAGTTTGCCATTGCTTTCTAAACGACCGACTCCTATACCTTTTTTCGAAAACACCAGCACCCCTGTGTTTTGAACCCAGGTATACGGGCTCACAAACCACGTTCGCAAGCCCTTAGCCACACTAAAATCATCACATTTGTAAGGTTTCTCTCATGTATGTGTTCTGTTGTGGTACATCAGACTGCCACAAGAATTAAAGATGCACCACAATCATCACATTTGTAAGGTATCTCTCCAGATTGTGGTATTATGTGGAGCTTCAGATTGCTAGCTGTTGTTAAAGATACACCACAATCATTACATTTGTAAGAGTTCACTCATGTATGTGTTCTCAAAGGGTACACTAAATGGCCAGGTTGACTAACAGATGCACCACAGTCCTGTCATTTTAAATGTTTTTCTCCTCCTGTATGTGTTCTTTAGTGGCACTTCAGATTAGCAGCTGTAGTTAAAGGTGCACCACAATCATCACATTTGTAAGGTTTCTCTCCTGTATGTGTTGTTTTATGGCACTTTAGATTGCCAACTTTAGTAAAAGATGCACCACAATCATAACATTTGTAAGGTTTCTTTCCTGAACTTGTTCTCTTGTGGTTTATCAAACTAACATCTTGAGTAAAAGTTGCACCATAATCATCACAATTGTATGGTTTCTCTTCTGCATTTTCTGCTTTCTGGTATTTCTGATTGCCAGCATGAGTAAAACAAGCACTAACATCCTAGCATTTGTAAGGTTTCTCTCCAGTATGTGTCCTTTTCTGGCGTTTCAGATTGCCAGGTTTACACACATACACCACAGTAATCATATTTGTAAGGTGTCTCTCCTGTATGTATTCTCAAATGGTAAACTAAATGGCCAGTGTGAGTAAAAGATGCACCACAATCATCACATTTGTAAGTTTTCTCTCCTGTATGTGTTCTCTTGTGGAGCTTCAGATTGCCAGCAAGAGTAAAACATGCACCACAATCATCACACTTGTAAGGTTTCTCTCCTGTATGCATCCTTTGGTGGCATTTCAGGTTGCTAGAGGTAGCAAAACAAGCACTACAATCATCACGTTTGTATGGTTTCTCTCCTGTATGCGTTCTCTTGTGGTAAATGAAACTAGAAGCATGAGCAAAAGTTGCACTACAGTCATCACATTTGTAAGGTTTCTCTCCTGTATGTCTTCTCTTGTGGAGCTTCAGATTGCAAGATTGAGTAAATGAAGCACCACAATCATCACATTTGTAAGGTTTCTCTCTTGTATGCATTGTCTTGTGGTTAATCAAAATAGAAGCATGAGCAAAAGTTGCACTAGTCATCACATTTGTAAGGTTTCTCTCCTGTATGTCTTCTCTTGTGGAGCTTCAGATTGTGAGATAGAGTAAATGAAGCACCACAATCATCACATTTGTAAGGTTTCTCTCCTGTATGCATTCTCTTGTGTAATGAAAAACGAGAAGCGTGACAAAGTTGCACTGCATTCATCACATTTGTAGGGTTGTTCTCTCCTGTATGTGTTCTCTTGTGGTTTAATTCAACTAGAGCTTGAGTCCATGTTGCACTACAATCATCACGATTTGTAAGGTTTCTCTCCTTTATGTCTTCCTTGTGGGAGCGTCAGCTTGCCGATCAAGAGGTAAACATGCACCACAATCACACATTTTTAAGGTTTCTTCCTGTATGAGTTTTCTTGTGGGTTAATCAAACTAGACGCGTGAGTAACAAGATTGCAACTACAATCTCACATTTGGAAGTTTCTGCTCCTGTTGTTTTCTCTGTGGAGATTCAGATTGGCCAACAAGAGTACAGATCACCACAATCATAACATTTGTAGGCTTCCTCTCCTGTATGTTCCTTCTCTTGTGGTGTGTCGACTGCCAGCAAGAGTGAAACATGCACCACAATCATCACATTTGTAAGGGTTTCTCTCCTGTATGTGTCCTTTGGGTGCATTTCAGGTAGCTAGGTTAGTAAAACAAGCACTACAATCATCACATTTGTAAGGTTTGTCCCCTGTATGTGTTCTCTTGTGGAGCTTCAGTTTGCCAGATTGATTAAATGAAGCACCACAATCATCACATTTGTATGGTTTCTCTCCTGTATGTCTTCTCAAGTGGCACACTAAATGGCCAGTGTGAGTAAAAGAAGCACCACAATCATCACATTTGTAAGGTTTCTCTCCTGTGTGTGTCCTTTTGTGGTATTTCAGACTGCTAGAGTCATTGAAGCAAGCACTACAATCATCACATTTGTAAGGTTTCTCGCCTGTATGTGTCCTTTTGTGGCGTTTCAGACTGCTAGAGACATTGAAGCAAGCACTACAATCATCACATTTGTAAGGTTTCTCTCCTGTGTGTGTCCTTTTGTGGCGTTTCAGATTGCTAGGAGTAATTGAAGCAAGCACTACAATTATCACATTTGTAGGGTTTCTCTCCTGTATGTGTTCTCAAGGGGTTCTTTAATTGGCGAGTGTGAGTAAAAGATGCACCACAATTATTAAATGTGTAAGATTTCTCTTCTGTATGTGTTTTTTTGTGGAGCTTCAGACTATCAGCTTTAGTCAAAGATGCACTACAATCACCACATTTGTAAGGTTTTTCTCCTGTATGTGTTCTCAAGTGGTACACTAACTGTTCGGTGTGAGTGAAAGATGCACCACAATCATCACACTTGTAAGATTTTTCTACTAAATTTGTTCTTATCTTTCTGTGTAAGTATATATCAGCATCAGTATTTGGATCACAAACTCCAGACATGTAAGGTGTGGCTCCTTGTTTTATTCTCTGATGAATACAATTGGTAAGACTATCATCATAATCAAGAGACTTCTCAGATATCTGCGTACATGTCACTGGTGTTTCTACCGTTTGTAATTCACTAGTCTCATTAGCCACACAACTTAGTTTAGTGCTAATTTCATTGGTAGATGACACACTCTCTGGTATTGTATCACATTTGTCATGTTTTACTGAAGTTATATAACTATTCTCAGTCCCACTATCATCAAGTGATATTTGTTTATGGCGAGTAAGAGTTATTTTATTTTCAGTCACACTTGATCCTGTGTTTGTGTGTCCTGCCATGTCTTCAAGGCTGCAGCAACCTTCCATGCCTACCATGTTATTGAATCTGTCATGAGTTTTGTAATCATAGAACACATCTGGAAGTTCTTGTTTCACACACTCCAATTTAATGTTATCAGATGCCATCTTCTCTATTTCTGGCTGCACTTATGTGAAATAGGAAGTCACAACTCTGGCAACAGTGGTGTATTTCTGAAACACACAAACAGTCAACATTTAGTTAAACATTAGAGTGGCCAGCAACATAACTGTTTACACTGATTACATTTCTACAAAATGAACAGTTACTGTAAATGTACTATGGCACCTGATAAGTCACTGCAGGTTTCATCTATCAATTGATTGATTGATTTAGGAACCGACATCACAGCATTCGGGACATTCCCATAAGCGCTCCGTCCCCATCCTCAGCAGCCAGCTGAACATTTATTATATACGTGTCAACTAGAAGGTGAACACCTACAGTAAGTACAGTCTAATACATGAACAAATACTGCATGTCACAGACATTTACATGCTTTATTGTTTCTATTGAATATGAAATCAGTACTTGAGATGCTTATGTCTGGGAAACTGCCAGTACTAAGGACACTACTTCCTGAAATGTGCAGCCAGCGCAAGGTTACCATACATTTGATACCACCTCGCTATAGAGTACCCAGAAATGAGAGAGCTGATCGATTAGCTAAGGAAGGAGCAATAGAAAAACAACTTGATGTACCTGTTACACACCACCAAAGGAAAAGAATGATCAAATTAGTTAGAAAGCCACCAAAACCTGCTCAAGATGACTACCACCTTATGGACAGACCAGAACAAATAATTATTATGCGCCTCAGAACAGGACACAATACATTACACAACCATGTGTATAGAAAATTCAAAGTTGATGGACAGCGGATCACATATTTGCCTTGTTGTTATTCAGGGTATTGTTAGGCTCATTGAATTATGGCAGTTGTATTCAGTGTGTCAGGTCTCAGTCAGATATGACTGAGCTACCGTATGACAGTAGACGGTACTACCTGCTTTCTGTTAGCGCTGAATGTTGGGCGGTGCTTACCAAACCTAACAGCCAATGGCTTTGGGTGGAGGAGCACAACTGGGAGGGTACAAGCTTTATCCTGGTGTGAGTAAATGCAACCTAAAGGCCAGGTCCTAAGCCTTGGTTGGCAGCTGGTCTAGGATCAAAGCTTTGACAGGCGGACAGTTAGAGCATTGCTTTGCTGATCTGACAGCTTCTGTAGCTTGTCTTGTTCTAGATATATTGGTGTTAGCTGTCCTCTGGAGTGAACTAGACAGGCCGAGAGAGGGATCATGCTGCATGGACAATACATGGTCTCTATATTTTAGCCCAGGCTTTGTGCTATGGAGAGGTATAACGCCATCCCTGGTCTTAAACGGTCTCTGAATCACAGCAAGAGGTAGCAGTTACAGGTTATAAGTCCTTGTCAATTGGTGTTGTCACAATCCTTGCTAATAGATAAAAGTGGCGGTGTCAAAGGAATGTTAGTTTGTGTATTACACAGGACTACTTGTCAACAGCCGGGTCCCCCTGGTGAAGGAGTTAAGGACTTTCTCTGCAATCCCGTATATACACGTGAGGAACACAGCTGCAGTGAGATTCGGCAGTCGATTCGTGCCGTGTTGATTACTATCGAAAGAGGAATGTGACCTTTACTTTCCTGTTACCAAAACGCACAATAAAATATACATCTTGCCAGGTTTGTTAGCAATGTGACAGACAATTAATAAATAATAAACAATTGGCAGCCATTTTTAATTGTTAATTAGGTCACAGCACATCCTATCAAAATAGTAATATGGCCGTGACTTTCCTTTTACCACTCTGAATTACTAAAATATACATCTTGCCAGGTTTGTTTGCCAATAATTAGCAATGATATTTAATGAATATTAATCAATTTATTCACGGGCATATTCTTAAGCAAGTGAATCGATACAGTTATCTCAGTACAGTCATAACATCTGATGGGAGATGCCTTGGAGAGATTAGAACAAGAATTGCCATTGTGAAGGTAGCCTTTTGCAAGATGATAAACATACTGACCAATAAAAAGATATCAATTGAAATGAGAAAAAGAGTGCTGAAGTGCTACATAGAACCTATACTTTTGTATGGATGTGAAGTGTGGTCAATAAGCAGTCAAGCTGAACAACAGCTGATGGCTGTGGAAATGTGGTTTCTGAGGAAAATGCAAAGAATACCATGGACAGACAGAAGAACAAACGAACAAGTCCTTCAAGAAACATATGAAGATCGTAAACTGATTAGACGTAGACAGTCAACATTTTTGGGCATGTTATGAGAAGAAATGAATTGGAGAAATTGGTGACGACTGGCAAGATCAACGGGAGGAGACCAAGGGGAAGACCGAGAAGTAAATACCTGGATGGTTTGACCACGTGGCATGGTCAAGACAAACACGGAGCTGATCCACGACTCTGGTGATCGAGTGAAATGGTAGAACATGACCACCCACGCTTATCAGTATGGCCCATGATGGATGGAATCAATTTACTGCTATTTTTAATTATTAATTAGGTCATGGCACATCCTATTGAAAAACAGATAATATGTCAAGTTAGGCCTGGCCACCCTGGACGCAATGATATATGGTGCTATGTTGTCCGTTTAAAAATAAACAAGCTACAGTAATAGAAGGCAGAATGTCTCAGCTTCCAATTTATTGGGCTGTGATAAGAACTCCCCCATTTCTTCTTTTTTTCTTCCCTTTGCACTTTCTGCTGTAGATCATAACTCACACATATTAATAGCAATTTCAGAATTATCGCCCTTTTTTTTAGCTCTTCACTTTTTTTTGTGTAATTTTGCGAACTTTTTCCTGCGTCCTCGAACGATCACTTCCGGTTTGACATGGACTGCTAAAAGAACAAAAAAAACGAAAGTAGTGTGGTACGATCAAAGGGGAAGTTATTCTCATATATTTAGAAGTGGTTCTGTTAGCTAACCGCCAAGTTATTATATTAAAAAAAACGATTTATTTTGATTATATTTGGTTCTTTTCACGATTAGTAAGGTAATTTGTTTTATAACTCATGTAATTGAACATTCCCAGCATATTTTCTTCCATATTTGAATTCCCCGTTCAATTTTACATAAATATGAAGAGTTTCAGCATTCCAGGTGTTTGCAGACGTTCAGGACAAAATATTTAGTGACATGGCCACGGCCGGCCGTCATACTCCGATTGCGGCGCCGATACAATAAACTATAGCGGACCTGTATTTATTTACAATTAGAACTGGTAATTTAAGTACGGCCGGCTCCATGGCTGAGGGGTTAGCAGCTTTCTCCGCTAACCCCGAATACTCTCGTCACGTGACGCGACAAGAATTAGCAGTGGTTCGAATCGCAAAAGTGACTTATGAGAGTATGGAGCCGGTCGCTCAGAAAGTCGTGGCGTGCTGATGAGCGTAATCTAGCCTAGGAATCAACATACAGCTGAAAGATGCTGGTGTTGACCGCAATATCCTGAAACAGGATGGAAAAGCGAAAAAAAAAAAAAAATTTAAGTACTAACATTAAACAGAATACAAATGTCATGTGTAGCAGTAATGTATCTGTGTACTTGCATAATAATTAATATTTCAGCATTTTACATGTCTGAAAATAATTTTCAAAGCCAGTTTTCAGACCCGTCTGTAAACTTGTAAGGTGTTAAGTAAGGAGTACTTTTTTTCTTGCAGCACTTAATTATTTAATTTTAAATACAGTACTGTAAAATAAGTTATATGTTTTAAATAAGTTAGTATTTAATTTTTAATTGCTGACTATTAATTAATTATTAGATACAGAACAGTGTGCTGTAATTGTAGAGCAGAAGGTAGAAATCAATTTTTAGTGAACAGTTAATTATTTTAATATTTAATATTTTAATTTTTTTATTATTTAATATCTTAATAATTAATTAACTGCTGCTTAATTTGTGCAGCAGTCACAAACTTAGTTACTTACATTAATGTTTATAATATTTAGTCAACAAAAGAAAGCTGTCGCAATGCAGTTAGTACTCATCTCATCTTATCATGTTCCTCTTGTACCTTGCGGTGTCGAGGTGAAGTATAAACTTCGTGAGAGTGCCTGATTATGGGCTTCATATATCGATATTCCCATGGATTCTGCTATTCCCTCCGTCCAACGTTTACGTGGTCGGCCTCTTCCTCTGTTTCCATCTGGTCTGTACATCATTGCTTGTTGTGGCATGCTGTTGACTGGTAACCTACTTGCATGGCCAAACCATTTGACTTGCTGCTTTCTAATAAAATCTAGTGCTGCTTTAACCCCCACTTTAGTCAGTCCGTTTATACTTCTTAGTTTTTCTACGAGCAGTATGAAGATCCCCTGCCGGCTTGCTAGGCCAGTCACAGGTTTAGGACACAAATCTGACCACAGGGAGTCCATCCCCTATGGCGAGCCATAGCCCCGTTAGCCCATGACCTCACGGTCATGGTTGCCCGGTCTGCACCACGTGGAGGTAGGGGTTGACTTGTGTAGTCTGCGGGTCATCGGCAGGCTACTAATTTTCGCTCTTCACCCCTCCTGGGAGAGGCTAGCCGATCCTAACCCTGCTGGCTGCAGGGTCAGGCGCATTCCACACCTTGCAGTTATTACATTAAGACAATATGATACATTTTCATGAATTGTTCTTTCACTAACGACGAACATTTCACATGACATTTAATTAATATAATAAATGTGCAGCTATATTTAACTAGCAATTAGGTCACAGCACATGATAACAAAAAGTCTTATAAGTCAATTGCATCTTTGTCAGAAACTCTGAGACTCTTGTGCTTTGTACGATGCTTTCACCAGGCCGCTGTGGGGAAAGAGACTGAGCAAACCTGGTGCAATGAAGTTGATCCTCTCATTCCTTTCGACATTCTATCGAAAGAGGAATATTACCTTTACTTTCCTGTTACCAAATCATAAGTAGAAACCCCATTTTAAAATATTCTCTGTATAGGCAAATATTAATAATAATCATCATAAAGTGCCGGCTGGCGTAGGCGTTCATGGCTTTCCACAAATCTCGGTCTTTGGTGTTCTGGATCCTAATACTAAATTATATTATACACCTGCGTTATACACCTGAGAGAAGTGAGGAGTCTCGTTCATGTCAACGAACCAGGCAAGCTAATACAGGAAAGTACTCTTACTAATAATTTACATAAATTAAAAAAAATTAGTTGTGAAACATAAACAGCAATTAACCAAAGAATGGCCATCACTTGTGACACTCTTTCTTAAACCATTTCCTGGGACATTCAAGATTCTGCCTGTCACACCTTTGCCACAGCCTGCGTCAATTTGATAAAACAATTCAGATGCACACCTTCCTGTGGTGAGTTTCTATATATTTGAATAACGAAGACACAAACAATAGATTGCATGATTTATTGCCTGGCATATTTCGCTGCATCTCGTCAGGTACATACTGCAGAAATCTGAAAATATAAAAAGTATAAAATTACACAGAGTAATGAAGCTTACATAAAAGAATAACGAAAAACAAATGCCTACACAAAATACAATAAATAATCACGGAGAAGACCCTCCAGTGACTACATTGTTAATTAGGTCATGGCACATCCTATAAAAAAAATAAAACATTCGTCAAGGTAGGCCTCACCACCCCGGACGCAATGATATATGGCACAATGTTGTCCGTTTAAAAATAAACAAGCCACGTTAATAGAAGGCAAATAATAAACAGTTGGCGGCCATTTTAAATTGTTAATTAGGTCAGGGCACATCCTATAAAAAAAATGAATAATACGTCAAGTTAGGCCTCGCCGCCCCGGACGCAATGATATATGGCACAATGTTGTCCGTTTAAAAATAAACAAGCCACGTTAATAGAAGGCAAATAATAAACAGTTGGCGGCCATTTTAAATTGTTAATTAGGTCAGGGCACATCCTATAAAAAAAATGAATAATACGTCAAGTTAGGCCTCGCCGCCCCGGACGCAATGATATATGGCACAATGTTGTCCGTTTACAAATAAACAAGCCACGTTTATAGAAGGCAAATAATAAACAGTTGGCGGCCATTTTAAATTGTTAATTAGGTCAGGGCACATCCTATAAAAAAAAATGAATAATACGTCAAGTTAGGCCTCGCCGCCCCGGACGCAATGATATATGGCACAATGTTGTCCGTTTAAAAATAAACAAGCCACGTTAATAGAAGGCAAATAATAAACAGTTGGCGGCCATTTTAAATTGTTAATTAGGTCAGGGCACATCCTATAAAAAAAATGAATAATACGTCAAGTTAGGCCTCGCCGCCCCGGACGCAATGATATATGGCACAATGTTGTCCGTTTAAAAATAAACAAGCCACGTTAATAGAAGGCAAATAATAAACAGTTGGCGGCCATTTTAAATTGTTAATTAGGTCAGGGCACATCCTATAAAAAAAATGAATAATACGTCAAGTTAGGCCTCGCCGCCCCGGACGCAATGATATATGGCACAATGTTGTCCGTTTAAAAATAAACAAGCCACGTTAATAGAAGGCAAATAATAAACAGTTGGCGGCCATTTTAAATTGTTAATTAGGTCAGGGCACATCCTATAAAAAAAATGAATAATACGTCAAGTTAGGCCTCGCCGCCCCGGACGCAATGATATATGGCACAATGTTGTCCGTTTAAAAATAAACAAGCCACGTTAATAGAAGGCAAATAATAAACAGTTGGCGGCCATTTTAAATTGTTAATTAGGTCAGGGCACATCCTATAAAAAAAATGAATAATACGTCAAGTTAGGCCTCGCCGCCCCGGACGCAATGATATATGGCACAATGTTGTCCGTTTAAAAATAAACAAGCCACGTTAATAGAAGGCAAATAATAAACAGTTGGCGGCCATTTTAAATTGTTAATTAGGTCAGGGCACATCCTATAAAAAAAAATAATAATACGTCAAGTTAGGCCTCGCCGCCCCGGACGCAATGATATATGGCACAATGTTGTCCGTTTAAAAATAAACAAGCCACGTTAATAGAAGGCAAATAATAAACAGTTGGCGGCCATTTTAAATTGTTAATTAGGTCAGGGCACATCCTATAAAAAAAAATGAATAATACGTCAAGTTAGGCCTCGCCGCCCCGGACGCAATGATATATGGCACAATGTTGTCCGTTTAAAAATAAACAAGCCATGTTTATAGAAGGCAGAATTTCTCAAGTTTCCAATCTTAGGGCCGCGATAAATCCTGACTTATCAGTTAATTCTTCATTGGACTTCCTGGTATTAAATTACGTCACCATATAATTCATAACTCCGCTTAGAATCAACGTACAGTCTTCGTTGAGATACCGTTGGATTCGTCTCGTCAAGCTCTATCTAACTGGTATGATTTCATAAGTAAAAACCCAATTTTTAAATATTGACCAAAATTGCTAACTCAGGACAGAAATGACATATAGTCTTCAATGAGATACCATTGGATTCATCTGTCAAGCTGTGTCCAACTGTCAGTGTTTCATAAGTAAAAACATAATTTTTAAATATTGAGTAAAAATGCTAGTCAATGATGAATAATAACTTTTGTTGTTGTTGTTCGCATATCCTTTACAGGACATCGCTGTCATAATCAGCATCTTTCAGCTGATTGTTGATTTCTTGGCAAGATTACGCTCAGTAGTTTGCCATTGCTTTCTAAGCAACCGGCTCACATACCTCGTAAGTTACTGACATGGAGAGACCTGCCACCGATTCACATTACTCACGGAGAAAGCCACTAACCCCAGACCAGGGACAATTTGAAAAGCATGATCAAAATAAACTCATTTCATTAGTAAACTCAAATTAAAATATAAAATTGTCATAGGACTTGCTACTAAAGCGAACGATTTCTTTGGCAAAGCTGACAAATGCACTCACCTTCTAAGTTCTACTGTAAATCCTAACCTAAGTCGTCTTGAAATTTAGTCAATATTTCGATTCCAAAATTTAGGAATGTCTTTCCTTTCTTCACACTGTGTTGTGTATCTTCAACTGCCGTCGCACGCCATGTTGGGCCGCCGCCATTGTCTGCGACATCTACATCCGGGCTCCCTTACAGTGAGGAAACATGGTCGACTTCATTTAGTTAGTTAGTCTTTCCTCTTGAGCCTAAGGCGGCGCATAGGGCAGAAGTCCTGTCTCTCCATGCCTGGCGGTTCGCTGCTACCTGTTGTAGATCTTGGATATTTACTTGGCCGTTGAATGAGCCTTCTCTAGTGATGGTTCCACGCAGGGTCTCTCGGTCTTCCCCGTTTTCTTTTCCCTACCGGTGACCATATGAGGGCTTGATAGGGGAGTCTTGACTTGTCCATTCTGAGTACATGGCCGATGTAGTTCCAACGGCGTCTTCTTATGAAATTGGATACTGTATCTTGCTTAGTCTCTTGTCTTATTTGCGAATTGTTTGCGACTTCATTGCACCGGGTATAATCCCATTTCTCAATATGATTTGTGTACATTGAGAAATAACATGGAAATACAAAACACATTTAACATAGAAGTGCGGAACAGATTTGATATGTTGTCAGATCTAGAGATCCTATTTCAAGATGTGGATGATCAATGGGAAAGTGTTGAAGAAGTCAATCAGTTGAGTTGAGTTAAGAACCGACATCACTGCACTCAGAACATTCCCATACGTGCTCAGTCCCCTCGTTCAACAGCGAAGAGTCATACTACTAATCGTTCCCACCGCTACCTGATTAAAAGTTCTCCTGGTCTTCCCTCTCAATAAGTTTTTAAAACTATTCCAAAATTAAAGAAGGTGGGTCGTAAGAAATGGATCACTGAAGAAATTTTACAACTATTGGAAACAAGAAGACTAAGCAAAAATAATCTTGCCAAATATGAAGGAATTCACAGACAAGTCAGAATATTATGTAAGGAGGCAAAAGAAGCATGACTTGAGAAAAACTGCATAGAAATTGAAAAACACCACAACAGTCAAAGTACCAAATCTGTGCACACACGATTTCAGGAACTTACTAATAAAAGAACAAGTACATCAGCAGGCTGTCTAAAAACAAAAGATGACAAAATCATAATAGAAAAAGATCAGATTCTACATGATTATGTGGAAAAAAAAACCTTTATGATGATACCAGACATGAACAGTACGATATTCGAATTAATAATGAAGGACCGCCAACTTTGAAGACGGAGGTTTGGAATGTTCTTAAAGTAAAACTGGTAAGAGCCCTGGTTCAGATAACGTCACAACAGAGATGATTAATGCTTTTCAAGAATATGGAAAAGATCAAGTCACCAGACTGCTGAACACAATACATGATACGGAGACTGGCACCTTGTCGTCTTGACAGACGATAATTTGTAAAATGGAGTTATAACTCTCCATAACACAAAGCCTGGGCTGAGTTTAGATACCATGTGTTGCCCATGCAGCATGATTCCTCTCTCGGCTGTCTAGTGTACTTCAGTGGAAAGTTAACACCAATACACCTGGAACAAGACAAGCTGCAGAAGCTGCCGGATCAGCAAGCAATGCTCCAACTGTCCGCCTGTCGGAGCTTCAATCCTAGACCAGTTGCCAACCAAGGCTTAGGGCCTGGTCTGCCCTGCCATGACATTTAGTCTTTAGGTTGCATTTCCTCACACTAGGATAAGGCTTGTACTTTCCCAATTGCGCTCCTCCGTCCGAAGCCGTTGGCACAATGCGGGGTGTCGGGTTTGGTAAGCGTCGTCCATCATTCGGCGCTAACAGAAGCAAGTAGTACCATCTAATGTCATAAGGTAGCTCAGACATATCTGACTAAGTTAGTTAGTTAGTTAGTTGGTTGGTTGGTTGGTTGGTTGGTTGGTTGGTTGGTTAGTCAGTCGACAGATCATCCTCATTGCACATCGAACCATTCAGTCCATAAATGCTCGGATCCCCTCCTCAGCAAATCCCGCAGTGTATAGCGGCTAACGACACCAGTTCTGTGTTGGTGTATCAATCTTATTTGGTTTCCTGCGTATTGTTCTTGTTTGGCCACACATCTTTTAATTTGCTGTTCTCGCAGTCTGGCCACGGTTGTGGATTCACAGTCATCAACTGGTTCTCGCAAAAGTCTTACTTCTCGTAGAGCATTCAGAATGTCAGCCTGGTCCATGGCGCATTCGTTCTCCACATTATCCTTACCTGAGAGCTTGTCAGCCCGCTCATTTCCTTGTACTCCCGCATGCCCTAGCACGAAGATGAAACTAATCTTTGTCAACCGAGACCGCTCCAGGGACAGCAACCACTATCTTCGGATCCATCACATCTCTATCCTCTTGAGCATGCTCATTGAGTCGCTAAGGAAACATGCCCTAGTGAATGTCTGTGTCTTGAGCCACGTTATTGCTTTACTTACTGCCATGACTTCCATAGTCAGGCTACTTGTGGTCTCAACAAAAGCACCAGAGTCCTCGTTCACAATTCTCCCTCCGGCCTGAGCCGTAAAGGCTCATGAACTTCTCACACGTCGGACGATCGACCCATATGTGTAAATGACAGCATCACCATCTAACAAATTCTCGAAAATCAACGCATGTACTTCCGCCTCCACAGCAGCCGGATTTTCTTGTCTGCATTTTTGTCTAGATGGGTGCAAACTGAAAAGGACGTACAGAACTCTGTTGGCACTTGCACCCACTCCTCGCCAGGTTCTAAGTCCTCAAGTGAACACACCTGTTGAAGAATGTCTTTGGCTTGAACCATCTACAACCTTCCTCTTTTTAACCTGCTGCCCTTCAGCTTTGAAATTGAACTATGCAGTGAATGTTGTGTGTTTGCGTTATCTCTGAATTAGGCACTTGCTCTGCAAATTTGTATTCTGTCTTCAATGGTTGGAAAATCAAGAAGGTAGCGCATCGCCCTCAAGCTGTATCTCTTGTGCATCCAAGAATAAAGCGCATCGCTTCGTTCTGTATCCTTTCCATCCTTTATATCTGCTTAAGGCTGAGAGTCAGGATCGCCATCGCATACTCAAGAACAGACATGACCAGCCCCTCGAATAGAAGACATAGATGGTGCTGCTCACAGTTTGCTGCCGCCATCACCCACATCGCAGCCAAACCCTGTTTGACCTTTGTTATCACCTAGTCTATGTGCTAATTATAAGCAAAACGTATCCCCAGATAATTCCTTGCCTGCGTTCTTTCCACAATATCTGAGCACAGATTTACAGTTGGTGTTGGAGCGTTGACAATACGATTATTCAACGAGTACTATGTCAATGTTGTCTTTGTTTGGTTGACCATTGCCCCAGCTTCAACACACCAAGTGCTTATGCGATTGAGTTCAGTTTGAAGTTCCACAGCAACCTGATCTCTATCTTTACACTGACGATACACTAAAACATCGTCGGAATATGACAAAGTCCTCCCCAGTCCAATGATCTGCTCGCTGGTGATTCTCACAGTGTACGCGTTGAACAGCACCGGAGATAATGGTGATCCCTGTGGTAGGCCAGGATATATTGTTGTTGTTTCCGAAGTCCAGTTGCTACATGTAAAAACTACTTTCCGTTGGAAGAGGGCTCCCGCTATCCAGCTAAGGAGGAAAGGACTTATCTTGAGTTCAAGAAGCTGAAGGATTAAAAAATCCAATGGTACTCTTTTGTACGCGTCCTCAAGATCAATCGCTGCAGCAAAGGTTTCAAAGACTGCGTGGAAACCTTCATAGACATATGGGCAGAAACTGCTGCATTGGACCAGGTTTCTCTTTTTGGACGGTACCCTCCCAAAGTAGGTGGGAAAACACCTTGCCCTCTAGCTGACTGGATATGTTCCTGGCGATTAACTTCTCCAGCAGCTTGCCTATTGTATTCTGCATGATTATTACTCGATATCCCTGAATTTTTGAGTGGTCTTTTCCCTTCAATAACATTCGGAGAGTAGTGCAGCAGAAACTTCGGCACATGCGAGACTCCTGGCTGAGCAACAAAGCTGACGAAATTCAAAGCTTTGCTGACAGACATGATATGAAAAACTTCTACGACTCACTGAAAGTGGTCTATGGTCCTACATCACCAGGCATAGTTTCCCTCCTCAGTGCAAATGGGGGAACATTGGTCACCGATAAGAAAGCAACCCTTCAACGCTGGGCAGAGCATTTCAGCAACATCTTAAATGTAACTTCCTTCTTCGACAATGATACCATCAACTACCTTCCTCGAGTTCCCACTAATGATACACTTGATGACCTGCCAACCATAGTAGAACTAAACAAAGCCATCCAGCAACTCTCCGGTGGCAAGGCACCTGGTCCGGACTCCATCCCGACAAAGATATACAAGGCAGGTGGGCCCGTCCTAATTAGAGCAGCTTCACCAAGTCTTTACAAACATATGGGTGAACGAGACCATGCCACAAGACTTCAAGGACGCGTCAATAGTCCATATTTACAAACGTAAAGGAAACCGCCAATCTTGTGACAACCACCGAGGCATCTCTTTGCTCTCAATCGCAAGGAAGATACTCGCCAGAATTCTTCTCAATCGCCTCACGGCCCATCTCGATCAAGGTCTTCTTCCTGAGAGTCAATGTGGCTTCAGAAAAGAACGAGGAACTGTTGACATGATTTTCACTGCAAGGCAGCTGCAAGAGAAATGTCAGGAACAGAACTCTGAAATGTTCTCCACTTTCATTGACCTTACCAATGCTTTTGATACAGTCATCAAAGAAGGACTGTGGAAGATTATAGCGAAATATGGCTGTCCACAAAAGTTTGTCCAAATAGTGCGGCTATTTCATGATGGTATGCAGGCAAGAGTACAGGAACATGGTGAACTGTCTGAGCCCTTTCCTGTCACCAATGGAGTGAAGCAAGGATGTGTCCTGGCACCAACACTGCTCAGCTTCATGTTTTCAGCTACGCTGACGAATGCCTTTGAGAACAACGACATTGGAATAGACATTAACTACAGCATGGATGGAAATGTGTTCAATCTCAGAAGGCTGAAAGCCAAAATCAAAACTAACAGCGACACCGTCAGAGAGCTGATGTTTGCTGATGATTGCGCTCTATTTGTCAACTGAGAGGCAGACATGCAACACAATGTTTCAGCTTTCTCATATGCCTGTGCCAACTTTAGGCTCAATATCAACTTGGAGAAGACTGTAGTTATGTACAAGCCAGCTCCAGGGAATCATCACTCCATGCCGAATATCAAGGTGAACGGTCATAGACTAAATGTTGTGGACAAATTCACCTATCTTGGCAGCACTGTGTCACAAGCTGCCTCAATTGATGACGAAGTGAATGCAAGAATCTCCAAGGCCAGTGCAGCCTTTGGCAGACTGTACAAGAATGTATGGGACAGAACTGGAATAAGCCTGCAAACAAAGCTAAAAGTCTATAGAGCAGTTGTATTATCCACGCTGCTATATGTTTGTGAAACCTGGACTGTTTATCAGCGACACGCTAGGAAATTAAACCACTTCCACACAGTCTGCCTTAGGAAGCTATTGAAGATTAAATGGCAAGACAAGATTCCAGACACTGAAGTCCTAGAAAGAGCATCCATGCCCAGTATCCACACTCTACTGATGAAGAATCAGATTCGCTGGGCTGGTCACTTGACTCGTATACTTCTAGCACGCTGGATTGATTTTTGGGTGTGGATAGGTTTCCTTTTACCAGCGTCCCTCGCTATCAGGCAAACCCACAACGACATCTTGGGACTTCAATATAATAATAATAATAATAATAATAATAATAGTAATAATAATAATAATCGCCATCATCATCATCATCATCATCATCATCATCTTGTTATACATGCCGTCGGGCGTTGGTGATCATGCCTCTACACAGCCTTCTCTCTATTGTGCCGCCAATAATTTCTTATACTGATGTGTCTACATGATAGGATGTCAAACTGTCCACCCGTGTGCATTGTTGCGCGTAAAAAATCCCTTGGCAGATGGAAATCTAAATAGAGTAGCCTAACGGCGCCGTCCGGGCAAAATTTCCAGTTAAAAATCTACCCAAAATATTTCAAGATCATCGTCGGTGCTACGGAGTTCGTGCACTTAGTTAGTTAGTTAGTCGACAGATCATCCTCGTTGCACATCGAACCATTCAGTCCATAAGTGCTCGGATCCCCTCCTCAGCAAATCCCGCAGCGTGTAGCGGCTAACGACGCCAGTTCTGTGTTGGCCTATCAATCTTCTTTGGCGTCCTGCGTAGTGTTCTTGTTTGGCCATCCCTCTTTTAATTTGCTGCTCTCGCAGTCTGGCCATTGTTGTAGATTCACAGTCATCACTTGGTTCTCGAAAAAGTCTCACTTCTCGTAGAGCATTCAGAATGTCAGCCTGGTCCATGGCGCGTCCGCCCTCCACAGTAGCCTCACCTGCGAGCTTGTCAGCCCGCTCATTTCCTTGTACTCCCGCATGCCCTGGCACGAAGATGAAACTAATCTTTGCCAGCCAAGACCGCTTCAGAGGCAGCAACCATTCTCTTCGGATCGACCCCTCCTCTATCCTCTTGATCATGTTCATTGAGTCGCTAAGGAAACAAGCCCTAGTGAATGTCTGTGTCTCGAGCCATGTTATTGCTTTACTTACTGCCATGACTTCCATGGTCAGGCTACTTGTGGTTTCAGTGAAAGCACCAGAGTCCTCCTTCACAATTCTCCCTCCGGCCCGAGCTGTAAAGGCCCATGAGCTTCTCATATGTCGGACGACCGACCCATCTGTGTAGATAACCGCGTCACCGTCCAGCGAATTCTCGAAAATCAACGCTTGTACTTCAGCCTCAACAGCAGCCGGATTTTCTTGTCTGCATTTTCTATCTAGTTGGATGCAAACTGAAAAGGATGTGCAGAAGTCTGTTGGCACTTGCACCCATTCCTCGCCAGGTTCTAAGTCCTCAAGTGAACACACTTGTTGAAGAATGTCTTCGGCTTGACCTATCCACGACCGTCCTCTTTTTAACCTGCTGCCCTTCACCTTCCTAATTTCACTATGCAGTGGATGTTGTGTGTTTGCGTTAATTCTGAGGTAGGCGCGTGCCCTGCAAACTTGTATTCTCTCTTCAATGGTTGGAAAATCAAGAAGGTAGCGCATCGCCCTGCATGCTGTATCTCTTGTACATCCAAGAATAATGCGCATAGCTTCATTCTGTATCCTTTCCATCCTTTCTATCTGCTTATGGCTGAGAGTCAGGATTGCCATTGCATACTCCAAAACAGACATGACCAGCCCCTCGTACAGAAGACATAGATGGCGCTGCTCACAGTTTGCTGCCGCCATCATCCGCATCGCTGCCAAACCCCGCTTGGCCTTTGTTATCACCTGGTCTATGTGCACATTATAAGCAAGGCTTCGATCAAACCGTATCCCCAGGTAATTCATTGCCTGCGTTCTTTCCACCGTCTCTGAACACAGCATTACAGTTGGTGTTGGATTGTTGACAATATGATTATTCAACGAGAACCAAGTCACTGTTGCCTTTGTTGGGTTGACCATTGCCCCAGCTTCATCACACCAAGTACTTATGCGATTGAGTTCGGTTTGTAGTGCCACAGCAACCTCCTCTCTATCCTTACCCTGACGATACACTAAAACATCATCGGCATATGACAATGTCCTGCCAGGTCCAGTGATCTGCTCACTGGTGATTCTCACTGTGTAGGCGTTGAACAGTACCGGAGATAATGGTGATCCCTGTGGTAGGCCAAGATATATTGTTGTTGGTTCCGAAGTCCAACTGCCACATCTAAAAACTACTTTCCGTTGGAAGAGGGCTGCAGCGATCCAACTAAGGAGGAATGAACTTACGTTTAGTTCAAGAAGCTGAAACATTAAAAAATCCAGTGGTACTCTGTTGTATGCGTCCTCAAGATCAATCGCTGCAGCAACGGTTTCAGTGCCTGAGTGGAAACCTTCATAGACATCATGGGCAAAGACTGCTGCATTGGTCCAGGTTTCACTTTTTGGACGGTACCCACCCAGGGTAGGTGGGAAAACACCTTGCCTCTCTAGTTGGCTTGATATTTTCCTGGCAATTACCTTTTCCAGCAGCTTGCCTATTGTATTCTGCATGGTTATAATTCGATATCCCTGAATTTTTTTGTGGTCTTTGTCAGGCTTCGGCAAGGGAATCAGATAGCTGTGTAACCATTCTTCCTTGATGCTAGCACTCCCTATACTGTTGTTGTACATGTCTGCTAGTTTCTCTAGCTCATTGTCGGTACACCTATTTATGTCGTCGTATCTTATGCCATCAGGATCTGGAGCACTGTTTTTTGATCGTCAAAGCACAGCCTTGATTTCTTTCACTGTCACTGTGTCTTCATCCGAAGTGTTCTGGGCCTTGCATCTGTCTGAGGTGACCTCCTTGGCCAGACTTCGGCCTCCCATGCCTGTCTGGTTGCTCTGCTCAAGGTAGCGTTCAAAGAGGGCTTTGCCCTTGTCCTCGTCAGTCCTCTGCCAGATGAGGTCAGCACCTTGGAAGTCAGAAATGCTCTTATTCTTGACTACACCACTCATGCTTTTATGTAGTCGCCAGAACAATTTCAGTGACTTGTCTGTGCTTACTCTTTGACACAGTTCGTGCACTGAGCTGAGCTTCTCCAAGCTCAGGTTTGAGTTAGGAGGAGAACGGAGCGCTTATGGGTTACACCCCTGTGCCGTGATGTTGATTGATCCATCGACTAAACTTAAACTAGTTTAGTAATGGACTCTTTGCCGAGGACTGAGCCCTTTTGGGAGAGTCCCGAGTGCTCTGATGTTGGTTCTTCTCACTCATCACACCTCAGCTTCTTTAAAGATATCGTCATTGCTCTTTCTACCCGTCCACCTTGTTATCGTCATTCTTCTAAAAAATAATAAATACCTCCGCTGAATAATAATAATAAGAGGAAGAAGTAAGAAAAAGCAGAAGGTCACGTGACCTTTCGATTCTCATTTGCTGATTTCCGTCACGTGACCGGCCATTAGTTCCCCTCCTACAACATTCGCCATTATGATAATGACCCGTTATTGCCCCGAGCTTGTCCGTGAAAACTGACGCCGTTTCTTGATTCACTTCAGGATTTCTTAATTCATCTTGCAAACTACTTGTTTCACAGTGTAGGCTGCAAGGTCAGTTACTTTCCTGTAAATGTTCACATAGCGTCAGTTTTATTCTGGTATAATTAGAATAATGAAGACACGAACCATAGATTGCCCAATTTATGGCCTGGCATATTTCGCTGCACACGTCAGGTCTGCAGAAATCACACAACATAAAGTAAAGCAATAAGATACAGCCTTCAAGCTGACTCGCATATACAACACACACATTCCCACTGTCATTTAAATTGTCTGCCACGGTAATTTTAAACTGGCTATTCTTTTACACCCCTGACATTTTGTTTGCTTGGCAATTTTATTTACTAACGCCCAGATTGATATTGCTTTCTGAACGCGCAGAAATGTCGTTTTTTTTTCTTCTTTTAAATGAAATGGTATGGGCGCCGGACGATCAGAAAGCAATGGCAAACTACTGAATGTAAACTTGCCCAGGAATCACAAACAGACAAGAAATGCTGGGGTTGACTGTTCTGTAAAAGTCATGCAACTAACTTTTCTCAACGTGAAGTCAACTTTAACTTGAAGTTCAGTTGCACACTAGAAGGTTAAGATCTAAAGTTCTCTTATTTACATTAATTGGCTCATTTTCTAGAGGAACTCATTAACTTTGCAATAGTAACTTTATCCCAGGTTGTTTTGTAGGTTGTCCATACAAGCAAAGAGACAAACTAAGTTAAAAGAATTCTTCTTTAGGTGCCTGATCTGTAGCAGACGGTAGCGATGATGACTCTAAACATCCCTATCATCTGATATTCTGTTGATGTTGGTTACGTTATGTGTTCGTTGAGAGGAAGTGAGTTAGTAGGTGGGATAGCTATCGCTAAAAATACATTGAAACTGACATGGTCATTGACTGATAAAAGGTGCAAACACCCTGATGCCTTGCACAATTCATCTCTAGACAAAAATGTAAAATTAAACTAAAACTGACGAAGTTGAAGAAAAGCCATAGTTGTACATTTCTAGCACATTATAATTCCACAATGTAAAATGATGTAACAGTCACAATCCTTGGACCTGATATGAAGAGAAATAAACTTGAAAACTGAGTGATGACTGGCAAACTTGATATAAGAAGTGCAAAGAAAAAGATACAAAGATAAATACCTGGATAGATTAGTCACATGACATTAGCATAACAAGAACATGGACCGGATCAGAGCCTCTGGTGTCCGTGTGGAATGGCACATCATGGCTCTCCATGCTTAGTGGATTGACACATTATGATGATGAGCTTGTATTTTTTCTCGTTGTCTACCTTTAAGTTTGTCACATATGTCTCGTTCAGTCTGTCTCTTGTGCCTAGAATTTTCCAACATAAGACTAATTCTTTCATTACACATCTTTTGGTGATATGCTCCATACATCTGATCTTTTCCGTATGGAAATTGGAAATTTAATAGATCCTGCAGTCCCAATCTTCAATCCTGGAAACATCTCTGGGATTGGGTCTTATAAAATGGGTTGAGTTTTTACCCTGTAATGGTAATCTACCTTTTACCAATCCCCACTTGTCATTAAGCATCAGTGTGCTGGAAGCTTCAGCTTGCGTTTCCAGGCCAGATGTTTTGGCTTCGTTGCATTTCCTTGTTCTGATGAGAGATCCTATAACACCTGCAAGATTAATCACCCCAGTGCTTGCTTTTTTAGGTCCACAATATTCTCTTTATTCTTCTAAAAGACCATATCTCCACTATCTCCTTTTTCTTCACCATTTCAATACTCATTGTCCTCCACTCATATCCGTACAGAAGGACAGACAACACACAACTTGTCAGTAGATATACTTTTGTACTTATGATATTCCTGCTTTTATTGATGTTGCTCATTCTTGTAAAAGAATCTTTGGATAAGACAATGTTTTTCTTTATCTCTGTGTCACAGAGTTATTTTATTTGCCCCAGGTCACTTTGTAAGCAGATGCCAATTGATAAAAGGGAAACAGTCAGAAAATGAAAGAATCATGTGTTCAATGCTTTCTGCACTTTCAATAAACACACAGTTTATTATGATGTAGTTCACTGCACTGGAAAACCTACATGTATGCTTAGTTATCATTTCTATATACATTTGACCCTTAACTGAATAAGTACCATGCGATTATTAATCATCTCATGCGACTTCCAATATCTGTCATGGGTTTATATACAGTAGTTTTCCCTATGGGAAACTCCATGGTGAAGTGGTCAAGCTGTCTGACTAGGGATCCTTCTTCTTCTTCTTCGTTCATCCGGAGTTTTTTTTCGGACGTGATTGCGTTGTGCCTGTTTACAGCAGAGCTGCGTTCTTGCGCCGTTAGGCCGACACATCCGACTTCTGCGGGCGTTTGTTGACCGGGTTAACCTTCCCGGGGGTTTCTTAGGACGTTAGACTCTCACTGTTGTGGTGTTATCTCCCATCCCAGCTGGCCCATATAGAACAGCCAAAGGCATCCTGGTCGGCCCTCAAGGGAAGGCAGGGGCAGACCATGGGCATTCCCCGCCATCCAAGGAGGCTTCCATAATTGCAGAGCCATCACACAGCGCTCTGGTACTGGGCTCACCCAAGGAATCGTCACGTCCTGCACATGGCTGCTTAGCCTCACTTCCGTATATTGGGCCTTCCGTTCACCCCAGGCTGTTCTTCCAGAAGCCAGAAGAATGCAGTTTGCAGATGACATCCACACAGTGAGCTTTCGATTCGGACTTTCCACGTAATGGATTTGCTATCCAAGCAATATTCCATTTTGTGCCACTAGGACACTTTTTCCACCTTTGATTAAGCCCACACAGTGAGCTTTCAATTCGGACTTTCCACGTAATGGATTTGCTATCCAAGCAATATTCCATTTTATGCCTCTGGGAGGCTTGTGTAACCGACATGCCTGTGGTATGAAGTGTGGCAGTCTAAATACTTCTTCATGTACATTTAAATGTCAACCTGAATACAGTTAAAGTAAGCTGCAGTCGACTTGAGCTTGTTGATATCTCCATAGAGCTTGTCCTCGAATGAAGCAGGTGTGGGCCAAAATATCTTTCTCTGTTCTGCATATATTGGGCACTCTTGCAGCAAATGTTTAGCTGTCATTTTACCAGTTCCACAATTACATTCATCGGTATATCCTATCTTTAGTTTGTTGAACAAGTGGTATTTCAGCCTGTTGTGTCCTGTGCGGAGTCTGAAAATTGCTACTTGTTCTCTTCGGTCGAGTTTGTAATATGCATCATCCTTCTGGTGGCCTGGATGCTCTGATTCCCATTTGGTTCTATAAGTGCTTTTTATCAACCTCTTTGCCTCATTATAGGTTATGTCTATGTCAGGCTGTGGTAGTCGTCCGCCCTCTTTTGCCAGTCTGTCAGCCTCTTCATTTCCAGGTATACTGCAATGTGATGGGATCCACTGTATTACAACTTTTTTGGATTTCTGGCATAGACCATGCAGTGCTGCTCTTAGGTCAGCTATTTCTGTGCTGTTATTGCTCTTCAGTATTGAGACAGCTGACTTTGCATCTGTAAAGATAGCTATTTGCGTCTCTTTATTTTCTTCCATCAAGAGCATTTCTGCTGCAGTTTTCCGAGCCTCTACCTCCGCTTTGAAGTTACTTGAACACTTTCCAGTTGCCACTGAATGTGTTTTTTTCATTCCATTTTTTAAAGTTAGGAGAATTCCTTCTCCTCCATTCTCTACTGAATTTTTGGCTGATCCATCTGTATATGCATGGGTCCAATTGCTGCTTGGGTAATGTTCTTTTATGTAGTTTAGGGTTATTTCTCTTCTTTCGGTTTCATGCTGAGTGTTCTTTTTCTCAATACCAGGAATGTTTTCTATCATCTCAGGCAGTTGCTGCTGTCTCCAAGCTGGGAACTTGTGTGCATTGTGTATGGGCTTGACTGTTGATATGTTAAGAATAGGATCTGACCTAATCCTTCGTTTTGCAGTTTCTACAAAGTTGCTATGCTTCAGTCTTCCCTTTCCAAAACCACTAAACCTTTTATACATAGGGTGGTCTGTCAATCTTCTAAATTTTTCAGCTTGTTGCTGGGCTCTGCTATCTCTTCTATCCTGCATTGTTTGTAAACAAGTGATCTTTTCTAATTCATTAATAGGCGTTGTCTTCAGGCTTCCAGTTATGATTCGCATTCCTTGATTTTGGACTCTACTTAATTTTGTTAAAGTTTGACTTAGCTGCTGTTGCCCAAGCTGCAATGCCATATTCCAGTACTGGCCTCACCCGTCCAGTATATAACTTCTTGAGAACTCTCTCATCTGCTCCCCACGTTGTACCAGCAAGCTTTTTCATGATTGCCATTCTCTGCCTTGCTCTTGTTCGATTTTTCTCAACCTGTGTTTTCCATGTCAGGCGACGATCAAAGGTGACTCCTAGATAGTTTGGATTTTCTTCATGGCGCAATATTTTTCCATTCAATACCAGCTTAGGTTGCTGAGTTTTAGTTGAGAGGGAGAACACTGTGCATGTTGTTTTCTCCTCACTTATCTTCACTAGCCATGATTTTGACCAGTCCTCTAGCGCTAATAGGGCTTGCTGTATTCTGCTGTTAGCTGTACTAATATATTCTTCAGATGTCCATATGGCTAGGTCATCTGCAAAGGATGATGTGTGTACTCTGGCTGGAAAATTTTCCGTGATGTCGTTTATATATGCTAGGAATAATGTTGGTGAAAGAACTCCTCCTTGGGGGACACCTTGCTCCAACAGCATCATTTTGCTGGTTTGTCCTTGTACTTTTGTCCTGGCAGTTCTGTTCTCAAGGTAGTGGCTGATCCATTTGTACATTTTCCCACAAACATGCATTTTTTGCAGTTTTACTTTCAGTCCTTCCTTCCATACTTTATCAAATGCTTTTTCTAAGTCTATCCAGACCGCTAGTGTGTGCTTTTTCTCTTGGAAGGCATCCTCTATTTCCTGAGCTATATAGGTTATTTGATCTTCAGTGGATCTGTACTTTCTTAATCCTGCTTGGTGAGGTGTTAAGAGTTGGTTTTCTTCCAGATGCCATGTTAGCCTGCCATTGATAATGCGTTCCATTAATTTTCCTACACAGCTAAGAAGACTGATAGGTCGATAGCCATTTGGTTCTTCCAGGTCTTTTCCTTTCTTTGGGACTGGTATTAGTATAGCTTCCTTCCATGCCTGTGGGACTATTCCCCTCTTCCAGCTGTAATTTAGGACTGCTAGTAGTTTCTTTTTTGCCTTAGTGCCTAGTCCTATTAGCATTTCATTTGTGATTCCATCCTTTCCTGGTGATGTCTTCTTTTTTAGGGTATTCATTGCCTGTTCCATTTCTTCCATTGTTAGATTTGCCATCATATATTCTGCTGCTGTCTCTGTATATCTATGATGTATCTGTTTATCTTTGATTGCTTTCTTCTGTTCGGCTGTAATATCAATGTGGTTTGCACTGGCATAGTGTTCCATTAGTGCATTTGCAGCCTTTTTTCCTGTAAGCAAGGCATTTCCTTGTTTAATTGTTATTTATTTGTTTCTAGGTCCTTCATTGTTCATGGCTTTCACTAGTTTCCATAGTTTGTTTCCATCCCTTTCAAAATTTAGGTTTTCTGTTTTTTTCCTCCAACAATCTCTTGTTGTTTGATTTATTGTTCTTTTATATTTTGCTGAGATGGCTTTGAGAGAGATGTTCGCTTCAGTTGTTTGTTCTCTCTCTGCGGTCTTCCTAGCATCTTCAACTTCGTCCTCCAAAATTTGTAGTTCTTCAGTCCAGTATGGTTTGTAATTTTTCCTCGCTCCTCTTGGAATAGACTCAGTGGCCGCCTGTATTATTGCTCTGTTTAGACTTTCCACCATTTGCTTCATGTTGCCATATCGTGTATTTATGTTTTCACAATATTTGTCTGTTAGTGTGGCAAATCTGTCCCAATCTGCTCGTTTGTAATTCCAGAGGGGCAAAGGCTTTTGCTCCTGTGGAACATACTCCATATTTATTACAAGCTTGATTGGTCTGTGGTCACTACCTGCTAATTGGTCAAGCACATGGCGATCGATTTTGTGGAGGATGTCTCCTGTGCAGAAAGCTAAGTCTGGAGTAGAAGTGGTAATCCATCTTCTGGAGTAGAAGCTCGGTGTGTCATCCGCTTTGTTGAGTAGATGGAGATTTGAGTCTATTTCCCAGTCCTCCACTTCATCTCCTCTTTTGTCAGTATCTGGGTACCCCCATCTTTCTGAACGGCTATTAAAGTCTCCGACAACAATGCAATTTGTGTCAGTTATTTCCATCTTTGAGAGTGTAAGATCCTTATCTGCCGGGCTATACAGATTGTAAATTCTTATTTTAACGTCCTTTATCATTATATCAACACCTATAATTTCCGTTTGGTTGTCAGAGATCACAGATACTTCGCTGCAAGGTATTGTATTTCGTGTAAGTATTACAACTCCTCCTTTGTGTCCTTCGCGGTCGAAACGTGTGGCCTGATATCCCTCGACTGAAAATGTGCGATTGGCGTTGAGGTGTGTCTCTTGAATGCATGCCACATCTATTCTATCTTTATGAAGACGCTGTGTTAGGGAGGCTTTCTTGTTATAAACTCCTTCGGCATTCCATTGTAGTATGTTGAGTGTCCGGGGTGTTTGGTCAATAGCTCTTAACCTACTCCTCTGTGCCTTGACTCCACAGCACAGGGGAAGGTGACCACCAGTAGTCATGGGTGGACCCCCTCGAGGCAGGGGGCCCGGCACTATCACCGCCTGATGGGACTTCACGGGATTAGCACCATAACGATTAATTTTCATCTGTGGCATCATGAAATGATAAAGTTACTTTGCACTTCTTTGTCAAGCCTGTGGCTCAGTACATCCGATTTCGACAAGCATTTGTTCGGGATGCTTTCCCTAGCCTTTGACTGTCCCCAGTCTACCTACAAGGCAGCAGGTTTGTACGTCTCTTCGTCTGGTCCCTCTCCCTTGACCTGTCCGACATGGGTGACCCTACCAGTAGCTGTGCTACCGTCGGCATAGCTCTTGGGGTCATTGGAACGCACAAGCCCCTCTACCTCGTCAAGGTGGACGCACGGCAGAGATGTGACTAGGGATCCGAAGGTTGTGGGTTCGATTCCCAATTTCCGCCATGCATTTGTGTTTGGTCCAAACTTTGGCACTGAATTTTTTAATAATATTATTATTATTATGAGTATTATCAATACGAGCGGGCATCAAATGAAAACCTTAAATGTTGTTTTGTGTGAATATATTCTGAAAAAGTAAAGAACAATTATATCATTTTTCAATGTAGTCACCACTGCGTTCAATGCAAGTCCTTCAATGCCGATAAAGTGCTTGGAATCCTACTCTGTGTGCCTGACCCAGTCATGAACAGTTTGTCATAGAAGTTATGCCAATCTGAAACTTCCTACTCAACTCATACACTTGCTGTACTGGCAGGCGTGCATCACCATACTGGACTTTTATTTGCCGTTGCATTTATATATGTTTCACCCCTTCACTGATCAAAAAACGGATAACTGAATGCTGCTCCTCTTTGGTACATGTCAATAGTGGGGCGCCATCTTTAAACTATCTTTATGACGTTACTGTGTTCATCTGCACCATGATGTCACATGCTTAACACTCTTGACATCCTTAACAACAATATTGACAGGTTACAAGACAATGGCATGGTTATTGTAATTTCTATCATGCTTTTACGGTTTTCATCTTAAGCTCCCTTGTAGTAGTAACGAGATAAATTTAGTTCCCCCAGCAGATACCGCCATGTTGAGTATAAAGTGATAGGCCTTGACAGTTCTAGGTTGTCGCACATCTGGTAGGTTCTTCAAGAACCATGCCTTCCAATACTGTTACTGGCACCTGGCCGTCTGGACAGACGATAGTTTGTTACATTGTGCTTGAAAAAAAAAGGCATAATAACTACAGCCTATGGCAGGAGTCAGAGATGGAGTTATACCTTTCCACAGCACAAAGTCTGGGCTGAATTGAAGAGACCATGTGTTGCCCATGCAGTATGATGATCCTACTTTACTCCAGATGGTAATATGCATTATGTTTACAACATTCAACTGACAATGTCTATTTTTCTATGTGAATATATCATGCACTGTTGATGAATGAAAGATGAGTGATTGGAAGGGCCAAATGTAAGACGGGCTGCATGCCTAATTTGTTACCCTTCGAAAATAAAGTTCAATCAATCAATCACAGGAGAGATAACAATAATATGTCTGGGACAAGACTGTTCTGTTTAAGCGACTATGATGTTTAATCAAGCCAAAGCTCTCAGTTTCAGAGATATTGTGCTGTTATGAGCCAGTTTTCATAGAGTTAGGGACAAAAGGGTCATCTTCATTGTGCCAGGTTTTATCTCATATCTCTTTCCGCAGGGCAGCCTGCTGAAAGCATCACACAAATCATGAGCTCCACAGCTCCAGCAAAGACCCCTAGAGGTCTCCTTGAAAATTGCACTCATGAACCAAATGACAAGTCCGAAATTGAACCCACAAACTTTGAAACATGAAGCAGGCAGTTTAACCACTTCACCACCAAGACACCCACCTGCCCTTTCAAACAGTGTGTGAATTATATCAAACATCATGTTGCTATCTTGACCGTCACTTTTTACATTTCAGACCGCCCGAAACATGGAGACAGACAGCCTGTTACCAAGTGAAAGTATCAAAATTGAACCAGACTCTGAAGTAAGATGATATAATTTGTTCAAATAATGTTCATCATCATCATCATCATCATGTGCCCTGCCAGCTGGTATAGGCATTCAAGTTTATCCACATGATCTCAGTGGATCAACTCTGCTGATGATATTCTTCCATACCACTGTCTCAGTCCATCCAGCATCATTTCTCTTGGTCTTCCTCTTTTCTCACTGATCTTTCCAGTTGTAATAGTGTTCTCAAATGCCTCTCTTCTCATCACATGACCATGGAAAGCTGTTTTGTCTCTTTTTTTATTGTTATACATAATGTTCTAGTTTTATAAGTCTCTTTCAGGCAATCGTTATTTACTCTGGGAGTCCAATGAATTTGCAACATTTATCTAAGGAACTACATCTCTGTTGCTTCTAAGTTCTTCCTAATTTGTTCATTTACATTCCAAGATTCAATTCCATAATAATGTTGGATATTGTAAAGTTAAGTCCTGGAAGAGCAGTTCATACAACAGACAATGTTTGTTTTGGGTATATGGTGGTATTGTGATATTTCTATAGACCAATCAGCTCTCAGTGTGTGATGTAAGCAGTAACCACTTGTACTTCCCAAACAATTTCCTGGTACCCATGTCAGACTGGTGTGATATGTGTGTCCAAGACACTCTGTGCCTCAGTGGGGACTCATACACATACCCATGGGGGCCAGTATATTATATCTCAGTGCAAGGAAAACCAAACTGATGACCAATAAACCAGATATGTCAACAGACATATTTATCAGTGGAGATAAATTACATAAAGTGAGCAGTTTTTAATATCTGTGTCCACGGATACTATTGATTCTTTATGACATAAAGTGTGCAGTTTTGAATATCTAGGTCCACTTATACTATTTATTCTCTCTTGTAGATTTAGCAGTCTTAGATTATTTACGGAACGGTAAATAATGTTTGTGTGGATACTCCCAGAAACTTTACTTTCAGGATTACAGCTTCACTTACAAACATCAAAATGATTGTTTCACTATTTCATACAGGGTGAGGTTGAAAGCTGCAATAATGCTCAAGAAGTTGACAGCAAAGAAGGAATTTTAGAAGGTGGACAGATGGGTGAAGATCTAACTGACACACAAGGTAAAGTAACTGCCCTGAACCTCGGTGTTTGTTGTCCAGCGATGTTTAGAAATGAAACACACAGCATCACAAGATGGGTAGTGAAACAATTTACCAACACTACTGGCTGCAATCATAAGCGTTTATTCACATGTGCAATTCTTCCTATTGCACAAATTAGACCCCAGCAATTCTGGGTGCAACTCTCCTGTGATAGATTGTGTCGTTACACAATGGATAAGAGCGTTTGCTCTTCAACATCTGGCATGCTGATGCTGAGGTAACTGCTTCAACCCCTACACCAGTCAGTTGGACTAAAATGTTGACGTCTCGTCCTTGACTTGGGGACTTAACCCTTTACAGGGCAGAGCGGCCATTACCGGCCGATCACTTAAACGAGCATAGCGGCCATTTACGTCCGATACTATTATGCATTGTAAAAACGCGATCTCTCTGCTTTCCGACACTTCCGATGGCTACTTTCGCTTTCGCCGACAGCTTGACAACGTGGCCGCCATTTGTAAACGCGATAGTATGAATTTGAACGGCTTTTTTTTATAGTTTTCGGGATTTTTACGCT
This sequence comes from Cepaea nemoralis, assembly GCA_014155875.1. Lineage (NCBI taxonomy): Eukaryota > Metazoa > Mollusca > Gastropoda > Stylommatophora > Helicidae > Cepaea > Cepaea nemoralis. The sequence goes on along the minus strand of JACEFZ010028363.1, from coordinate 266,494 downwards.
GTTTTTCAAAATGGATTTCGGCGATTCTTCAAGTGATAGCCGAGATTTCGCTAGGTTCAATTTAAATGACATTAAAGGGCACGAAGTTGACTATTAATCGGAGCTAGATATCAGTGCAAAGCGTTACTTTGCATTAGCAGTCTGAGTCAGACTTTAAAGAATGTGATTCTGATTCTGAAAATGTGTTTGTAAATTGCCGTATAGATGACGGAAAATCACAAACAACATGATGTATTTCGTAAATATTTGTGTTCATATATGGATTACCAACAACAATCACGTGAGTAACATATTCTGCATGCTTTTCCCTTCCTTGTGTTGTTTATTTAACTAAAATCGGTTGACTAACACCTTATTTGTGATGTTTTTACTAACGCGACCCAACATTTTACCAAACCTGAAAAAATCTTGCCCGTTCAGGGCTAAAAAACGGACAAGCGTCTGCCCTGTAAAGGGTTAAATTACAAGTACTTCTGAAGTCAGACCAGTGCATTAGAAGTAGTAGCGTGTGTGCGGACTTTGCTTGAGTTCAAACCATCCATCCATCATGTGCCACGATAAGTGTGGGCAATCATGTTCTGCTATCTCACTTGATCACCTAGAGTCATGGATCAGCTTTGTGTTCCTGTCTTGACCATGCCACATGGCCAAGCCATCCAGGTATTTGCTTCTCGGTCTTCCCCTTGGTCTCTTCCCTTCGATCTTGCCAGTCGTCACCAAGTTCTCCAATTCATTTCTTCTCATAACATGCCCAAAAAATGTTGACTGTCTACGTCTAATGTCTCTAATCAGTTTAAGATCTTCATTTGTTTCTTGAAGGACTTGTTCATTGGTTTTTCTGTCTGTCCATGGTATTCTTTGCATTTTCCTCAGAAACCACATTTCCACAGCCATCAGCTGTTTTTCAGCTTGACTGCTTATTGTCCACGCTTCACATCCATACAAAAGTATAGGTTCTATGTAGCACTTCAACACTCTTTTTCTCGTTTCAATTGATATCTTTTTATTGGTCAGTATGTTTTTCATCTTGCAAAAGGCTACCTTCGCAATGGCAAATTCTTGTTCTAATCTCTTCAAGGCCATCAGATGTTATGACTGTGCCGAGATAACTGTATCGATTCACTTGCTTAAGAATATGCCCATTTACTTGTATATTACATTGTCGTAGTTCCTTCTTCCCAGTGACGACCATAATCTGTGTCTTCTTAATATTCAGTTCTAACCCTAGTTGTTCACTGTGTGCAACAACCGCATCTACTAAATTTTGCAGGTCCTGTTCATTGTCTGCAATCAAGACTGTATCATCTGCATATCTAATGTTATTGATGTATCGTCCCCCAATGTTGATTCCTTCCATATCTTCTATATTTCTGAAAATATTTTCACTGTACAGGGAAAAAAGATCTGGAGACATTACACATCCCTGTCTCACATCTCTTTTAATAGGCTGATATTGACCTACATTGTTATCAATTCTGATGGCAGCTTGTTGTTTCCAATATATGTTTTTTACAAGTCTAAGGTCTTTTCCATCAATTTGTAGATCTTCAAGCATCCTTATCATGTCGACATGTCTCACTTTATCAAAAGCCTTTGTGTAGTCAATAAAGCAAAGATACAGATCTTTGTTTACTTCTATAGAACGTTCAAATACTGTTCTCAGTATATACACAGCATTTACTGTGCCCTTGCCTTCTACAAACCCACATTGTTCTTCTCCTATTTCGGATTGTATTTTCTTCCTAACTCTTTGCATTATAATTCTCAGCAGAATCTTTGTGATATGACTCATTATACTAACTGTTTGATGTTGATCGCATTCCAAGGCTCCTAATTTCTTCGGGATTGCAATAAATATAGAATTATATAATTCAGGAGGTATATCTCCAGTATCGTATAATGCATTCAGCAGTCTGGTGACTTGGTCTATTCCATATTATTCTAAGGTATTGATCATTTTTTATTGTGATGTTATCTGTACCTGGGGTCTTGCCAGTTTTTATATGGTTAAGAGCATTCTGAACTTCCATCTTAAAAATTGATGGCCCTTCATTATTATTCCGATGATCATATTGTTCTTATCTTGTATCATCATAAAAGTGTTTCATGTAAAATCTTATCTTTTTCTATTATGATTTTGCCATCTTTGGTTTTTAGGCAACCCGTTAATGTGTGTGTTCTTTTGTTAGTGATGTCATTAATTCTTGTGTGCATTAATTTGGTATTCCGGTGTTGTGTTGGTTTTCAATTTCCTTATAATTTTCCTCAAGCCATGTTTCTTTTGCCTCTTTGCATAGCTTCCTAATTTTCCTGTGAATCTCTTCATATTTTTACTTTTTATTTTTGTTATTTCTTCTTACTTCCATGAGTTTTAAAATGTCTTTCGTCATCAATTTCTAGCGTCCTATTATCTTTATTTTTGGGATGGTTGTTTCTGCAGCTTGGTTGACTGATTTCTTTAATATTTCCCATTGGTCACTGACGTCTTGAAATTTGAGTTCAAAGCTAGTGGAGAAAAAGAAGTCTAAATAACAATCATACCTGTAAAGTGCAGGTTCTGTCTGTATTTCTAGGCTGCCAAGGGTTAAATGACTATTCTGTGTTACTTACTTTAGTATTACATTGCTTTGTATTCACCTGTTCTTGTGGCAGGCATAATGTATCTAGATCATAGATCAAGTTGTTCACACAGCGCATACTTCTTTGTGTGTTAAGTATCTTGTTACAATCTACTAAGTAAAGTTGGCCACCTGTTTGACATCTAATACCAGTGCTGACTTGCCAACAACTCATGACCCTTGTATATATATTTGTACTTGTTAGCTCTTAATATATCAAGTCACTACTGGTACTTGTTACATTGTCCTACAAAAAAGGGCGTAATGACCTCTCCATCGTACACAGCCTGGGCTGAATTTAGAGATTATGTGTTTGCCCATGCAGCATGATCCCTCTCTCACCTGCCTAGTTTACTCCAGAAAAAAGGTAACACCAATATATGTGGAACAAGACAATCTGAGCAAGTGGCTAGATCGGCAAAGCAATGCTCTATCTGTTCGCTTGTTGCAGCTTCCTTCCTGGACCACTTGCTGACCAAAACTTAGAGCCTAGTCTGCCCTCCTATGACATTTAGTCTGTAGGTTGTATTTCCTTGCACCAGGATAAGGCTTGTCCCCTCCCAACTGTGCTCCTCCACCCCAAGCTATTAGAACAATGTGAGGTATCAGGTTTGGTGAGAACCACTCAACATTTGTACCATCTGTCATACGGTAGCTCAATCATATTTGACTAAGACCTGACTAACATCCTGTCATTACCCTACACATACAATGTAGAATGTAACAGTAACTCAAGATATTTCTATAGTTTGTTACAATGTTTCTGTTCTTTGCTTACCTTATGAGCCTTGATAATGCAAGCAGGCGTATGCTTCAGCTTTTTAAAATTTGTCCTGATTTGCATAAATATTGTAAGCATTTAATGTAATTATTAATTATAACGTAGCAGTTTGTACATTTCAGACGTACATCTCAGTGCCAAGAGTACCCTAGAGACGTACACAGATGCAAGTGTACAAGCACAGACTGTGGGTGTGTATAAAGAGAGATGTCTAGAACATACCAGTCTCCAAATGCTGCCACATGCCAGGAGATTAGAAGAACCTTGCATGACAAACAACAAGGATGTGTTGACCTTACAACATCAAAGCTTGAGCACCAAGTCAGATACAATATATCCAGAGTTTGCGGGAAATGGTAAATGTAATAGTAATGTGACTGATGAAAGCCAGTGTAATATTCAAGCTGGAGCCACTCCGGCATTGTGTGATGTCTATGCTTTATCTTTTGATCAAAATGGCAGTCTACCAGAGCACAAGATAACACTTAATACAGATAAATCTTATGGGTTAGGGTGTACCCAGTGCTGTAATCAAATATTAAATCAATTACAAACTGGAGAGAAGCCTTATGGATGTAATTTGTGTGATGCGTTATTTGCTAATTCTAGCACTTTACATGAACAGAAAGGGACGCATGTTGGAGAGGAAGCATATGAAAGTGATAATTGTGAAGTGACATTTCCTCAAAGTTATACTGTAAAAAAGACCAGGAGAACACGAGCTGGGCAAAAATCTTATAGCTGTGATGTTTGTGGGGCATCATTTTGTCAAAATAGTGATTTAAGAAGACATGCAAAAAGACATACAGGTGAGAAGCCTTACAAATGTGATGTTTGTGAAACATCATTTGCACGAAGTTTCACTCTGAAAATGCACAAAAGAAGACACACAGAAGAGAAACCTTATGAATGTGATATCTGTGGAGCATCATTTGCACAAAATTCTAATTTAAAAATTCATAAAATAAAACATACGGGCGAGAAACCTTACAAATGTGATGTTTGTGAGGCTTCATTTGCTCAAAGTTGCAGTCTAAAAGCACACAAAGGAACACATATCATAGATAAGCCTTACAAATGTGATGTGTGTGAAGCATCATTTTCTCAAAGTGCCAACTTAATAATACACAAAAGAAAGCATACAGGAGAGAAGCCTTACCACTGTGATATTTGTGAAGCCTCATTTGCTCATCATAGCTATCTAAAACGGCATAAGAAAAAACATACAGGAGAGAAGCCTCACAAATGTGATGTTTGTGAAGCCTCATTTTTGCAAAATTCCACTTTGAAAATACACCAAAGAATACATACTGGAGAGAGACCTTATAAATGTGATATTTGTGGGGCATCATTTGCTCGAAAGTCCAATATAAAAATACATAAACGGACACATACAGGAGAGAAACCGTACAAATGTGAAATTTGTGAAGCGTCATTTGCTCAGCGTTGTATTTTAGACATTCACATTAGAACCCACACTGGAGAGAAGCCATTCAAATGTGATATTTGTGGGCTGCTGTTTGCTCAAAATAGTGGTCTTACGGATCATAAGAGAAGGCATACTGGAGAGAAACCTTTTATGTGTGATGTATGTGGTCTATCATTTGCTCAAAGTGGTAGTTTAGTACAGCACAAAAGAACTCATACAGGCGAGAAACCTTTCAAATGTAATGTGTGTGGTTTATCATTTTCTCTACGCGGTATTCTAAAAAACCACAGTAGAACTCATACTGGAGAGAAACCTTACAAATGTGATGTATGTGAATCAACATTCACTCAACACGGCCATCTCATACAACATAAAAGAACTCATACTGGAGACAAGCCTCACGAGTGTCATGTCTGTGGATCATTGTTTGCCTACAAACGCCATCTCATGGAACATAAAAGAAAACATACTGGAGAGAAGCCTTTCAAGTGTGACCTGTGTGGCTTATCATTTGCACGAACTAATATTTTAAAACAGCACAAAAAAACACACACACAGGAAGTCAAAGAAATATGAAAAAAAAACAGCAATATATTCTTCTGACCTCTTTCAAGGGAATTGCTTCACTTGAATTTCGTATACATCATGGTTGGGCTGCTGGCTTTAGCTTGCGGTTTCTGATTGGTCTGTTGTTGGGTGTCATCTTGTGGCTTCTCTGTTTGTGTGGCATCTGCTGGTTTGTTTTGGATCAGTTCCCTTTCAGCCTTTAGCAGTTCTCTCTCTGATTTGATGCTCTGTAGGATTTCTTCGTTCTACTTCTTTATCAGTGCCATGCGTTCCACCTCTTGCTTGATGCTTTGTTGGATTTCTTTTATGTCAGCCAGCAGTTTTTCTTTGTCGCTGGTTTGTGTCGGTGTCTGAAGTAGCTTGACTTGTTTCTTTAGCTCGTCTATCTGGCCTTGAGGTTGAGATCTTTCAGCTTGTGAGATGCACGTGGCTGTCTCTCACCTCCGCATTGCTTCCTTGTATGGTGTCTTTGTGGTAATGGCGATCTTTAAGTAAGATCTACTATGGGAGTGACTTTATTATTTTATACACTTAAGTTTCTGCAGATGGGGTTGGGCTCTTGTCTTACATATGTTAATGTTCTTCCTCTAGTGAGGTCAGTGTGTCCAACTTCGGCATGTATGTGTACAGTTTGCTTCCTCTAGATAGATTCTATCCACGGTAATGGGCTCCCCACCAGTAGCTTTTATTTCATAACAATTTGGCCAGGACAGAAGCCTTTAGGCCTGCTCTTTAAAATGTCCAACTGCCATGAGATGTTTAACATCCACAACTTACACATCCTGTTTTTTGTCTTTATCTGAGAAAGGCAAATGTCTGATCTTACTGCCCAGGGGATCAGGAGGACATGCAGTATCACTAGATAAATATGCTTCTTTGGAAACTTGTAGCCGTGTTCTGGGGGAGAACTTTGTACCTAGTGATCAGTCAATATAGATGTAAATCATGGGGAATAAGTCAATATGGATGTGAATCCTGGATAAGTCAATATGGATGTGAATCCTGGATAAATCAATATGGATGTGAATCCTGGGGAATATGTCAATATGGATATGACTTATGGATAATAAGTCTATATGCAAAAAAGCAATCCTTTGTAGCCACAAACATGTGGCTTTACAGAAGAATGCTGATGGAACCTGGGATAGCCAGAATGCTTGGTCCAAGTGAAGTGAAAGTAACTAAGACACAGAGGCAAATTATCTCAAAAAACAAAAAGAACAACCAGACACAGAGATAACTTATCATGAACATCAGAAAGAAACAGCAAGACACAGAGGCAGCTTATGAACATCAAAAAGAAACACCAAGACACATAAATTATCACAAACATCAAAAACACCAAGACAAATTATCACAAACATAAGACAGAAACCATTATCATTTGTTGAAAATGTTATCAGAAGATTAAAACATTGTAACAACAAGAAACATTTATGACGAGAGATAGAGAACAGTGAGAGCAGCAGTTTTGACAGCCTGTTATTGTAGCATTTAAAAATGTCAGCGCATAAATAGATTGTTGGTGGTTGCAAGATATTAGCAGATGCATGATCACCTATGTCAGCTGGCAGAACATAAGCTGATGATCTACACTACTTATAGTCTGTGTGTAGGTGTATTTGCTTGTGTGGGATATTTAAAAAATCAATGTTTGTGCTCTCACTTTGAACTCAAGTGTAGTTCCATGCATGTGCTGCTATTTCTATTGGTACTGGAATGATTGTTTGCTTGTGGCTCAGCTTTCCCTATTACCAGTGTCCCTCGCCATCAGGCGAACCCTCTCCGACTTCTGAGGTACTTGTAATTTATGTCCCCAAGTCAGAGACAAGTAAGTCAATATTTTAGCCCAACTGACTGGTGTAGGGTTTGAAATGGTCACCTTGGAATCAGCACACTGGATGTTTAAGAGCGCAGGCTCTTATGTATTTGGCCATGCTGAATTTCCTGGTGTATGTGCTGTTTCATTTCTATTTTATTTCAATACAATATCAATTACTTAGGTGTATTGGTTTGTATGTGTGAGTGCATGTGTGAACACAATTTGTATCATATGTGTTGTTTCATTTTTTTTTTTAAATTTCCATGCAATATTAACTTTCTCATTCATTTGCAACATGTTTATTTTATCTTTTAAGCAGATTTAAATTCAATCTCAAATTTGTTAATGAAAGTAAAACAATTATTGTACGTATGATCATATTAATATGTGTTATTGTATCATATGGGAGCCATGCTAGTACAGTGGCTATCATATAGGAGCTACGTTAGCACAGTGTGTTTCATATTGCAGCCATGCTAGCACAATGTCTGTCATATTGGAGCCACACTAGCACATTGTCTGTCATATGAGGGGGCTTTGCTAGCACAGTGTCTATCAAATGGTAGCCATGCTAGCACAGTGGCTAGCACTCTCACCCTTTGGCCTGGTGGTCACGTGTTTGCATCCCTCTCATGGAGAATGTTTAGAATTTGCCCTCGGGACCAGCCTAAAATGAGCACCAGGAAATGTTCAAAGAGAAGTAAAGGCAGCGGATTTAATATTGATAACATCACATATGGAGTGATAACATCAAGTATAGAGTGATAACATCATGTATGGAGTGATAACATCATGTATAGAGTGATAACATCACATATAGCATGATAACATCACATATAGCATGATAACATCACATATAGAGTGATAATATCATGTATAGAGTGCCAGTTGGTTCATAACAAAAATGGCTCTGTCGCAAAAGGGTTATGAATGCAATTTGTAATCCCGCATACCGCGACACATCTGATGCCAATTTGGAATCAGACCGCCTTATGTTGGTATGAGCGGGCTTCACATGAGAACCTTAAAAGTGTTACAGAAATTACAACAACCATGCCAGTGTCTTGTAACCGGTCAATATTGTTAAGGATGTCACGAGTGTTAGGCACATGACATCACAGTGCAGATGAACACAGTGATGCCATAAGGGCAGTGACACTGAGTAGTCACCCCAGAGTGGTTACACATGTGACCAAGAGAAGTTTATTTCTACAGGAATCCAAGCACTTTATCGGAGCTGGAGGACATGCATTGAACGCAGTGGTGAATACATTAAAAAAATGATACATTTGTTCTTTACTTTTTCAGAATATATTCACCACCCCCAAAGAAAAAACAATTAAGGTTTTCATTTGAAGCCCGCTTGTATTTTTATACAATGGTATGAGTGCCAGTCATTCAGAAAGCAGTGGCAAAATACTGAGCATAAACTTGCCCAGGAATTACAACCAGCCAAAAAATGCTGGGGTTGACTACTACGTTCTGTAAATTATATGCAACAAACTTTTATTTTACTATTGTATAATATCGCAATCACTTTGTATAATGTTTGTGTGAGATGTGTATCATGACTGTTGAAACACTTTGTATAATGTTTGTATGAGATGTGTATCGTGACTGTTGAAACACTTTGTATAACGTTTGTATGAGATGTGTATCGTGACTGTTGAAACACTTTGTATAATGTTTGTATGAGATGTGTATCGTGACTGTTGAAACACTTTGTATAATGTTTGTATGAGATGTGTATCGTGACTGTTGAAACAAAGGGCAGAAGATAGGATGGGTCTGCGTGCCTAATTCTGAATGCTTTTAATAAAGTTTGTTTGTTAATTGTGTTTCTGACATGAAATGTCACCACCAAATGCCAGCATCAGCATGACTCCTATTCTCAGCCACTGTCCTGTTTTGTCAGCTATTTATCCATTTCACAATCATTCACGTTTAAGAATCACTCATTCATGTGAGTCTTAATCCAGTACATGGGGGTCACATAAAATAAATCACAACAATAAGTCCTGTCACAGGAACCTGCGTGAATATGTGAAGTGCTAGAACCGTCACATTTATGTTGGCCTGAGTGCACAGAAGGTAGGCAGTCTTTCCCTCATGTAGCGAACAATGAGAGCTGGCATTCAACCCTTGTCCATCCATGCTCATGCTATTGACAGCAAACATCCTAACCTTTTTTTTTTTTTGCATATCCTTTACAGGACATCGCTGTCAATATCAGCATCTTTCAGCTGATTGTTGATTTCTTGGCAAGATTACGCTCAGTAGTTTGCCATTGCTGTCTGAGCGACCAGCTCACATACCCCATAAGTTACAGACACGGAGAGAACCGCTACCAATTCTCATGCATGTCACGTTACCTACAAGAGTATACAGGATTATGGAGAAAGTAGTGTAACTCCTAGACCAGGGAGACCGGCATCCTAACCATTACACCTATGAATATGTGGGGGACTGTTATAAATGAAATGATTCTTAGAAGTGAAAATCACATCTTCTCTTCCCCCAAAAGCAGCAAATTAAGTGCCACTTCCAACGACAGAGAAACTGGGGACAATTATTATTTAGGGAATAACAGATTCTGTGCCAAACAGTAGGTTTGGACCAAATAAAATTGGATGGCAGAAAATGAGAAATAGCGTTGTGTCACAGTTATAACCTTAAATTTGTTAATATGGTAGCAGACATGTATTATATATCAAATTAAAGCAGGTTGCTTAGGAACATCTATTGTATTGATTTATTGAGACAACATTTCAGCAACATAAAAGCCTATGTATGATACGGCCGTCACTTAAGATTATTAATCTTCCCATGGCACTAAATCAGTTCAGAGATTGAGGAGGCATGACTCGGCAAAAGACCAGCTGTTAGAGTGAGGGTGAAGGCTGGAAGGGACAGCAGCTGTTAGAGTGCGGGTGAAGGCTGGAAGGGATAGCATCTGTTTGAGTGAGGGTGAAGGCTGGAAGGGATAGCATCTGTTTGAGTGAGGGTGAAGGTGAAAGCTGGAAGGGACAGCAGCTGTTAGAGTGAGGGTAAAGGCTGGAAGGGATAGCAGCTGTTAGAGTGAGGGTAAAGGCTGGAAGGGATAGCAGCTGTTAGAGTGAGGGTAAAGGCTGGAAGGGATAGCAGCTGTTAGAGTGAGGGTAAAGGCTGGAAGGGATAGCAGCTGTTAGAGTGAGGGTAAAGGCTGGAAGGGATAGCAGCTGGAGTGAGGGTGAAGGTGAAAGCTGGAAGGGACAGCAGCTGTTTGAGTGAGGGTGAAGGTTAAAGCTGGAAGGGACGGCAGCTGTTAGAGTGAGGGTGAAGGCTGGAAGGGACAGCACCTGAGAGCCCAAGCACATGAAGACCAGGAAACTTGGCCTGATTGAGGTGATGGTGCACTTTAAGACATTTACAGACTTGGCCTGATTGAGGTGACGGTGCACTTTAAGACATGTACAAACTTGGCCTCATGCACAAATTTTGATAATTAACTTGATGTGCCCGTTACATACCACCAAATAGAAAGAATGATCAAATCAGTCAGAAAGCCACCACACCATCTCAAGACGATTACCACATTATGGACAGATCAGAACAAATAGTTATTCTGTACCTAAGAATAGGACACATTAGATTACGCAACCACATGTATACAAAATTCAAGATTGGTGAATCAGCCATGTGCACTTGTGGATAGGCGCTGCAAATAGCAGAGCATATACTCCAAGTCTGCCCAAAATAAGATGGCATATCTAGGCAATCCTGGCATAGAGAACACAACAGTGAAAGAACTCTGTGGACCACTGAGTGAACTAAAAAGGCAGTGAAGTTCATACAAGAGATAACATTGCAGTTATAGGCAAATTTCAAACGAATGAAATAAGAAAAGTGGGATATTATACTACAGGAAGTTGTGTGAAATATCCCTTTCAAAATTCTGGAAAATTCATTAGAAGATGATAGAGATTGCATAAGGCAGCGGCATCTAAGATTTTTGAATCACAGACTAGAGATGTTATAAATCTAATGAGAATGATAAAAAAAGTTGCTCCAATGCTTGTTCTGAATTTGGTTTAACAATTAGTAAAAAGAAGACACAGATTATGTCCAAGGTGCACATGGGGTACCATCAATCTTTATTGACGACGCCAAACTAGAGATAGTAGACCATTTTACATATCTAGGATCAGTGGTAAATAGCAAATTATCCCTAGATCAGGAAATCAACATCCGGATTGGTAAGGCAGCAACAACAATGAACAGATTAAGAAAAAAGAGTCTGGGAGAACAGGAAGCTTACTGCCAAAACAAAAGTCCTTGTCTATCAAGCCTGTGTCCTTAGTACTCTTCTTTATGGCAGTGAAACCTGGACAACTTACTCACACCAAGAGAAACGTTTAAACAGCTTTCATATGCGGTGTCTGTGAAGAATTCTTGGTATTAAGTGGCAAGACAAAATCACAAATACTGAAGTATTGGAAAGATCAGGTTGTGTGACGGTTTATTCCATGCTCGGTCTTCGTAGACTTAGATGGATAGGACATGTTAGGAAGATGGATGATGGTAGAATACCAAAGGACATCTTTTTTGGTGAATTACAGATGGGTAAGAGATCTCAGGTTCAGCCTCTACTACGATACAAAGATGTGTGTAAGCGGGACATGAATGATACAGGCATTGATAATGCACATTGGGAGCAAGTCGCCGCTGAACGTGTTGCATGGAGGGCAAACATCAGAAATGGAATAAAGACAAAGGAGAAAATTATTGCAGATAAGTCACACACTGAGCGTGTGAGACGTAAGATGGTGCATGGTGGTGGAAATGACCACGTGTTCACATGCACCCACTGTGAACGGACATTTACAGCGCAAATTGGCCTTATCAGTCACATTCGCTACCACCATGAGTAAAAGTTATTATGCCTTTTTGAAGCACAAACTATCGTCTGTCAAGACTGGCAAGGTGCCAATGGAATGGATAAAAAAAGTGTACCTTCTATCAGTGGTTCTCAACCGGTGGGGAATTCCCCCCCCCCCCCCCCCAAGGGGGAATTTTAGGGTTTCCAGGGGGGGGGGGGGGAATGAAGATCATTTCAAGATCGTGTTAATACAAGAACCGATTACTTGATATTGCTTTTCCCTTCATACTTTACAGTTATGCATGTCTCATCCTTCTAAAATTCATTTTATAAAGTAAGTAGACCCACAAATCACATTTTATGTGGATGTCTAGACCTGTTTTAACATATTTACCTTCCATTTTTACGTATACTGTGTAGGAGTGGGGGAATTTTTAGGTGGGAAATATGAAAGTGGGGAATGATGTCCTGAAAATATGGTGGGGGGGGGGGGGGGGGGGGGGGGCACGGGCCACATTTTTGATAGGAAGAGGGGGAATGACGTTCTGAAAATATGGTGAAGAGGGGCACGGGCCAAAAAAAGTTGATAACCACTGTTCTACACTATGTAGAGCAGACAGGCCGAACAGACGAGACTGAGACAGACCACACAATGGGTCATATGAGAGATGTGTGTGCATTAGGTTTAGGATGAAGAAAGATGCTTTCTGATTACACTATAATGCCTCACGGTAGACAACTGGCAACATTTCACAAAATCCTGACAATGTTCAATATAATTTTTTCAGTGTTTAGGGTGGCAAAATGGACACCCTGCCACCATTGAACTAGCCATCATGTTGGTAATCTAGTGATAAAGCCACAATTTTAGTAATCCGGTAATCCAGTGTGGTAACTACTGCCACACTAACAGATACAATCATGTTGATGATAAATCTACTATCTTATGAATTGTCCCAGATTGTGTCAGTATGTGTGTTATGCAATTTTGTTTTTAAATCTTTGATGATAAATTAATTTGAGATGTATATTTTGTTATCTGACTTGTGTAAACACATTATTTGTGAAATAAATTACTATCGGAGGCATTACAATCAATCAATCAATCATGTGCCATGCCGGAAAGCGTGGGCGGTCATGACTCGCCATTTCACTCGATCACCAGTGTCGTGGATTACACTATGTGTTGCTTATTATAAGTTGCTTGTATAATATTTCTCCGAGCCGGTGGTGTACAGGACATACCACATGTATAAAATACTGTCTTGTGATGTTTATATTACAGCCGTTCTTTCTGTATAGATTGTAAACCGTACTGGATCAGCTCATCCACTGTCAGTACACCACCTTCCTTTTGTGTCCCTTTCTTATCTATTGAAGCAGAGACCCTAACCAACTCAACCAAGCCATCCTATCTTCTGTTACCTCCTGCAGCTCTCTCCATGGCATCCCATAATTAGTCCATGTGTTTTAAAATCTATTTCATTTGCCCCATGTGTTCCAGTGAAGGGACTTTGCAGTTGTACTATTGTGGTGTTCTCAATGTGTGCCCTGCACCACACCATTGTCTTACCCTCACTTCTGGGTTTACTGAAATTTAGTTCTACCCCTAATAAGTTCTGGGTCTGGGTACATGTGCTTTCAGTCTACCAATCCCTCCGATCTCTGGACTCGGCTTTCTTCCAATCTCTCAACCAATGGGCCCTAACCTCTAGTGCTCCATCCAGACAACTTGACTCGAGTTTATTAACAAAAACGTATGGCATGACTGTATTGTACAAAAGAGCGTCAAAGGCGATAGATATAGATAGAGGTAGGTAGTTAGAATCTAGATAGGCACCAGATCAGCAGGGTAGGATCACAGCTCTCATCATTAGGCAGTGCATGTTTCGGTCCACCCTGTCTGCTGTCTGCGTCGTCTCTGCTGGGCTGGTCATGGCAGATCCTCCCTGGAATGGCCTGGACTGGTGTGGTAGCAGGGCTAGGTAGTCGCCCTCGGGAAGGTAATGTCACTTATGAGTAACCCACTCCGTGGACTTCTCGCGGGGCTAGGCTGTGGTGGCCGGCGAGTTCACCAACAATGATGGCATGAAGGTCGTGTCATCCATAATATCATCGTGCTAGGCGATTATTCACAACAAGTCCCTAAAATACACGTGGGTGTACAGACTCTAGTCTTACTCGGTTTGAAAACAGTTAAAACCAACAGTCCTCATTCATAGGACTCCGATGTCTGGGGTCAAAACTATATAACTCAGTTCAACACACAATATCAGTTAGCCTCAGGGCCAGATACTTCACAATACTGTGAATTATATAACATCTCGGACCACCATCCCTTGAGGTAGCAGGATACTATTAACTGTTACCTGACTGAGGTATAGGAGATAGGTGGTGCTGGCTGTTACGTGGCTGATCCTGGACGGTTGGGGTGACCGGCGAAGACTCTAGGCGGTGAGAACTTCTTCTGCTGGAACGACTGAGCACTTCTCCATATCTAGAAAGCTTACACCGACACTGGCTTCTGGTCACTCCATGCTCCTTTCTCTTGCCTGGCCTAAGCTGGTCTGGTCAGCACATACTCTGAGGTAGGCTCTGCAAAGAAACGACCTAGTGATAGCAAACATGTAACAGCATTTAGCGCAAACCAAGAATATGGGGCTGACGCCCTCAGATACAAAGGATACATTATATAAACGTATATATGTTCCTGTGGCCTTCCTCATCTGCTATGGCGTGGACTGGGATGAACCTGGACTCATCCGACAGACAGCTCTCGGAACCGCTTCGTCAATCAAGACTGGGATGCAGCTCGGACAAGACCCGTCAGTCAGTCATAGGTGAGGTGCAGGATTCCCCTGTGAAAGTCTCAATCATTCATTGCATGAAAGGTCAGGCCTTAGTATTAAGAGTAAGGACGCTGTTCGAGGGATATTCGATGGCTCTGCCGACCTCTTTGCTGTTCTTCTCACTCCTCGTTTCACCCTGGGCTCTCAATCCCAGATATCTGCGAACCCATCTCAGGTATTCACCCCTTTTCCATCTTCCCTATGGGAGATGTGTACCTTCACTTTACTTAACTGCCATAGTCGGTTACATACATGGGTTCCACCGCCATGCAGCAGGTGCCATTCATCCTAATGTAAATACATGAGTCTGTCCTCCCTGTAGCAGGTGTCATCCAACCCTGTTCTCTCACCCCTTTCTAATAGTGTGAGTAGTTAGAACGGTATCGCTGTTTGCTGGAACAACCTTATAAATTACCGAAGGTTATATGCCCCCTCGGTTCTACTTCTCTCACCGTTCCCTTCAGGAATAACCAATATCCATTACTATAGTTCCCCCTGAAGAACTGAATAGTTAAAGGACAGTTTGGAGGAAAGGAGAAAAGAAAAATCCAGTTGCCATCCAAAATTACGGAGATGGTATGCCTCGGTCGATCTTTCGACACTTCTGCTAGCACTCGAAAACAACTTCGCTCATTCTCCCCAGTCGATCGGTATATCGCACGATAGGGTTTAGATGTGGTCCTGTCTCGCCCCGGTGCCCGTTGTGTTTCCCGGATGTAACTCGTCACACCACTTCGCCGTGCCAACTCCATACAACGATTACTATCTTGAAGCCTGGTCATGCATATATTCTTTTTACAGGTCTGAATGCCTTGAGTCTATATTTCCCCTTCTTAAGTGGCTATCTAGCACATAGGATGCGATTTAATCATGGATTACAAAGACATCCTTTCCACATCCCAATTTCGGATATGTCTCACTTAATCCGGCTTCGCTTGTATGCATGAGCTAACTTGGGCTGACCCCGACACATGCCTGCACGGATCACTCGGACGCACACTCACTTCAACACTAAACTAATCTAACAATAAATCGAATTACCTTCATGACAATGAAGTACTTGATTCCTCACTGTGGAGACTGTAGGGCATCTTTAATTCCATGTATGCAGCTCTGTTAGCCACTCTTATCGACGTCCTACCAACAGCACAGCCGCAAAACTGATCTCGGTCACCAGTCGACCTTCGGTCGTTAGCCAGAAAGAGAACCCCACTTACAATCTAAGCAACCTTTTTGGGCTGTCCGTGCGGCGGCTACTAACTGCGTAGTAACGCTGAGCGAGAGTTCGCTGGTCTATAATATTCCAGACGAGTTAAAGGTAGGTAAGTCAGCTACGTGATTCCCTCCGGTGAGAAATCGTTCGGTGGTTTCCCTTTGACCATAAGCCGCGCGACCAATCTCCGGCCGTCATTGGTGATTCTTTTAAACAATGTTTGCCCTGCTAGTCAGCATAGGCATTAGTTAATTAAAGTTAGTAGTAATCTATTTGTAACTGTCTGCCTGAGGAGACACCATACATCATCAGCCATGCCACACCATCCCAGACTGATGTATGACATCCCAGACTGATGTATGATATCCCATGCTGATGTATGACATATCAGACTATGTATGACATCCCAGACTGATGTATGACATCTCATACTGATGTATGACATATCAGACTGTGAATGACACCCCAGACTGATGTATGACATCCCAGACTGACATATAACATCCCAGACTTATTATGACATCCCAGACTTATTATGACATCTCAGACTAATGTATGACATCCCAGACTGATGTATGGCATTCCAGACTGATGTATGACATCTCAGACTTATTATGGCATCCCAGGCTGATGTATGACATCCCATACTGATGTGTGACATCAGTAACAAAAATGACAATAGATCCATATCTTGTGCCTACATATGCACTCATTTTGATGTCAGTCAACCTTTATCACTTCAATCTGGGCAACAAAATCATTGGCTTACGCATTTTCAAAACACAGAAGTCATACACAAGGCAATACATCGTGCAACTTATTGTTTGTGTCTTCCGTGTGTAGTCGTATGCATAGTTAACTCACTAGCTACCACACTTCACTAAACATTAAAAGGCTACTACAATAATAACAGTAAAAATAATAACAATTCAAAGAAGGAAAAGATGTGGGGATATGGTGGAAAATTGAGACGTAACAAGTTGTCAATATAGTAGGAGGGAGGATAGGAAGAAGCAGGAAGGTATCGGAGAAGTGAAAAATAAACAATATATATTGTGGTGTGTCAGGTTTGGTAGGCTCAGTCATATCTGAGCTACCGCAATGACAGCAGACGGTACTACTTGCCTTCTGTTCACACCGAATGTTGGGCGGCGCTTACCAAACCTGACACCCCACATTGTGCCAACGGCTTCCGGCGGAAAAGCACAATTGGGAGGTGGTAAGCCTTATCCTGATGCGAGAAAATGCAACCTAAAGACAAAATGTCATGGCAGGGTAGGTCAGGCAATAAGCCTTGGTTGGCAGCTGGTCTAGTATCGAAGCTCCGAAAGGCGGACAGTTAGAGCATTGCTTTGCTAATCCGGCAGCTTCTGCAGCTTGTCTTCTTCCAGATGTATTGCTGTTATCTTTCATCTGGAGAACTGGAGAGGGCCATGCTGCATGGGCAACATATGGTCTCTATATTTTAACCTGGGCTTTGTGCTATGGAGAGGTATAACTCCATCCCTGGTCTAAACCGGCCTCGGAATCAAAGCGAAAGGTAGCAGTTACGGGTTTAGTTTAGTTTATCGATCAACATCACTGCACACGGGTGCAACTCGTAAGTGCTCCGTTCTCCTCCTAACTCAAACCTAAGTCTGGAGAAACTCAGCTCAGTGCACGAACTCCGTAGCACCGCCGAGGATCCTGAAATACTTGGGTAGATTTTTAACTCGAAATTTTGCCCGGGCAGCGCCGTTAGGCTACTCTTTTTCGATTTCCAATTGCCAAAGGATATTTTACGTGCGCAGCAATACACACGGGCGTCCGATCTCACTACCCAGAGACCAGGGGAAATTACTGGAAGTCTCGGTGGATATTTAAAAAATATAAATCCTGGTCCTCACCGGGGCCTGAACCCGGGACCTCCAGCACTCGAGGCGGACACAATACCTCGAGACCACGCAGCCCCCCCCCCCCCCCCCCCCAGTTACGGGTTATAAGTCCTTATCAATTGGAGTAGACATGGGGCGCCACGGGTTGTCTCTGACGGTGGGAGACACAAGCAGGTGTCACTGATCAGCTACCGTCTGCCTCAAGTTGGGCAGCCCCCGGCCAATTGGGTACTGATCCGCCACAGCCTGCCTGATTCAATGGGTGCTTGAGACTAGGACAAAACCTGAATCGCAGACAGTAAAACCAATGCACCAGGTATTATTAAAAAGAAAAATAGAAACCGCAAGCTACGCTTGCAGCCTGGAACGTAAGAACCATGTGTCCAGAATTTTCCACTGACCTGACGAATATTGACGATGTGAGAAAAATGGCTGTCATTGATGCCGAACTCAATCGTCTTAACATTGATATTGCTGGCCTGCAGGAGACTCGCCTCGCCGAGGAAGCGTCACCTAGGGAAAACAATTACACACTTTTTTTGGAAGGGTAGAGAGCAGGCAGAAAAAAAAGACAACATGGTGTGGGCTTTGCAGTGAAGAATTCGCTACTGGGAATGATTGAAATTCCACCTGGAGGTAATGAAAGACTATTATTCCTGTGCTTGGCAACCTCTTGTGGTTTTGCCACCATTATAACTGCATATGAAATGACACTCACTTACCTAGATGATATGAAGGATTCGTTCTATGAGGAGTTAGACTCTGTGATCAAGGCAGTTCCAAATTCCGACTACATTTATATGCTCGGTGATTTCAATGCTCGTGTGGGCAAGGACTCGAGTTCATGGCCAGTGTGCCTTGGAAAATATAACATCGGTCGCATTAATGAAAATGGACAAGGCTGCTAAAGCATTGCACCAGAAATGACCTATGTATTACAAACTCCTTTTCTAAAACAAAACAACTGCATAAGGTCACATGGAAACATCCAAGATCAGGCCATTGGCATCAGATGTACTTCATCATCACACGGAGACAACATCTGAACCGAACTCCATTAACGTTAATAAGTTATCAAGGTGATACGGATAATTCTTTGGTTGTTGCAAGAGTTAGACTGAGACCAAAGAGAACATACACAGCTAAACACAAATCGAACCCCAAGGATTAATATTATTAACACCCGCGATCCTGATAAGTGCTTTGAGTTCCAACAATAACTTGAAGACGCGCTCACTGATACATCAGGAAATTGTACAGTAAGTGAAAGGTGGGGTAAACTTAAGAAAACTCTTTATAAAACAGCCGTGGGGAGATTACGGCATTGTGGGTCATAAGAGGCAGGACTGGTTTGCTGCAAACAGCCAGACACTGCAGCCCTTGATTGATAAAAAGAAGATAGCTCTCTTAAGAAACAAGGAAAGAACCACACGTAACACTCTGAGTGAGATAAAGCAAGCTAGGAAGGATGCGCAAAAGGCTGCCAGGCAGTGTGCGAATGACTATTGGATCAAGTTATGTGAGTCCAAGTAGTATGTCATGTGATATTTGATGAGGAAATTAGGTGCAGCACCTATATTTTTTTACTATATAAAAAGTCTAGCACCTACGCTCTAACATCACCAAACTGCACCTACGGGGACCACATTTTCAAGGGATGCAACTCATTAATAAACAATCCTACGTATGTTTGCACTGTTACTTCCCTTTTTTGTGATAAATTGTATGTCTTTAAAATGTAATAATTACTGTTATTATTGATTATAACGGGGTGGGGCTTAAAAAACTATCATCATACTAGTGGTGCTGTTAAGGTACAATGCTCTTCCTCCTCAGTGTCAGCCTTCTTTTTTTTTCACGTCTTCTTTTCTTTATCTGTATTGGCATAAACACTGTCATCATTCCATTGGTGATGTTTAAGGGATAGGGTTACAGTGCAATTCCTCTGGGTGGTCTAGGGGCGGCGGGCGTGGGTGTGGGAGCTCAGGGGTGGAGCATGAGGTGTCAGCGTGTGGGATGGGGCGAGGGGTTTTGAACCTCGAGCCACGGCGGGTGTCATATGAAACCCTTAATAAGTAAGAATGTAAATATGGTGATTATTAGTTATCTGTAGAGGGTCGTAGTGGTGAAAGGGTCGTAGTGGTGTAAACACTATCATCATAGGGTTATGAATGAAAACCTTCAAAAGTAAAAATGGCCGATATTATTGATTTTAGTGGGTACATCTTAGTGAAACTCGTTGGTAAGGGGTGGGTAGTGGTTATTAGTAATCTGTAGAGGGTCGTAGTTGTGTAAACACTATCATCATACGGTTACAAATGAAAACCTTCAAAAATAAAAATCACCGATATTAATGATTTTAGCATGTATAGCTTAGTGAAATTCGTTGGTGAGGGGTGGGTAGCGGCTATTAGAGATCTGTAGCGTGTCTTAGTGGCCAATACACTATCAACGTATGGGTTACAAATGAAAACCTTAAAAAGTAAAGATGGTCGATATTATTGATTGTCTCAGGTATGGCTTATTGAAAGTCATTGGTAAGGGGAGGGTAGCGGTTATTCGTGATCTGTAGTGTGTCGAAGTGACCTATACACTATCATCATACAGGTGACATATGAAAACCTTAAAAAGTAAAAAATGGCCGATATTATTGATTGTAGCGAGTATAGCTTAGTGAAATTCGTTGGTAAGGGGTAGGTAGCGATTATTAGTGGTATGTGGAGTGTCGTAGTGGCCTATACACTATCATGACAAGGTTACAAATGAAACCCATAAAAAGTAAAAATGGCCGATATTATTGATGATAGCGGGTATAGCTTAGTGAAATTCATTGGTAAGGGGTGGGTAGTGATTATTAGTGATCCGTAGAGTGTCGTAGTGGTCTATATCACACAGGCTTCAAATCTTCTTTTTCTTTGCATTCATCCGGAGTGTTTTTTCAGATGTCATTGCGGTGTGTCTGGTTAGGCACCCTTGGGTCGAAACCCTTAGGCCAACACATCCGACTTTTAGCGTGCATTTTTGGCCAGGTTAGCATTCCTCGGACACTCTCACTTTTGTGGTATTGTCCACCTCCTAGCTGATCAAGTTGGAATAGTCGAAGACTGCACGGTCATCCCTCAAATGAAGGCAGGGACAGTCCATAGCATTTTCCGCCATCCTGGGTGGCTTCCATAATTGCAGAGCCGGCACATAACGTTCTGGTACTGAGCTCACCGAGGGAACCGTCACGTCCTGCCCATGGCTGCTTTAATTCCTCACTTCAATATATTGGGCATTTCGTTCACCCCGGGCCGTTCCCGCACAAACCAGACAGGTCTGCTGACCGTATCCACTCAGCGAGTTTTCGGACATGTGCTTGTCGTTGCGCCCGTAAGAGCTGTTCCAGGCACGACAGACATTCTGAAAAACTACCTAGTCAAAGCTGTTTCGAGCAAGAGCGGCATTCGGAAACTAGGTAGTCAGAGCTGTTCCTAGCACGAGAGACATTCGGACGAGACATTTCACTCGGACGTAAATGCGTATTGCCAATTTTTAGTTTGCCACCCGTAGGACGGCACTTCCTACTTCAGCAGGCATTTTTTAATGAGGTTAGCTTCCTCGGACACAGGCTTCAAATGAAAACATTAAAAAGTAAAAATGGCCGGTATTATCGGATGTAGCGAGTATGGCTTAGTGAAATTCGTTGGTAATGGGTGAGTGAGTGGAGAAGTAGATAGATAAGTGCATCTGATCGCTATTAAGGGGTGAGCGAGTGGTGGAGTGGCTAGATAAATACGGCCGGTCCTTGATAAGAGCCGGAGAGTTGCTAGATAAAGACTCTCGTTCGATGGTAAAGAGTGGGTGAATGGACGAAAGGTTAGATAGGTGCTTCTGATCATTGTTAAGGAGTGATCGAGTGGCAGGGTGGCTAGATAAATACTTCCGGTCCTTGTCCTTTATCAGAGGTTAAGTCTCATATTAAGTCTAAAGACTGAACTCATAGATGGCTGAGGTGAGAGTGACCTCCTAGGTGACTCATCAAGGGGCTATGTCGACGGGGGTGAGCGTACGTGAACATGTTCAGACATGTCTTTCGGGAAAACCGGAGGATGACTCAGAGCGTACTGACCGCGGTAAACCTACTTGAACATGTGTAGACATGTTTTCTATGGTGCATCAACCGCACACGCTGTATAAAAAGGACCACAAAGGCGGGCTAAAGACTTGGCTAATGACTCAACCGATCAAAGATGGCGCTGCAGCCGGTCACGTGTCTAATGGGATACAACCGAAAAACACGTGGCTAAAGCCAATCAAAGATGGCGCTGCATCCGATCACACGTGGGTAATGGGATACAACCGAAACACGTGGCTAAAACGAGTAAAATATGGCACTGCATCCGGTCACGTGGCTAATGGGATACAACCGAAACACGTGGCTAAACCCAATCAAAGATGGCGTCGCATCCGATCACAAGTGGCAATGGGATACAACCGAAACACGGGGCTAAAGCCGCTCAAAGATGGCGCTGCATCCGATTACACGTGGGTAATGGTCATATCCGATAAAATATAGCGCTGCTTCCGGTCGCCTGTGTAATGGCTACAATCAGACCACTTGCTAACTGACTAAGGCCAAGCAAAGATGGCCACGCATCTGATCACACGTGATAATGGTCACATCCGATCTAATATGGCGATGCTTCCGGTCATTTGGCTAAGGGATACAATCGAAACTCGTGACTAACGCCGGGTAAAGATGGCGGCGCAGTCGGTCACATGTGTAAGGGTACAGCTGAGACGCGAAGGTAATGACTACGTTCGGAGGTACTCATGGAACCCAAACTCACAGAGGATGAGATTACATCCCAGTCGACCTTACAAAGCATTTTAAATTTGACATTCGTGATGTCAATACCTAGAAAATGATCAAGAAAGGACACCTTCTTCCAAAAAAGCAAAAGAAACGTCAAAGAGAAACAAGAAAACATGGAGTACAACCCTTGCAAACGAAAAAAATTCCTGACTCCAATCACACTGGATGTGACACAGAGCAAAAGCTTCATTCCCAAAGCATAATATTGGTGCACGCTCAGAGAAATAAAGACACTGGTTTCCAAAATAATGTCTGCCAAAGTTCACCAGAGCATGCCACTTTTGACAAAAGTAGCACAACTTCTACGTTACCTGTTTTGAAGACTGGTGATTCTTGTTTCTTCATCCCAGCTCTGTCATTAGACATGTTGTTCTGCAAGAAACTTACTTCTTGTAGTCAGACAGCTGTAGACCCGCAAGAAACAACGTTTGATCTGCTTCATGATTCTTCTTCAGATGAAAATATTGACCTTCTCTGAGTTTCTCAAGAAAATCAATGCTTTGTGGAATGAAAACTATCCTACCGCTGGTTTCCGAAGTTACTCCTCTGTCGCAGCAGATGAAATACAACACCCGATGAGTAAGGTATGTATAAATAGTAACGGTCATGATCATAGTTTCCAAGAACAGGTGTGTTAGTTCCGGTGTCTAATGGTACATTCTATTATCTGGTACTCTTTATTTCACTATGAACTACTAGGTGCTGAAGTCTTATAAGTTTCAATGTGATTTTTCTCCTCTACAGGTTAATTTTGCAGCAGAACCTCACTTCTTAACAGTTCATATCGTTGGCACGGAAGAACGCAATGGTAACTGGCACCATGTAAGCAGAGAACGTGGGAATTTTGAACGGCGTATACTAGAGTTGGAGCAAATTCTGACCCCAGTCCTGGGGGCCAGTCACAGAGTCAAAGTCCTGGAGCACATAAAAAGTCAAGAACAACAGTGAAAGAGGACGAGATAGTCTAATGCCCGTATGGTAACTGGTAATTAAAATTAAAAATATCAATCCACACTAGCGGACGAGTATTAAAACACCTACTTAAAAAACAAGATGGGTGTAATATACTTACAGTCATGTCTTCAATAGCTGACCACCCCTCAATACAAAGAAAACTGTGGTGGGTGTGAGGAGACTGTATATGCGTATCGTCGTTATTCTGGCTTCACAGACTGTAGATCACAGTGACTACAACGCAAGTAAGACTGTGCCATCTATGCTATCTATTTCAATCTGGCTCTAGAGAAAGTTGTAAGGAAGGTAAAGGAGGAATGTGATATTGGAGGAACATCCAAGCTGCTTGGTTATGCAGATGATATAGATATTATAGGGCAAAGTGAAGAAAAGACATTGGAAATATTCACTCACTTAAAGGAAAAAGCCCAACAGATGGGGCTGCTTATCAACCAAGATAAGACAGAATATATGGTAATTTCAAGAGACGGAATGGCTATAAACTCTGGCCACATACAAATAGATAATATGACCATTAAAAGAACGGAAACATACAAATAACTGGGTACAATCTTCAACTGCTCCAACATCATAGGGGAAGAAATACAAACTAGAATCAACTCTGGAAATAAGATATACTATGCACTACAACATCTACTAAAATCAAAGGCGCTATCTCGTAACACCAAAATCACAATATACAAAACACTGATCAGACCAGTTGTGCTGTATGGCTCTGAAACCTGGAGTACAACGAAAGGAGACGAAGCCTTGTTACAAACCTTTGAGAACAAAATTTTAAGACGCATCTTTGGACCCATTAGGGATATACAAAGTGGTGAGTGGAAAAGAAGAAGTAACAAAGACATTTATGATCTGTTTAAGTCCCCGCTAATCACTGGTATCATGAAGGCTAATAGACTACAATAGCTGGGACATATAGAAAGAATGGAAGATAATAGGGAAACAAAACTCGCTTACACTCAGGAAATAAATGACTGTAGACCCCGAGGTAGACCAAGAATACGATGGAGAGATAATACATGTACAGACCTACAAGCACTTGGAATCAACGACTGGCAAGAGAAGGTCCACCAGAGAGACGAATGGAGACGGATTGTATTTGCAGCAAAGAACCTCAATGGCTCAGAAAGCTGAAGAAGAAGAAGAAGAAGAAGAGAGGTCATGGGTCGAGCATGACCCGCATTCCCCAACCCAGCTCAAACATACAACGGGTCGACGAGCGGGTAGTAGAACGCTTTGTCGTGCCATACAGACAGCCGCGTCAGCGTAATCTGAGCCGCTTGACCTAAGAAACTGACTGAAACCGGATTTACACGTGGCTCAAAAACTAGTATATAAACCCGAGGCTGGTAACAGTCAAGCATTGTGATCCGAAGATGACTACAGACCTCAAGACTGTGCCTGCTAACTTGGTCTACATGACTCGTAGTGGTGAGACTATTAGACCAGTGGGCGGTGGTGATAACGCCGTGTTTGTCTTATCCTACAGAAGCACGAGCACATTACACATCCGTAGATTTTTCGGTGAATCCGACAAGAAGTTTCCTACTAAGATTGGAATGACACTTACTCGTCAAGAATATGAACAGATGATCGCTATGCAGCGCGAGATCCTAGCTGACTTTGACAGACTCAATCAAGTTAACCAAGTCAGTAACGAAGCCAAACAAGCCATTAACAACGGCAATCAAGTCAGTAACCAAAACAATCAAGTCAGTGCTCATGTCAAACAGGGCACTAACAGAAGCAATCAAGTACAAAACACTCAAGTCGGTGCTCAAGTCAAACAAGGGACTAACCGAAGCCATCAAGTAGATGCATGCTATACCACAAGTTTTCAATCCAGCTACAGTCAGATGTGTGATGACCCCAGCAACCAGATGTGTGATGAGCCCAATAGCCAGATGTTTGATGTGCAACAAGATACCAACGGAAGCAGTCAAGTCCAACACACTGAAGTGCTGAATTCAAACAGGGTACTAAACGAAGCCACCAAGTAGACGCATACTACACCACCGGTTTTCAACCCAGCTACAGTCAGATGTGCGATGACCCCACCAACCAGATGTGTGATGAGACCAGTAGCCAGTTGTTTGAAGTGCCCGACACCCAGCTGATTGATGCCCCGGATGTCTACAATACTCAGGTGTCAGCCCATCAAGCAGGAGACCAGTCTTATGACTACATGCCTAGTGACAGATACATACCAGTCTACCAGCCGGAAAAACCAACCTACTCAGACAACGGTGTGAAGAAATCCAGAAACAACATACTATGTGTATAGCTCTGTATGTGAAAATAAAATGTGATCATACTATGTATACCAGCTCATATCACATCATCCAGCTCGTATAATGACATTATACATTTTTATACACCACCGCCCACTTGTAGATACAGTATTAATTGCAGACAATGCGCAGGGCCTGCAACAATAAGTAGATGCGGTTGTTGTACACAGTGAACAACTGGGGTTAGAATTAAATTGTAAAAAGACTCAGGTTATGGTCGTCACTAGGAAGGAAGAAGTGTCACAATGTAATATACAAGTAAATGGAAATATTCTTCAACAAGTGAATCGGTACAATTATCTTGGAACAGTCATAACATCTGATGGGAGATGCCTTAAAGAGATTAGAACAAGAATCGCCATGGCGAAAGTAGCCTTTAGCAAGATGAAAAACATTCTGATCAATAAAAAGATGTCAATTTAAACGAGAAAAGGAGTGTTGAGGGGATACATAGAGCCTGTTCTTTTGTATGGATGTGAAACTTGGACAATGGGCAGTCAAGCTGAAAAGCATCTGATGGCTGCAGAAATGTGGATTCTGAAGAAAATGCAAAGAATACCATGGACAGACAGAAAAACCAATGACCAAGTACTACAGGAGACAAATAAACATCGTAAACTGATTGGAGAAATTAGACGTAGACAGTCAAAATTTTTTGGACATGTTATGAGAAGAAATGGATTGGAGAACTTAGTGACAACTGGCAAGATCGAAGGAAACAGACCAAGAGGCAGACCGAGAGGTAAATACCTGGATGGCTTGGCCACATGGCATGGACGAGACAGGAACACTGACCTGATCCACGACACTGGTGATCGAGTGAAACGACGAGTCATGACCGCCCACGCTTTCCGGCATGGCACATGATTGGTTGATTGATTGATACTTGTAAAATATACTGAGATACTGTAAAATGTACTGACATACTGTAAAATAAACAGGTATATATTATAATTACGTCTTGGTTGTTGAATTTTTTTATTTTTCTTTGTGTGTTTACGGTATATATAGTTGTCATGTGGTGAGAGAATAGTGCATATTGATGACAAATTCAAGAAATATTTCAACAAAACTAAGGAAACGGGTTAACCAAAGTAGGAAAAATATGTTGTACATAACCAAACGTGAAAGGGTTAGCCAAATTTCAAACCAAACTTATAAAAATCTCAGTCAAACATATGAAAAGTAGGAAAATTTGTTAATTAAACGTGAAAAAAAAAACACGTGAAATTCTTCACTGCAAAGTCCACACCATCTCATCAGTCATCTCATCTCATCATGCTCCTCTTGTACCATGCGGTGTCGTAGTGAAGTATAAACAGCGGGAGAATGCTCGCTTATGGGCTTCATATATCGATATTCCCATCGACTCTGTTATTCCCTGCATCCATTCTAAATCCATTTTGGTCAGTCTGTTTATGCTTCTTTGTTTTTCTACGATCAGTATGAGGATCCCCTGCCAGCATGCTAGGCCTGTCGCAGGTTTACGACGAAAATCTGACTATAGGGAGTCCATCCCCTATGGCGAGCCGTAGCCCCGTTAGCCCACATAACGTTGCCTTTTGTCTGCCTGTCCTCTCTCTCTCTTTATTTATTTTTTTTTTTTTAAACGGTGTAATTGTTTTCCCTGAGTGACCCTTCTTCATCGAGGTGAGTCTCCTGCAGGCCAGCAATATCAATATTATGACGCTTGCGTTCAGCATAAATAACAGCCGTTTTTCTCACATTGTCAATATTCGTCAGGTCAGAGGGAAATCCTGGACACATGGTTCTTACATTCCAGGTTGCTTGCCGTAGCTTGAGGTTTCTATTTTTCGTTTTAGCAGTACCTGCCGCATTGGTTTTATGGCCTGCGATTCAGATTTTGTCCTAGCCTCAAGCACCCATGGAAGCAGACAGGCTGTGGCTGATCAGCAACCAATTGGACAGGAGCTGCCCAGCTTGAGGCGGGCGGGAGCTGGTCAGTGAACACGTGTAGGTGTCTCCTAAAATCAGAGCAACCCGTGGTGCCCCATGTCTACACCAACTGACAAGTACTTATAACCCGTAACTGGTTTCATCTTTCCTTGAATCAGAAAATCTTTTATTGGATAATATGTGTGTACAGATGGATCACCAGCTATGTTGGGGACCAAATCAGTATTTCAAGTTAGTGTGAAGAAATGTGCCCCAAAAGTGAAAGGCATTCATTGGATGATCCATCGCCAGGCACTGGCCTCCAAAACAACTTCCAGCTCCATTAGGGAAGGTTTTTGATCAAACCGTTCAGATAGTGAATTTTATCAAAGGAGGAGCTCTCAACTCATGGCTTTTTAAGCAGTTATGCGTTGACATGGATGCAGGCCACCATTTGCTTCTTTTTCACACAAATGTTCGATGGCTGTCAAGAAGAAATGAAACTGTGTCTAATATATGAGCTGAGAGATGAGCTAAAATTATTTTTTGAGGTTTAGGGTAAGATGGACTTTTTCGCCTGGCTGGATGATGAGAAATGGATCATGCGCCTTGCCTATTTAGTTGATAGTTTTGAGCAGTTGAATAAACTCAGTCTTCAGATGCAAGGAAGGAGTACAAAGATCATACATTTTATGGATGCATTGAGAGCTTTTATGAGCAAGCTGGACAACTGGAAAAGAAAGGTCAATATGACAAATGTTGAAATGTTTAAGAAGCTGCCATCCGTTCTCGTTGTTGGTGGTAAAGACCAAGTACTTCCATAATTTGCAAAAACATGAAATTTTGCATCATTTGACAGCACTAGAAAATGAATTTGAGCGATATGTTCCTGAACTTAGTGATGATGAGCTGGATATGGTGCGAAACCCATTTAAATTATCAGTTGAAAAAGTTTCTGATGATGGTCAAGATGAATTTCTGAAGCTGAAAAAATTATTCGGGAGCAAGAAATGTGTTTGATGAGAAACCAGTCACGGAATTTTGGCCTTTGATGTGGGATTTCTACCCAAAAGTGGCAGAAAAAGCAATCCGTGCATTGCTTCCATTTGCATCGTCATATCTTTGTGAGTCAGGATTTTCAGCTCTGTTGGAAATTAAAACGAAACGACGTAATAGATTAGATGTTGAAAATGATCTCCGTTGTTCCCTTTCAAGCACTCCTCCGTGCATTTCAAAATTGCTGTGGGAAAAACAATCAAAGTGTTGTCATTGATTACAATCTTCATTTAAATGAAGTTAATTACGACTCTACAATATCCTGGTTTTGTAATGCGCGTTTTGTTTGATGAAGCACAATTTTCTGGCATTCTGGTGTCATATATTAAGTTACAATTCTTTGACGCTTTAACTGTTTATTTATTGTAGTACTGGTATTACTAATACCAGCACTTGATCCTCTTAGTGATTGATTATGGGTTAGGTCTGCTCACTGTCTCAAAGAGTCAGAGGGTGAAATTAGAGCGCATACAGAACGAGGCTATGCGGGTTATTCTGGGATGCACCAGAGACACCCCAGTAGTGTGTATGCGTTACATCCTTGGTCTACCGACTGTTGCTGGTAGGCTCAAGGTGATGCAGGAGAAGGCATACCTCAGAGTAGCTGCAGATACAGATCACCCGTTGCATGAGGCGCTGGACGAAGTTAAGGGTCAGAGACTGATAAGAGGGAAATCATGGATGGCTCAGGCGGAGGATACGATCACGGTCTTGGAGAACATTAGGCGAGGAGAGGAGAAGGTCAGAGTGCCAGCGGAGCAGTCAGACTTGTGCAGTTATAATCACATTGAGCCGGGAGTGCAGAGAGTAGCCAGCTCAAATTCAGGATAATTTTGCACGGATGATGTGATTATCTACACAGATGGGTCGGTGTTGAGAGGTAGGAGAAGTGCCTGGGGGTTCTTGGCAAAAGCTAATGGTCAACGTTTGGTGCAGGACAGCCTGCACCTAGCTTAAGAATGGAGGTGGAGGCGGTCAGTGCAGCTTTCCGCTGGATGGAGAACACGATACATACACACATCGTAATTGTAACTTACTCGGCAAGCATGCTGAGGAGGGTGAGAACAGGCAGGCTTCGCGCAGAGTGGCTTGCTTCGCTTCGGAAGTCACGGGTAGCAAGCATCACCTGGATCTTTTCTCCGGGGCATGCCGGTGTGCTGGAGAATGAACAGGCGGACAGATTGGCTGGCTCGGCAAAACTCGGTGTAGTATTGATGCATGATAAGACAGACGTGGTCGCGGCCTTGTGGGAGCACGTGTACACCTCGGAGGAGCAAATGGATTACCATAGTCTTGTAAGAGGGGATCTGGCCGACGCTAGACGCTCAGGGGACAGGCGAGACGGACATATAATCAGATTGCTACTGGAACTATTAGTGTTGGAACTCTTCGCTGGCTGCTGAGGATGGGGACGGGGTGCTTATGGGAATGCCCCGAATGATGTGATGTCGGTTCCTAAATCAATCAACCAATCAATCAATCACTGATCAAATCTTCTTCATAGTGAGAAAACAAAGTACTTCTTATAATATTTGTACACTTGCTCCGATGCATTTTTACGTCCTTTAGAACTTTAATGTCAGAAATAATGATTTTAATCAAATGGTCACAATAATTTACGAGCGTCCAGACCAAACAAAAAATGGGTAATAAATATTTTATGCAGTAATAATTAAATAACACCGAAAGAAAAGTAACATTTAGAATATATCCAACTGCAAATGAAAAACATCTAGAATTACACCTAATATCTAAACATCAGGAATCGACATCTAGACGCCGGAAAACACATCTAGATCTGGATATATAACATCTAGAATGGCAACCCTGGTCTATACCCGAGATCTAGCCAGTTTTCATATAAATGTATTATAATAATTGATCACCTCCGTTATAGTGAAGCGTTGGTGTCTACCAAACATGGCCGCTTCCGAATGTCAGACTGCACTCTCTTGTTAGTTGACGTTGCTGAATATGTCTACATCTGAGAGATTTGTTGATAGTAAGTCATGGGTTACATAATTATCGTCTCGTTACAGTGCGTGTAATCATTTATCAGGTGTCACGCCACCGCTCCAAAACAGTGGTCCTTCTCCGATTCGGATTATGCCTTCCTTGATTTTTATAATTTAGTTTAGTCGATGGATCAACATCACGGCACACGGGTATAACCCATAAGTGCCCCGTTCTCCCCCTAACTCAACCTTGAGTCTGGAGAAACTCACCTTAGTGCACGAACTCCGTAGCACCAGCGAGGATCCTGACATTTTTATAATTTATCGACCTACAAGTAGAATTTTTAGACAATATTTAAAAATTGGAAGAAGAATTTGGTCTGCAAGGTGTGGACTGTGCCTGACCCTGCAGCCAGCAGGGTTAGGATCGGCTAGCCTCTCCCAGGAGGGGTGAAAAGTTAAAATTAGTAGCCTGCCGATGACCTGCATACTACACAAGTCAACCCCCCCCCCCCTTTCCACGTGGTGCAGACTGGGAAACCATGACCACGAGGTCATGGGCTAATGGGGATATGGCTCACCATAGGGGATGGACTCCCTATGGTCAGATTTTTGTCCTAAACCTGTGACTGGTCTAGCAAGCAGGCAGGGGATCTTCATATCATACTGCTCGTAGAAAAACTAAGAAGTATAAACGGACTGACCCAAATGGATATAGACCTGGCAATGTTAATGGACTACGAGATAGATCAGCAATTCAAAAAATAGGCACAATGAACGTCTGCGGTTTTAATAGTAAAGAAGAAGAACTTATAGAAACAATGGAAGAGAGGAAAATTGGACTAATGGGAATAGCGGACACCAGAATAAAGGGGGAAGGATGCAAGGAGATCCACCACAGTTACACGTTTGTCTACTCAAGTGGAACAGCAAGAAAGGGCAAGACACGGTGTGGAAATAGTTATTGAATCACAGCTAGCAAGAGGAATACTAGAAATAAAATATATATCAGAAAGAATCATAACAGTGAGAATAAAAAAACAAACAATTACAACATATTACAAATATACACACCATGTAATACAAACAATAATGAGCAAGAATGCGAGGACTTCTACGAAGACATCCATGACTTGCTAAGTATAATAGATAAGTAGGACAACATCATAGTTATGGGAGACTTCAATGCAAGACCAGGACACAACAGAGCCGGCATAGAAAAACATCTTGGAGCATTTGGAGACCAACATAATGAAAGAAATGATAACGGAAGTAGACTGATAGAGCTATGCAGCCAACGTGACCTCTATATAACAAATATATTCTATAAATACAAAGACTCACAAATATACACCTGGTATAAATGGAACGATCTAGATACTAAAAGCCAAATTGATTTTTATATTAACAAGAAATAACAGAAAGAGAAATATATTAGATGCAAGGGCAGTGCCCAACTTAGGTATAAACACAGACCACAAAGCAGTCGTTGCCACAATAAGAAGGAAGCAAAGACCAGGAAAATACATGCCATGCGAATCAGTAAACTTAAAAAACCTCAAAGACGAGGCAGTGAGGGAAAATTATGAAAAAGAGCTAACTGAAATCTTTGTAAAATTACCTATAGAAAGAAAGACAGTGGAAGAAGAATGGGAGATGTTCAAATCAAGCATTTTAAATACTGCAAAGATAACATGTGGAACCACGAAAAACGCAAAACACGGATAAAGAAAATAACAAGTTGGTGGAACGCAGAAGTAAAGAAAGCTGTAAAAGACAAAAAGGAAAAATATAAAAAGTGGTCTGAAGAGCAAACAGGAATGTGATTACATAGAATATAGAATAGCGAGAAGACATGTGAATAGAATAGTAAAGAGAGAAAAACAAAAAGACTGGGAGGAGTATGGAGAAACTCTAAATAAAAACTACAAGGAGGCAACCAGAAACTTCTACAAAAAAGGTAAGTGTTATGAAAACTAGAGGAGAACCCTTTGACCCAACTGAAATAATTAACAACGAAAATGGAGAACCAATAAGTGAACAAAAACAAATCCTAATAAGATGGAAACAGTACTTCAAACAACTTCTCAACATCCCATCAGATGTCACAGGAATTCAAAAAACCGACCCAGATACCACCGAAGAACTAGAACCAGACATACTGAAAGAAGAAATTATAGAAGCCATCAGATTAGCCCCATTGAACAAATCACCAGGACAAGATGAAATACCAAATGAACTAATTAAAGCAGCAAGAGAAGTAGGAACAGCATGACTACACAGACTATTCAGCCATGTTTGGGTAGAACAACAGACACCATGAGACTGGGGAAACGTCATAATTATCCCAATTTGGAAAAACAAAGGCAGCAAAAGAGACTACACACAATACAGAGGCATTTCACTATTAAGTCATACTGGGGAAATATTTTGCAAAATTCTTCAGAAAAGATTACGATCTACTATAGAACCCCAGTTAAGCGAAACACAACTTGGATTTAGGAAAAATAAAAGATGCACAGATGCCATTTTCGCTCTTGGAAACTTATAGAAAAATCAATTGAATTGAATGAAACACTCTACTTAGCCTTTGTCGACCAAGAAAAGGCATTTGATAGAGTAGATAGAAGCATCTGTGGGAAATCCTTAAACAATATGGAGTGAGTACACATCTAACAAACCTATGTAGAAGCTTATACAACAACAGTGAATGCATAGTGAGAGCAACTGGAGGACACTCAGAACCCTTCACCATAAGATCTGGAGTACGACAAGGTTGTGTCCTGTCCTCTCTCTTGTTTATAACATATATAGACAACATATGTAAAGAAACCAGCCAAACAGAGACCACAAGAACACCGCATGATGAGAACACAGAAGAAGAACCATCTGCAAATCTAACCATTAGAGAACTGTTTGCGGATGACTAAGCACTAATAGCAAAATCAGAAGCTGAATTACAAGACCACATGAATAGTCTAAATAAAATGTGTAGGGAACATGAAAATTAGCACAAGTAAAACAGAGGTAATGACTATAACTAAAGTAGAAAAAGCAACAACGATTCACCTAAACGAACATCCCTTGAAACAAGTAAAGAGTTTCAAGTACCTAGGAAGTATAATATCATCAAATGGCAAATCAGAAGATGAGATTGAAAATAGATGCAATAAGGCAAACCAACTCATTGGACAAATGGCACCAGTACTAAAGAACAAACATGTATCAATAACTACTAAGAAAGCTCTTTACAACACAATCTTCCTACCAACTCTATGCTACCAATGCCAAACCTGGACAATGACAGAAAAAGAGAAAAGACAAATCACAACAACAGAAATGAGATTCTTGAGAAGAATACTCAACGTATCAAAAAGAGATAAGATCAGAAATGAAGAAATCAGGACTAAAGTGGTGGTTATAGCAGCACTAGATTTTATTAGAAAGCAGCAAGTCTAATGGTTTAGCCATGCAAGTAGGTTTACAACTATCAGTATACCACAACAAGCAATAATGTACAGACCAGAGGGAAACAGAGGAAGAGGCCGACCACGTAAACGATGGACGCAGGGAATAACAGAGTCCATGGGAATATCAATACATGAAGCCCATAAGCAGGTATTCTCCCGCTTTTATACTTCACCTCAATACCGCAAGGTACAAGAGGAGCATGATGAGATGAGAGATTTAAAAATTGGGGAATTTATTTATGAAACCATCACAATTGGATACAGCTTGACAAGATGAATCTAACAGTATCTCAGTGAAGACAGTACGTTAATTCTAAGCAGAGTTATTCATATTTTTGTGTCGTGATCTACAACCAGGAAGTGTGTCATGATATGGCTGGCAGGCGACGATCCCGATATAGAAAACGACAGAAACATTTGGGGAAAGATGTGACAGTCCTGAAATCTTAAACCAGACGGTGATCGTGACTTCAAACACTGGCCTTACGTCGGGGACACGGAAGCGAAGCCAACGGACAAATTGTCTACCGGGAAAGATCAAAGAAAAGTCCGTATCGGATTTTACGGAGAATCACCGGGGATCGTTTATCGTCGAGAAGTTCGGAACGATCAAACAGTGTATATCTTTGAAATACTAAAAACCAAATCCTTTGGGCAACTGAAAAGCAACGATAACGGGAGATCCTCTTTATCAAAGACTATTGTTAGCATGTTGATGTAGAAGGATCAAAGGACGGAAGAGGAGCAGGGATGATTGAGGGGGACGGAAAAACCCAGTGAAATAAGACAGGAAATTTATATGTGAACAGAGAAAGTTAAACTCAGTGGAGAGTTGGACTTAACATCGGTTGGAGTGGAAATGTGTTTCAATGCCGTATAGAATAAGAATATCACAGCGTTTAGGTTGTGTAAAAATAACCAACCCTGTCCCTTCATGGGAATTAAAATGATATCAGTCTAGGCAGGAAATATAATTCAATAAGGTGATTATTAAGAGTTAGCTTAGAAATCTAACATAGTATACTTTTGTGGGTAAACGTAGTATAGAGAGTAGACAGCATTCGGCTGAAGAGTGATTTTAGTTGTGTAGAGTAAGGTGTCTGTACAGTCAGAAGGATAAGTCTATACTAGGATTTATGTGCTTTGCTTTAGCGTGATGTTCTTTCAGGTCAGTCAGTCAGGTCTTAGTCAGATATGACTGAGCTACCGTATAACAGTAGACGGTACTACCTGGTCTCTGTTAGCGCCGAACGTTGGGCGGCGCTTACCAAACCCGACACCCCACATTGTGCCAACGGCTTCGGGCGGAAGAGCGCAATTGGGAGGGTACAAGCCTTACCCTGGTGCGAGGAAATGCAAGCTAAAGACAAAATTGTCATGGCAGGGCAGACCAGGCCCTAAGCCTTGGTTGGCGACTGGTCTAGGATCGAAGCTCCGACAGGCGGACAGTTAAAGCATTGCTTTGCTGATCCGGCAGCTTCTGCAGCTTGTCTTGTTCCAGATGTAGGGGTGTTACCTTTCCTCTGGAGTGAACTAGGCGGGCCGAGAGAGGGATCATGCTGCATGGGCAACACATGATCTCTATATTTTAGCCCAGGCTTTGTGCTATGGAGAGGCAATAACTCCATCCCTGGTCTTAACTGGTCTCGGAATCAAAGCGAGAGGCAACTGTTAAGAAGAAAGCTCTCTTAAGAAACAAGGAAAGACCAACGCGTAACACTCTGAGTGAGCTAAGGCAAGCTAGGAAGGATGTGCAAAAGGCTGCCAGGCAGTGTGCAAATGATTATTGGATCAAGTTATGTGAGTCCATTCAAATCGCAAGTGATAAGGGAGACATAAGAAGCATGTATGAAGGAATAAAGAAAGCTTGTGGTCCAGTGATCAAAAGAAGTGCACCATTGAAAACCTTGACTGGAGAAGTCATCACTGATAAGAAACAGCAGATGGACAGATGGGTAGAGCACTATTTGGAGCTTTACTCAAGTGAGACCAAACTAGCGGATGATGCCCTCAACGCCATAGAGGCTCTACCAACTCTTGACCACCTGGACACACTTCCCACCATAACAGAAGTTAAGTGTGCTATAAATGAACTTGCATCTGGCAAGGCTCCAGGTAAGGATGGGATTCCAATAGAGGTTATCAGGAGTGGGCAAGACACACTCACTATACAGATCCACCAGCTAATAGAGCTATGCTGGCGTGAAGGACAAGTCCCACAGGATTTCAAAGATTCAAGCATCATAACGCTGTACAAGAACAAGGGAGATAGGAGCGACTGTAACAACTATAGGGGTATCTCACTTCTGTGTATTGTTGGAAAAGTATTTGCCAGAATTGTTCTGCGCAGACTTCAAGTCCTAGGAGATCAAGTCTACCCCGAATCACAGTGTGGCTTTCGACAGAACCGGTCTACCACTGATATGATATTCTCATTGCGACAAATGCAAGAAAAATGCCGTGAACAGAATCAACCACTGTTTATTGCCTTCATCGACCTCACAAAGGCATTTGATTTGGTCAGTCGTGAGGGTCTGTTCAAGGCACTAAAGAAGATTGGCTGCCCACCAACTCTTCTGTCCATTGTGGAATCGTTCCACACAGGCATGAAGGGTATAATCAAGTTTGATGGTGCAACTTCTGAAGAATTTGAAATAAAGAGTGGAGTTAAGCAAGGTTGTGTACTAGCTCCCACCCTCTTTGGAATATACTTTTCACTTCTACTGAAATATGCATTTCGTGATCAGGATGGTGGTATATACATTCACTCACGCTCAGATGGCGGCCTCTACAATGCTCAGAGATTGAAGGCTAAGACCAAAATTAGGAGGGTACTGATCAGAGAGTTGCTTTTTGCAGATGATGCTGCAGTTACGACCCACTCTGAGGAAGAATTGCAATGTCTACTATCTGCATTCTCCAATGCTTGTTCTGAATTTGGTTTAACAATTAGCAAAAAGAAGACACAGATTATGTCACAAGGTGCACATGAGGTACCATCAATCTTTATTGACGACGCCGAACTAGAGATAGTAGACCATTTTACATATCTAGGATCAGTGGTAAATAGCAAATTATCCCTAGATCAGGAAATCAACATCCGGATTGGTAAGGCAGCAACAACAATGAACAGGTTAAGAAAAAGAGTCTGGGAGAACAGGAAGCTTACTGCCAAAACAAAAGTCCTTGTCTATCAAGCCTGTGTCCTTAGTACTCTTCTCTATGGCAGTGAAACCTGGACAACTTACTCACACCAAGAGAACAATTTAAACAGCTTTCATATGCGGTGTCTGCGAAGAATTCTTGGTATTAAGTGGCAAGACAAAATCACAAATACTGAAGTATTGGAAAGATCAGGTTGTGTGACAGTTTATTCCATGCTCAGTCTTCGTAGACTTAGATGGATAGGACATCTTAGGAGGATGGATGATGGTAGAATACCAAAGGATATCTTTTTTGGTGAATTACAGATGGGTAAGAGATCTCAGGGTCGGCCTCTACTACGATACAAAGATGTGTGTAAGAGGGACATGATTGATACAGGCATTGATAATGCACATTGGGAGCAAGTCGCCGCTGAACGTGTTGCATGGAGGGCAAATATCAGAAATGGAATAAAGTCAAAGGAGAAAATTATTGCAGAAAAGTCACACACCAAGCGTTTGAGACGTAAGATGGTGCATGATGGTGGAAATGACCACGTGTTCACATGCACCCACTGTGAACGGACATTTACAGCGCAAATTGGCCTTATCAGTCACACTCGCTACCGCCATAGTTAAAAGTTATTATGCCTTTTTAAAGCACAAACTATCGTCTGTCAAGACGGCAAGGTGCCAATGGAATGGATGTTCTTTCATCTTGTATAGGGTAAAGTGCGGACTATTCTGTCTTATATAAGAATATAGTTCTAGTAGGGTCACTAGAGGTTATTTTCTGAATATAGCTAAAGTACCTACATTCACATATCATAGGTCGGAGTTGCATTGCTTTCACAAGCTGTTGTTTTATCCAACAGGTTCCCTGAACTTGACCTGGAAAGTGGTTACCAATCTGAACAGAAGTAATTGGTCAGATTAGGATGAAGTACTCAATGATATGAATCGATGAACCACGTTCAACACGAATGTCAGTTTATTGGGAATAAAAATGAACAACGAAACAAACTGCATCATTCTAAGTGAGATGATCAATGAAGTGATAAACTGCAGTGGAAAGACTATATATGCTAAAACCGGTGTTTATCTTCTTTAATACCTGGAATATATTACTGACCGTTATATCGGGTGTGAAGAACTAAATGACCCTAAGTAAGTGAAAAAAACATTGATGATTGGATATTCAGTGAACGATAATACCTTTCCATTGAACGGATTTACACCTGTGATGTGACTGAATAAAAACTTACAAACATAATCCGTGGAAACTATATTATTTACGAGTTTCCAGAACAGAATGGGAAGAAAAATCATCAGCAGTCAGAGAAAGACGCAGCCCTTGGTGAGATATTTCCTGTTATGTGAATGGTTACATTGAACGGCTGTATGGTGATGCTAAACTCTGATGCTGATCCGATACTAGATTATGACACCCATTTAAGATAGATCACATCACACCTATTCACACACCTACATGGCACACTCAACTGACACTTTTCTGCAATAAATGTTTTATCATTTTGTTCGAAACATGTGTTAGTGGCGGTATGTGCTGAAGGAACGTGAAAGGGCGGTAGTGTCTGTTAGAGAGAGAGAGAGAGAGAGAGAGAGAGAGAGAGAGAGAGAGAGAGAGAGAGAGAGAGGATTAGTGATGGACAGACTTTAAAAATAAAAGGGGGGTATGTAGACAAAGGTCCACCAGCAGAAGAAAACCTAGACAAGGATAATTAAGAGGTGTGCTTGTTGGTTCCACTTTCCCCCCCAGGGACGACTAGCGACAAAGTGCAGAATGAATCTGAGGAATTTTCAAAATAAGCAGTTCTGCTCCCGGCCCAGTAAATTGGGAGTTAAGAAGCTCTGCCTTTTATTACTGTGGCATGTTTATTTTTAAATGTACCGTATATCATTGTAGACAGTTCGATCGTGACCCAAAATTAAGACGGAAGTGATGTACGGAGCCATCCCGCAATGTTCCACCATGTCTCCAAATAATGCTATATATAGACCATGCATTCTTTTGACGTCATTCATTCATTCAAATATCACGTGACAATAACACGTCATCCTGGGTTTTGCAGGAAAGGTTTGCCTAATATTCCGTGCACAGCGATTGGTTGAAATCATCATGACCTTTTATATAAATGTAATTATTTGATACACGATAAGAAATTTTATTTATTAAAGCTGTATTTGTAAATCTTTGAATATTTTGAGATGGAATTTCAAATTCTGCACCCAATTCTACATATATTTAAAGAGTTTCATCGCCAATCGTCTTCCATTTGTGGTATTAAAAAATTATTTTTGTGGGGATGTTTCATGTTGTTTGATCTTTGTGAATGGAAAGCCAAGATGGCGGCCGACGTGAATAATTCCGAATATCGATTGGACTTTGTTCAAACGTGCAATTTGACCTACTAAAGTTAAAGAGAACACAAGTTTAAAGATTATTATTAATTTATTTGTATACTTGTATTATTTTTTAATCATTTAACATGGCAGAACATATTTTTGAAGTCAGTTTTCATAATCCGCTTATGACCCGTTGAGTTGAGACAACCTCGCATTTGGAGAATTAATTTCTTTTCTGCCACTTTCAATAGAAAACCATCAATTGTAGATGGATTTTCGACTTTTGCATCCAAATTGTACAGTTTCTACGATGATGTTATGACCATAAGTGCCTTTGTGAATGGGAAACCTAAAATGGCAGCCAGTGTTTGACTAATTTACAAATCTTTGTGAAGTAATCATTGTGTCCTCGTTAGCATAGTTGTCATCATCCCTTCTGTCACTGTTTAGTTCACTCAGTGGTCCATAGAGTTTATCTTCCACTGTTGTTTCTCTAGGCCAGAAGGTTTGCCTAGATATGTTATATTTTGGGCACTCTTATAGTATATGATCCGCTATCTGCGTCACCAATCCACTTGTGCATATGGCTGTTTCACCAATCTTGAATATTGTATACATGTGGTTGTGTAATCTATTGTGTCCTGATTTGAGGCACAGAATAATGATTTGCTCCAGTCTGTCCATAAGGTGGTAGTCATCTTGAGCAGGTTTTGGTGGCCTTCTAATTGATTTGATCATTCTCTTCTTTTGGTAGTATGTAACGGGTACATCAGACTGTTCTTCTGTCACTGCTTCCTTAGCTAATCGATCAGCTCTCTCATTTCCACATACTCAACAGTGAGGTGATATCAACTATATGGTGGCATTATGCTGGCTGCAAAGTTCAGAAAATAATGTCTGTAGTACTGGCAATTTTCCAGACAGGAGCATCTCAAGTACTGATTTCATTCATATACAATAGAAACAATAAATCATGTAAATGTTTGTGACATGCAGTAATTGTTCATGTATTAGACTGTACTTACTGTAGGTGTTCACTGTTTACATTACACTTATCTATAGTAAACGTTCATTTGATAGATGCTACTGCAGTGACTTATCGGGTGCTATTTGTACATTTACAGTAACTGTTCATTTTATAGAAGTTCAAACAATTTATTATAATATGTTGCCCGCTACTCTAATGTGTAACTAAATATTCACTGTTTGTGTGTTTCAGAAATACACCACTGCTGCCAGAGTTGTGACTTCCTATTTCACATAAGTGCAGCCACAAATAGAGAAGATGGCAGTCTGATAATATTAAATTGGAGTGCGTGAAACAAGAAATTCCAGGTGTGTTCTATGATTACAAAACTCATGACAGATTCAATAACATGGTAGGCATGGAAGGTTGCTGCAGCCTTGAAGACATGGCAGGACTCACAGACACAGGGTCAAGTGTGGCTGAAAATAAAATAACTCTCACACACCATGAACAAATATCACTTGATGATAGTGGGACTGAGAATGGTTGTATAACTTCAGTAAAACATGAGGAGTGTGATCAAATATCAGAGGGTGTGTCATCTACCAATGAAATTAACACTAAAATAAGGTGTGTGATTAATGAGACTGGTGAATTACAAAATGTAGGAACACCAGTGACATGTACACATATCTCTGAGAAGTCTCTTGATTATCATGATAGTTTTACCAGTTGTATTCATCAAAGAATAATACAAGAAGCCACAACTGACGTGTCTGAAGTTTGTGATCCAAATGCTGGTGCTGATATATATTTAAACAAAACAATAACAGCAAACACATTAGAGACATCTTACAAGTGTGATGATTGTGGTGCATCTTTTACTCACACTGGCCAATTAGTGTACCACTTGAGAACACACACAGTAGAGAAACCTTACAAATGTGATGATTGTGGTGCAACTTTTACTTTTGCTTGCAGTCTGAAGCTCCACAAGAGAACACATACAGGAGAGAAACCATACAAATGTGATGATTGTGGTGCATCTTTTACTCAGAGTGGCAATCTGAAGCTCCACAAGAGAACACATACAGGAGAGAAACCTTATAAATGTGATTATTGTGGTGCATCTTTTAATTTTGCTTGCAGTCTGAAGCTCCACAAGAGAACACATACAGGAGAAAAACCTTACAAATGTGATGGTTGTGGTGCATCTTTTACTATTGCTGGCAATCTTAAGCGCCACAAGAGAACACATACAGGTGAGAAACCTTACAAATGTGATGAGTGTGGTACACCATTTACTCTTGCTGCCAGTCTGAAGATCCACAAGAGAACACATACAGGAGAGAAACCTTACACATGTAATGATTGTGGTGCATCTTATACTCACTCTGTCAGTCTAATTTGCCACAAAAGAACACATACAGGAGAGAAACCATACATGTGTGATGGTTGTGGTGTATCTTTTACTCGGACTGGCTATCTGAAACTCCACAAAATTACACATACAGGAGAGAAACCTTACAAATGTAATGATTGTGGTGCATCTTTTACTCAGAAGTATTATCTGAAACTCCACAAAAGAATACATACAGGAGAAAAATTTTACACATGTGATAATTGTGGTGCATCTATATCTACAGCTCGCAATCTGAAACTGCACAGGAGAACACATGCCGAAGAAAAACCTTACACATGTGATGATTGTGGTGCATCTTTTACTGAAGCAGGCAATTTGAGGTGTCACAGGAGAATACATACAGGAGAGAAACCTTACACATGTGATGATTGTGGTGCATCTTTTACTCTTGCTGGCAATCTTGAGCTCCACAAGAGAACACATACAGGAGAGAAACCGTACACATGTGATGATTGTGGTGCATCTTTTGCTCGTGCTGGCAATCTTAAGCTCCACAAGAGAACGCATACAGGAGAGAAACCTTACACATGTTTTGATTGTAATGCAACCTTTACTCGGACTAGCAGTGTGAAGCACCACATGAGAACACATACAGGAGAGAAACCTTACAAATGTGATGATTGTGGTGCATCTTTTGCTGAAGCATGCAATTTGAAGTGCCATAGGAGAATCCATACAGGAGAGAAACCTTACAAATGTGATGATTGTGGTGCATCTTTTGCTGAAGCATGCAATTTGAAGTGCCACAGGAGAATACATACAGGAGAGAAACCTTACAAATGTGATGATTGTGGTGCATCT
This sequence comes from Cepaea nemoralis, assembly GCA_014155875.1. NCBI lineage: Eukaryota > Metazoa > Mollusca > Gastropoda > Stylommatophora > Helicidae > Cepaea > Cepaea nemoralis. The sequence continues at coordinate 223,278 of JACEFZ010028363.1, read as the reverse complement.
TTTACTAAAGCCTCGAATCTGAAGCGACACAAAAGAACACATACAATAGAGAAAACTTACAAATGTGATGATTCTGGTACATCTTTTTCTTGTGCTGATGGTCTGAAGGTCCTGAACAGAATACACAGGAGAAAAACCATACAAATGTGATGATTGGTGTGCATCTTTTACTAAAGCCTTGAATCTGAAGCAATACAAGAGAACACATACAATAGAGAAACCTTACAAATGTGATGATTCTGGTGCATCTTTTTCTTATGCTGATGGTCTGAAAGTCCTGAACAGAATACACAGGAGAAAAACCTTACAAATGTGATGATTGTGGTGCATCTTTTACTAAAGCCTCTGATCTCAAGCAACACAAGAGAACATACTGTAGAGAAACCTTACAAATTTGATGTTTGTGATGCATCTTTTTCTTATGCTGAAGGTCCACAACAGAACACATACAGGAGAGAAACCTTACAAATGTGATGATTGTGGTGCATCTTTTAGTCAAGCTAACAATTTGAACGTCTACAAGAGAACACATACAGGAGAAAAACCTTACTAAATTGATGATTGCAATGCATCTTTTATGCATGCTAGAAATCTGAAACACCACATACAAATTCATACAAGAGTGAAACCTTACTGGATTGTGGTGAATCGTAATCAATTTGACCATCTGAAGTGTCACAAGATGTTGCATACATGAGTAACTTATGCATATTGTGTGCATTTGCTCAATTGGAGGTTTACAAGGTAAGCATAAGGGAGAGACACCTTGAAAATATTGTTACCAGCTGGCCATTTGATATTACACTTGAGAATGCATGCGGATGAAAAATCTTAGAAAAGTAATTATTGTGGTGTATCGTCTATCTATAATTTCAATCTAAAGCTTAAAAAGAGAACACAAACTGAAGAGAAACCTAGAAAATGTGATGTCTGTAATGTGTTATTTGTTCTGTATCCCCTCATGAAGTATAATCCCTTAACCAGCTTGTGTCAATTCATCCCAACTGTTGCTACTACAGTCAGTTTCCTCCATTTTCTCCCATTATTCATCTCTGTCTCTAACGATCTTCTCCATGTGTGTTTAGTTCCCCCTCTATTTCATTGATCCTGTGGGTTACAGACAAGGGATTTTCTAGTTCAATGTGTTGTTTTTATCACCAGTGTCTTTTCCTCACGTCTGGATTCACTGGTTATTTCTTTTGTTCTCCCCATAAGCCCCACATTGGTGATTGTGTCTTACCACTTTAGTCCTTCTGTCCTGCACAGACACCAATTAAATAAATGTTTGTACTTTATTAGTTCTCCATGTTTATGATTCATACACTAGTTCTTATTTAATATTTATTAGTTCTCCATGTTTATGATTCATACACTAGTACTTATTTAACATTTATTAGTTCTTCATGTTTATGATTCATACACTAGTACTTATTTAACATTTATTAGTTCTCCATGTTTATGATTCATACACTAGTACTTATTTAACATTTATTAGTTCTCCATGTTTATGATTCATACACTAGTACTTACTTAACATTAGAGTTGACATTTCTAAGTTTGGTAGTCAGCTTATATTCTTTTGACTTTTAACCCTGATAAAGTATCTGTGTCATGTTACTAATTAAATAACTAAATTGTGTGAGGAAAGTTCTGAGTGCAATGATGTTGTTTCTTGATTTCATATTTCCTGTGACTACCACACATTTCCTGGGGCTATGAAAGCTGCACTTGCTGTTTGTATTCTTACTTTAATACCTCTGTTTCTTCCCCCATTTTTGCCTGCATTGCTGCTTAAATAGGTAAATGAATCGATATTTTGAAGTACATTACATCAAGGGACATTGTATTTACACACATATCTACGATGAGGACCGGGATTTATTTCACATGGACTTCTAGTAATTAAATTCCCTCTGGTCTCTGGGTAGTGAGATGGACGCCCGTGTGTATTGTTGCGCATGTAAAAAAATTCCCTTGGCAGTTGGACATCGAAAAAGAGTAGCCTAACGGCGCTGCCCGAGCAAAATTTCGAGTTAAAAATCTACCCAAAGTATTTCAGGATTCTTGCCAGTGCTACGGAGTTTGTCCACTGAGCTGAGTTTCTCCAGACTCAGGTTTGAGCTAGGAGGAGAACGGAGCACTTATGGATTACACCCGTATGCCGTGATGTTGATCCATCGACTAATCTAAACATATCTACATATGTATGTATGAACGTTCATATGTACGTACGTGTTTGAGTCATTCCCATGTTTATGATCCACAAAGTTAGCGGCGTGTTCCTTATAGAACATCCCCATGTTTATGATCCACAAAGTTAGCGGCGTGTTCCTTATAGAACATCCCCATAAACACCAGCCTTTATTGGCTGTTTGTGATTTTCTTTGCAATGTTACATTCAGTAGTTTGCCATTGCTTTGTCAATGTCTGATGCTTATAGCATTGTGAAAGCAACACAAAGTGATCTTCTCCTGAATCACTAACTTTGAATTCATTAACTGGACTTGTGAAGATGCCTTCACTACCCCCGCACCACAGATGTTAATGATCCATGCATTAGTTTGTGAAGAAACATTACACTCAAAATGTCTTAACTTGGGGCTTTCATTCCTTTGACTTTCACAAATGTCCTACTTCTATTTTAGCTCCTTATTTTGTATTCTTTCCTTGGTTTATTCTCATTAATTTTGCCTATTCCCTATGAATATGTAGATTAGATTACTGTGGCCTCCCATCAAGTGTGGTTTGTTTATCTTGTGTTTGAATGTGTGTGTGGGACAGGAGGACTGTATTCTAGCAAAGTCCATATCATTTGGTTTCTCTGTCAGATGTCATTGAAATTCATTTCAGGCAGTATTTATTGTTGTCTTCATAAACCAATCTATAGTCAGGAAGAATAATACAGATGATTCCTATTGTTACATTAAATGTATTTATTATTTTTCCTCACGTAAAAATGTGCATTTCATGTTTTTTATATGTTGCCCTTTTAAGTTAATGTTTTTTTTTTTTTTAAATAATGCATATTAGCATGTTATGAGTCACATCCCTTACCCACCCACCTACCCACCCATCCACCTACACCTCCCCCAACACACACACACCCTCCACCCGACTGTACACACACACCCCCAGGCACACATACATGCTCCCATCCATCCATCCATCCGCACATCCCTTCATACACCCCCATCTACGCACACATCCTCCACCCACCAATACTCACCCACCCACATACCCCCATCACCCAGCCAAACGCACATCCCCCAACCACACATCTCCGCAAACCCGCACCTTCCCACACTAAATCCTCACCCATCCACATTTCCCCCACTTGCACAATCCTCACCTACACAATCTCTCACAACCCACCCACACAGCCCGAACCCCCAAACACATCCCCTCATCCCCCAACCTACACACTCACCCACCCACACATCCTCCACCCACCCACACATCCTCCACCCACACCCACATTTCCCCACCCATACACACAACTCCCACACACACACTCCCACACACACATGCCCACTCAATAACACATCCCCAAACCACAAACACCTCCCACTCACACCCCACCACCTACATATCCCCCACACAATCTTCCCACCCACACACTCATTCCCTACATACATTCATCCACTCACATACTCATCACTCACACCCACACATCCCCACTCATCAACACATACATCTACCCACCCACACTCACACACTCCAACCATCCAGCCAAACACACACCCCACCCTCACATACATCCTTTACCCACCCTCACATCCCATACCCAATCACACCTCCACCACCCACCCACAACTCCTTACTCACACACATCTCCCCTCTCACACAACCATCCATCCATCATGTGCCATGCCGGTAAGCGTGGGCGGTCATGTTCTGCCATCTCACTCGATCACCAGAGTCATGGATCAGCTCAGTGTTTCTGTCTCGACCATGCCTGATTATCGATGATTTCACACAACATGATTTTCTTGGCATCTGTAAAGAAGGTAGTTTGCCATTGCTTTCCTTCCTAGCAGTGACCATACTGGTCAGTGACCGTAGCCATTGTCTCCTCAAAATAGAGATCCTCTGCCTACCGTCGTGAAGGTGGAGACCATAACCTACAACTATCTGTTGGCTGCTCTCCATCTTCATCCACCACCTGCACCCATGGCTTCACGTAACCCTGATCGGGGGGCTAAACGGGTACTCCACCTTGCCCAAGGGTGTCCCGTAGGCTTGCGGAGGGAAGGAGGCGCCTTACTTCTCCTTTGATAGGGGATACCCCTACCCTGCTACCCAACACAATTTTTCTCACACAACACCCCACCCATATACACATCCCCTGCCCACACACATGCCCCCACCCACACATCCTACACACATGCACACACACACACATCTCCCCACCCATCACACACCCACCTACACACTCCCACCTACAAATACCCTCACATACATCCTCCACCCACCCACACACACCTCCATCCACAAAGACATATCCCCTGCCCACACTCACATATCCACACCCATCCCATCACACACATTCCTCAACCCACACACCCATTCCCCCCACACATCCATCATCCACCCTCCAACATACACATTCCCCACCCACCAACACCCTCACACTTCCAACCTTTCACCCAAATATCCCCCACCCACCACACATCCTCCATCCACCCACACCCCCACACCACACATCCTCACATCTAGACACTTACATGCTGCCTCACATAATCACTGAAACTAGTATGAACAAACTCCCACACTATACACGCACATACACTGATGATTGTCATGAGCATTCTCGCAAACATTGTAGGAAATGGAGAAAAATTGTACATATACATTGTGTAATGTAAAAATTAGTGATGCAATTTAACTCTCTCTCTCTCTCTCTCTCTCTCTCTCTCTCTCTCTCTCTCTCTCTCTCTCTCTCTCTCTCTCTCACACACACACACAAACTCCCTGCAATTTAACTCTCTCTCTCTCTCTCTCTCTCTCACACACACACACACAAACTCCCTGCAATTTAACTCTCTCTCTCTCTCTCTCTCGCACATGCACACACACTTATTCTCTCTCACTCACACTCACCAAATCTCTCACTTTACAGTAATGTGCATGTATTCATATTATACATGATTATATCAAGTGGCATACAAAATGATAATATGAAAGATGAGAATACACAAAAAATATGGAATAGCATGTTACATGACATGCATGCACTTAACTCTCCTTTCTTGCATGCACATGCACACACACAAACAAACACAAACACATCCACTCTCCACCAATCCACACATGTCACACCTACCCACACATGCTACACCTACCCACACATCCCCCATCTACACAATTTCCTGTCACCCATCCACACATTTCACACCCACTAACACACACATCCCCACCAAAGCATCTCTCCTTACCCACATATACATCACCACCCATCCCCCAACTCAAGCACAAATACCCCACCCACAAACCCATCCTCCAACCCAAACACAATCCTCACATCTAGACACATACATGATGCCTCATATAATCACTGAAGCTAATGTGAACAAATTCCCACACTTTACACACATATATACACTGACGATTATCGTGAGCATTCTCACAAAAATGGAGAACAAATTATGCACATACATTGTGTAACATAAAAAATAGTGATGCGATTTAATAGGTTTATTAATAAAATTGACATAAACATGATGGAATAAGCAGTGCACAAATATTTGTCAATACATGTTAGAAAATAAAGTGGCGGTAAAAATGATAATATGAATGATGTGCATCCATTAAAAAAACATGGAATAGCATGTCACATGACATACATGTGCTCAACTCTCTCTATCTCTCTTTCTTTTGTACTCTTTTCACACACACTAACTCTCTCGTCTCATCTCCCTACCCTCATACCCATCCTCTACCCACCAACACCCACCCACCATCACTTACCCGCATACTCACATATCCTCCACCACCCATCCACACACTCCCAACCATCCAGCCAAACACACACCTCCCAACCACACACCCCACAACCCACATTTACTCCCCACACATATCCCCCACACACATTTGCCCACTCCCACATCCAACGCCTATGCCAGCTACACACACACTCCCACATACATCCACACACACATTTCCACCCACCCACACCCACAAATCCCACTACCAACTAACACACACACACCTGCCCACTCAAAAAAAAAAACACCCCCACCCACAGGTCTCCAACTAAAACACACATCACCCACCCACACATCCCTTGTCCTCACACACATCCTCACCCATCTGCACATCCCCCACACATACACACATTCCCCCCACATCTCCCCACACACCCATATCTCCCTACACACACACATGGAAAAATTGTGAAAATGAAAACAATATGTTATACATTGTGTAACGAAGAAAAGGTTATGCAATTCAATAAAGAATATAATTCCTGGAATTTATATAAACATGATGAAATACGGAGTGCTCTCTCTCTCTCTTTGTCTCTGTCTCACACACACACATACTCTCTCTCTCTCTCTCTCTCTCTCTCTCTCTCTCTCTCTCTCTGACTCACACACACACACACATACACTCACTCTCTTTTACTCTCTCACACACATATACTCTCTCTCTCTCTCTCTCTCTCTCTCTCTCTCTCTCTCTTGCTCTCTTTGTCTCATACTTACTCTCTCACTCACTCACTCTCTTACATCCTCTCTTACTCATTCACTCACTTTCACACTCTCATACACACACATTCATTTTATTGTGAAAAATGATACCACTAGGTGACTTATGGAGGCATAGGATAGAAATCTAATCAATGTGATAATGTAATGCATCTCTTATTCCAGTTTGCAGTATGAAGTGTTGTAAAAGAACACATATAAAGTGTGTCAACATCTTCGATGTGTGAATGGACAACAAGTTGACGAGTTATTGAGCTTAGTCTCTGTGAGTATTTACAACTCGTCTTCCCATGGATTAGCTTGATGGTATATGAGTAGGAAAGCATACAAGCCATGATAGAGTGAGCTGAGAAAACCATAGATAGAATATAATCATGTTTGACATGGGATTATTCTGCAACTGGGCACTCAATGGAGCCACAGAAGGGAAGTAATAGTCAAGTCAGTCAATGACCCTTGTACACACCTTGAGGCATATGGTGCTAGACACATATTTGTATAGACAATTGGCACTCCAAGGTCATGAGGTCAATGTGACACCAACTGCCTTTACTTCCCAAGTCATTTTCTGGCACCCATTTTAGACTGGATCAATCTGGAAGCCCAGGTCAATGTTCACATCCACATGGAATTTGAACCCATGATTACCGGGTCGACAGGCAAGTATCTAGCCACTATTCTACTGGGGCTCCCACAGGAGATTGGTGAGCCCATGATTACCGGGTCGGCAGGCAAGTATCTAGCCACTATTCTACTGGGTCTCCCACAGGAGATTGGTGAGCCCATGATTACCAAGTTGGCAGGCAAGTATCTAGCCACTATTCTACTGGGGCTCCCACAGGAGATTGGTAAACCCAAATGCTCATGTAGTTTGCTATTTGTGACAGACCAGTGAGTGTTGTGTCCTAGATACTAGAATAATGTTAACAATGTGTTCTAGGTTGTTGTTATTAATTATGCATGCTGAGGAATGTGAACAAATGAATATTTGACTGACACTGTTGTTCAGTGATGTTTAGAGTGCTAGAATTGATGTGTAGAGTGCTAGAATTGATGTCAGGATTGTTTCAAGCACAAACACGTGACATTTTACAATAGTAGCACTCAGATAGAGAATTGTTACATTTGTAATTACATTTATGCCATTTTATTAGAGCATTCATTGTGAAGCACCACAGATGAATACTTACTGAAGAGAAGAATCCTTGTGATATTTGAAGCGCTACAAAAGAACACATTCAGGAGAGAAACATTCTGATATTTGTAGTGCATACTGTACTGACACTGACCTAACTGAAGGGACACAAGCCAGCACACAAATAAGAGAAACCTAACAATTGTGATGTGTATAGTATATTTTTGTTACAAACATCTTGAATATCATGACCGAGGAAGGCTAACCTCATTAAAAAATGCCCGCCGGAAGCCGGAAGTGCCGTCCTACGGGTGGCAAACTAAAAATTGGCACAACGCATTTACGTCCGAGTGAAATGTCTTGTCCGAATGTCTCTCGTGCTAGGAACAGCTCTGACTACCTAGTTTCCGAATGCCGCTCTTGTTCGGAACAGCTCTGACTAGGTAGTTTTCTGAATGTCTGTTGTGCCTGGAACAGCTCTGACGGGCGCAATGACAAGCACATGTCCGAAAACTCACTGAGTGGATACCGTCTGCAAACCTGTCTGGTTTGTGCGGGAACGGCCCGGGGCGAACAAAATGCCCAATATATTGAAGTGAGGAATTAAAGCAGCCATGAGCAGGACGTGACCATTCCCTCTGTGAGCCCAGTATCAGAGCGTTATGTGTCGGCTCTGCAATTATGGAAGCCACCCAGGATGGCAGAGAAATGCTATGGACTGTCCCTGCCTTCATTTGAGGGATGACTGTGCAGACTTCAACTGTTCCAACTTGACCAGAAGGGCGGTGGCCAGTACCACAAAAGTGAGTCTCCCAGGATTGCTAACCTGGTCAAAAATGCACGCTAAAAGTCTGATGTGTTTGCCTAAGGGTTTCGATCCAAGGGTGCCTAATCAGACACACCACATTCACATCTGAAAAAAAACCCACTCCGGATGAACACAAAGAAGAATATCATGAGAGATCATGTCAGTGCCAGTCAAGAGAATGGTAGTTGTTGTTGGTCTGGTTCTGTTTGTTCCTGATTGTCTGGATTGTTTTCAGATGATATACTTTATACTTGTATACTTTTCTCATAGTATGTAGGTTTGTTCTCTTCCTGTTCACATCCTCCACCTTTTTCAGCTCTTGTTTCTGGATACACCAGTTGGATGGTACCCATTGAATTATTGTTCATGGTTTAGCAGCCAACTTGCTGCGTTCACTTCTCACATGTGGGAATTTGCCATTCTTGAAGGCCTGCAGCTCTGATAGAACATCTGTGGAAAAGACTCTCATGTTCAGGAGACATGATAGTGCAGTGTCTAATGTGCTTGCCTCCTGATGGTCATGTGGTTCAATTCCCATGGATGCAGGAATGTTTTAATTGACCTGGGCCCCCAAGTTGACCCAGCCTGAACCTGTGGCCAGGAAATGTTCTTGTAAATAAACAGTAGCGGCCTGATGTTGACCTGGCCTTCCATCATACGCTCGTGTGTCTGTACAAATGTTGACCAGACCTTCCATCATACGCTCGTGTGTCTGTACAAATGTAGACCTGGCCTTCCATCACACGCTCATGTCTGTACAAATGTTGACCTGGCCTTCCATCATACGCTTGTGTGTCTGTACAAATGTTGACCTGGCCTTCCATCATACGCTTGTGTGTCTGTACAAATGTTGAACTGGCCTTCCATCATACGCTCTGTGTCTGTACAAATGTTGACCTGGCCTTCCATCATATGCTCGTGTGTGTGTACAAATGTTGACCTGGCCTTCCATCATACGCTCATGTGTCTGCAAATGTTGACCTGGCCTTCCATCATATGCTCATGTGTCTGTACAAATGTTGACCTGGCCTTCCATCATACACTTGTATGTCTGTACAAATGTTGACCTGACCTTCCTTCATACGCTCGTGTATCTGTACAAATGTTGATGTGACCTTTCATCATTTGCTCATGTGTGTACAAATGTAGACCTAGCCTTCCATCATATGCTCATGTGTCTACAAATGTTGACCAGGCCTTCCATCGCACGCTCGTGTGTCTGTACAAATGTTGATCAGACCTTCCATCATATGCTCGTGTGTCTGTACAGATGTTTACCAGGCCTTTTATCATATGCTCGTATGTCTGTACAAATGTTGACCTGGCGTTCCATCATCTGCTCGTGTGTCTGTACAAATGTTGACCTGGCCTTCCATCATCCTGATGGAATCATGTCCGGGTGTATTCTGTAAACTCCCTGTAAATCCATAAGGGTGCGCTATCTCAACCAATAAATGTGACAATACCCCATCATCCCTGTAAGGATGCATACTGTCAACTATGGTCTGACCTCTGTTTTTAACGGGGCTTTTGGATATTTTCTGCTGCTGATTCTAGCCTTTTAGAACTGCTTCCCTTGGTACCCTTGGGAAAATAAAGCTTAGAATCAGGCTGGGGTTCTACCTGGGATTCAGTACCTCGGTTTGATTGACCACCCTCAATTCACAGATGATGTCTTCTCCTCAGGGGTCTGATTAAGATACCAGAGTCAGTACCTAACAATTAAGGCAGAGGCGTATTCTAGTCTTGGATACCTTCTGTGAATCCTCTTCTCCTTGCTTTCCCGTTGGGAAATGTCACACGATAGTACTTCTTATATTGTTGTCCCCTCTTCAGAGGATCACTACTCTATGCTATCTTGCCAAAACAAGCATGCCCTGTCGCATCTTGTTTTCAAGCCTCTCTTACCTCAACAGTTAAAGAATTGGAAACCTTGGCTGGCTGCCACTCTGTACCTCCCTGTGATCTTGACTGTGTGGCCCCTACCACTGCAGGTTTGCTAGGTTCCCCTAGGAACACATATCTGCCTCCCAGAATCATGGGGAAGATTGGGTTACTCAAGACAGCAGCCTTTGTCGTCCCTGTGACATACTTACACTTAATGTCTACCTTAGCCACTGGTACAGACATAACATGCGAACTCTTCATTGCCATTTGTATTTCCATTGTCTCTCCCGTGAGAGCCTCTGGACTTACTCCAGTAAGTCTGACATCACCACCTCATCTTGGAGCCCTGTATCATACAGGCACTCTACCTGTTGTTCATTTACCTCAATAATCTCGACCACCATCTTTCGTTCCTGAGTATTTCTCCCAGTTACAGACATACTGCATACTGGAGATATGTTGGCTGGTTCCTACAATCCTCAGTCTGATATGAATTAGTTCTGTAGTTTCTGCAGAACTTTCTCAATCCCTCAGTTTTTGTGCGTCATTTACTCCATTTCTCTGGGGATTTAGCCAGAGTCTGGTTAAAGGAACCCATCTTTTGGTTTCCGCTGTTCTTTCCTCCATGGTGTTTACCGGTATACTTACCATTAAGCTTAACCGTAACTTTATCTGATTGTGGTGGTGCATTGTGTGAGGGATTGCTAGAGTCACCATGTGCTATTTCTTAGCATCCAGTCAAGATAACAATGTCATCCATTCGCTCTGCTCCATGTTCTCCAAAGAAAACTTGGAGTGGCTTATCCATATGCGACTTCATTTGTTTCGCGATGATCATCTCCTCCAGACTATCATAGTCTTTTTTGGAACCCCACCAGGGACATTCATTTCGAGAGATAATACTTGAGACGTTCTGCATATATTGAGTACATCTCCCCTTTCTCTTTTTGAGCAGATTGAAACATAATCCAATATTTCTGTGCGGTCATCTCAAATCTATGGAGCAAGACATTTATTAAGACTGTAACATCATTCTCTTGCCTGAGATATTGATGTTTGTGTGTCAGTTTATAATTTAATATGAACAAAGAGCAAAATACGATTGTGACCCTTTCACAGATTGTGACCTACCTATACACTCACACAACCATTGGTAATACATTGACGCCAAGGGAGATTACAACTGCCAATGTCTAACTCAAGGAAAGATAACTGCTACCAGTTTATATATATATATATATATATATATATATATATATATATATATATATATATATATATATATATATATATATATATATATATTTCGCGTTTCCATCCTGTTTCAGGATATTGCGGTCAACACCAGCATCTTTCAGCTGTATGTTGATTCCTAGGCTAGATTACGCTCATCAGCACGCCACGACTTTCTGAGCGACCGGCTCCATACTCTCATAAGTCACTTTTGCGATTCGAACCACTATATATATATATATATATATATATATATATATATATATATATATATATATATATATATATATATATATATATATATATTATATATTATATATGCACACACGTATATATACACCTCCACGTCATACTGCACACGCTATCAGCACACACAGTCTGTTAGCGCAGGCCACTTGCATAGATGCATTTTGACAAAAGAAGACCTGTTTAAAATTTGCAAAATTATCAACGTTACGATCTGTGTAGCATGATGAAAAATTACACATAAATACAATTATGGGTGTTGAACGTAAACATACATTCATTATCATTGTAGTCACTCTGAATATTTAATAACAATATTAAATGTTCATAGCTGGAATATGACAAGGAAAACTGCTATCTCTCACCATTGAAATATCACATTACAGCATGTTATCTTCATTTCAGTGTGACATTGATTGCCAACTTAAATGGTAGAGAATTACAAAATGCACGTAAAAATAGATGCTAAATTGAATAATACATAGTAGAACAATGTATCAAGTCTCATAAAACTGTATTTACGGGTATTTACTTACCACTTAGAATAGACACCCTAGTTATCCGGTATAAAAAGGATTCCTGAAGCCTGAGAAATTTAGAATGCAAAACGTGAAGGGAAAAACTATATCAAGTAATCGGTGTCTGTTGTAACACAATCTTGAAATAATCGGGGAATTTAACATAATGAGTATGCATAATTGTCACGGGATACTGTGAGTTTAGCGATTCCACCATAAACTAAAATAGAAAAATTACTTGCAATGTATGAGGATGGGAAGTTATTAACTTTAGTCAGAAAAAACAATCGAGCACTTCAGTCTGGGGTGAGGACAGAGTGAGGGTCATTGACCGAATGGTAAATAAGTCAGATACAATTGTTATCAGGGGTCATTGACTGAAGATTTCACCGGACAAACAACGTTGAGACGATCGGGTTGTGGAAAACACGGAGTCATTGATCAAAGAGTTGGAAATGTTTGATGTATGGAGGAGTAGGGAAAACGGAGACGAGACAGAGCGGACAAGAGCGAATACGTGATTTCACAAACCTTTGATGGGGAATCACGGCAAATTCGATTGTTGATGTAGGAACATCAAAAAGGAATGGAGAATTGGAACCAAGGTATAAATAGTTGGGAACTTGGTTTTTTTTTTTTTTTTTTGGAGTGTGCGACCAAACTAGATGGAGAATGGTTCTATGCGTCCTTAATAAGAATAGAAATATAAAGTCCCTAATTGTTTAGAGGCGATGGGACAGTGGTGCTTATGTGCTTGTGTATTTCGATTCATGGACTACCATAGATAGTATAAGGTTCTACGACAAAAACTACGGACATACTCAGAGAAGATAACAAAGGCACTTCACTTGGGCTGAGTTAAATTACTTCTCCAGAATACCTAAGAACATATCTCTTTAATAATCATGGGCAGAGATAACTAATTGCAAATAAGTGAATTCTGTATCCAGGTTGAGAAAGCAATGGAAAGGACTTTCATTCTATACAGGCAGAGCGACATAAGCTACATATATTTGACTTGTGTACTAATATAAAAGAAACCATGGAGAACTCAAGAACAGTTTCCATGCATACAAAAAGTGTTAATTAAATAACTGGAGACAGTATGTCGAACATATATAGTCTATATACATACAGTGTTAGACAGTGGTGATGTGTTTCAGTGATGGATTTTATTAACTTCCAAAAAGGGGAATCTGTTGAATTCAGAGACTTACCGTAATCTCATTAATTCATGGTGATCAGACGTTGAACACTTTCTAAATATTGGAATACGTCCAGACTCAGTCAGAGAGGAGCACCCTGAGTGAGAGCTGTCCACATATGTGTGATGTATTGTTGCATGGCCGCACAAGGATGAGAGATGTGATACGGAACATAGACATACAGAGTCCTATCTCACACTCACAATAGAATACACTACAAATTACATATACACAGATCAATACATACAACTGACAGTTTTCAGCATTAAATATTTTATTAATTGTTTGAGGAAACTGTTGTCGGGGTATGTTATGAAGGAATAAAAGAGAGAGAGAGATAGAGATAGTGAGTAGAAGACATAACGGGGGAGTGTAGACAAAGGTCTGACAATATTTCCAAAGTATAAGAAGTATTTTAAAGGTGTGCTTGTTGACTCCACTTTCCCCCAGGGACGACAAGTTACAATAATGTACCCATATAGAAGATACAGACACAAACAAAGTAACAGAAAGTCACTGTTAAAAAGTCTCCTGTAAAATTTGGCGAACCTGAAACATAGTGCCTAGGATAAAGTACCATACCTTTGATAATAAACAAGTCAAACTGTAAACTTCCTTACCCTATGCCAATAAATTAAAATTGTTTTCGAGCAAGGAAGCCACAACCATTCACTAAAATGCAAGATGGAAGAGTAACCTTTGAACCGATGTTAAAGTTGTCATTCACGATTTTTGTCCAATAATTTCAAATTAATTCAGTTAGAAACACAGCAGTAGCATTTTCATATGCAGATCTTACAAGCACGCAGTAAACCTTTTCCTCACCCGATGACCTTGACATTTTCAAAAACAGCATTTTAGTTGACAATGAAGATGCTATTGGTAGTCTTGAAAAAAATGCGGGGCTGGCCAGCATGATGATGGGCACAGGGCATGGCAGACATCTTGTGTATGAAAATGCTTGAGGCAGGAGAACTGGCAACAGATTGAGATATTCATTTTGCTGGCATGTAATGAAAGCGATGTTCTGCAAAGAAGCAGCTACATGATAATGATAATAATGACTGAATATACACTATTTTCCTTGTACGGATGTAGTGGACCTGTCAGTGAGTCAGCATATCCTTTGTTGACCCATCCCAATGTCTTTCAAACAGAACAATGTCAGTGCCACAGAATTGTCAGTCGTAGCTTTGCTACAGAATTGATGCAGAACATTGGTGCAGAGTCATGTACCATACGTGACAATTTCAGGATATTCGCTACACACAAACTACAGAACAACTTTCTCGTCTTTAGTCCACACATGAAATTTGATTGTTACACAGCTATTATGCGTGGCGGAAGGTCGCTGTTCTTGCGCTCCAGGCATGACCAGTGCACGCACTGTTTATAAATATTATTCATTGTAAATCTAATTGTTGAAAAGGATCTTGGTTGTGTATGCTAAATCCTATAATATATCATAGATAAGCTGCTACTTAAGACTGTGGTCTGCGACCTACTTCTTGCTGTCTAGGGATGTGTTGGGCCGGCATTCTGGCCATCTTTGTTGTTAACAAACTTGAATGATGATCTGCTGCTTGTCGGTGTTCTCGCCTTCACAAATAAACATCAGCTTCGATATTGTTATTCATACCAGATCGATTCCATAGTAGGAATATTCTTTGTCTTCGACCAAGCTATGACCTGCTTTAAGTTCTCTTCTAAGCTGCTCTAATTCAATCTTTCTCTGCCCATGTCTTGCCTCTGAATGAACACAACATGTCGGCCATTCTTCTCAGCCTGCGCGCAGTCATGTGACCATGCTAGCTCGCCCACTGGCTGGGTACTGCGTCGCCTGTGTTTTCTCATTTTTTCTGAGCTTTTTGTATGAGCGGTACTTCTAATTTCTTAGTTTGACACATATACTAGGTCACTTGTTTCCATCTCATGGCAGTCAGTATAGAAATAAGCTCAGATCCCTGAATTTCTTACTTCTTTTTGCCAGACATAGACAAAGCATTTTGATCTTAGACACAATCTCTTGAGCTGCCAGAGAGGATATTGAGCTTCATCCAGGCGACAGCCCAGCACACAGAACACAACCTTTTGGGCTAAATGTGTCGAAACAAGGGGCGACTTGCCAAATTGATCAGGACAAACGAATAAACTCAAACATGACTAGGAAGTTTGAGAGAAGGAAAGACACAGAAGTGATTGTTCACACCAAAGTCATTATCAGTGTTGTTTTTTAAAATTGCTAGAACACTGAAGTATCACAATTATAAATACATAATTGTGTGCTTCATAATACATAATTGTGTGCTTCACCGAATGAAACAAAAGATCTTTAGTCAAGATGGCCTTCTAAAGTGACACAAATGGAAGGTATTTTTGTTGTCAACTTTGAAGTCCATTTGACCAGTGCAGGACTTGATACCCCAACCCCACCATCACCTCATTGCAAGTTCAAGTGCAAGCGCATTAACGTCGTGACCATACAGACTGCCAATAGAATGTTTACATTACACCCCACAACCATGCAGGATGCCAATAGAATGTTTACATAAAGCCCCACAGCCATGCAGACTGCCAATTGAATGTTTACATTAAGCCTGTGGCCATGAAGGCTGCCATTAGAATGTTTACATTAAGCTCCGCGACTTCACATTAAGCCTGTGGCCATGCAGTCTCCTAAAAGAATGTTTACATAAGCCTTACAACCATGCAGACTGCTAATAGAATGTTTACATTAAGCCCTGTGGCCTTGCAGGCTGCTAATAGAATGTTTACAAAAGATAAACCTTATGAATATGGTGATCATGGTGTGCCATTTGCTCTAGTTAAAATGTTTTGTTTGTGTCATTGGCTTAAATGTGTAAATTGTGTATTTCTGATATTTTAGTTTTCTAGCCAAGAAATGGCCGTGCGTCTGCTTTAGGCTGGGTTGACCTGGGAACAAGTCATGTTTTAAAAAATCCCCTACATCGAGGAGGATGCAAGTACATGACGACACCGGCAAGCGTCGGAGCCACTCTGACATCACAGCTACCTGATTTCTTCTGCTACTTTTATTTGCTTGAAATGTGTCAATAACTGCAATGTTGTCTCTTGAATGAATTTAATTGTCTTTGTTTAGTTCACTCAGTGGTCCATAGAGTTTATCTTCCACTGTTGTTTCTCTAGGCCAGAAGTTGAGCCTAGATATGTCATATTTTGGGCAGTTTTGTAGTAGATAATCTGCTATCTGTGTCGCCAATCCACATATGTACATGGCTGATTTGCCATTCTTGAATATTGTATACATGTGGTTGTGTAATCTATTGTGTCCTGTTTTGAGGTGCAGATTAATTATTTGGTTTGGTCTGTACATAAGGTGGAAGTCATCTTGAGCAGGTTTTGGTGGCTTTCTAATTGATTTGACATTCTCTTCTTTTGGTAGTGTGTAACAGGTACATCAGGTTGTTCTTCTATCGCTCCTTCCTTAGCTAATCGATCAGCTCTTTCATTTCTGGGTACTCCATATTGAGGTGATATCAACTATATGGTAGCCTTATGCTGGCTGCAAAGTTCAGAAAGTTATGTCTGTAGTACTGGCAATTTCCCAAACACGAGCATCTCAAGTACTGATTTCATTCATATACAATAGAAACAATGAAGCTTGTAAATGTTTGTGACATGCAGTAATTGTTCATGTATTAGACTGTACTTACTGTAGGTGTTCACTGTTTATATTACACTTATCTATAATAAACGTTCATTTGATAGAGATACTGCATTCACTTATCGGGTGCTATTGTACAGTTATAGTAACTGTTCATTTTATAGAAGTTCAAACAATTTATTATAATATGTTGCCCACTGCTCTAATGTGTAACTAAATATTTACTGTTTGTGTGTTTCAGAAATACACCACTGTTGTAGTGTTGTGACTTACTATTTCACATAAGTGCAGCCACAAATATAGAAGATGGCATCTGATAACATTAAATTGGAGTTTGTGAAACAAGAACTTCCAGATGTGTTCTGTGATTACAAAACTCATGACAGATTCAATAACATGGTTGGCATGGAAGGTTGCTGCAGCCTTGAAGACATGGCAGGACACACAGACACAGGATCAAGTGTGGCTGAAAATAAAATAACTCTCACTCACCATGAACAAATATCACTTGATGATAGTGGGACTGAGAATAGTTATATAACTTCAGTAAAACATGAGGAATGTGATACAATACCAAAGTGTGTGTCATCTACCAATGAAATTAACACTAAAATAAGGTGTGTGATTAATGAGACTGGTGAATTACAAAATGTAGGAACACCAGTCATACGTACACATATCTCTGAGAAGTCTCTTGATTATCATGATAGTTGTACCAGTTGTATTCATCAAAGAATAATACAAGAAGCCACATCTTACATATCTGAAGTTTGTGATCCAAATGCCGGTGCAGATATATATTTAAACAAAACAATAACAGCAAACACATTAGAGAAATCTTACAAGTGTGATGATTGTGGTGCATCCTTTACTCACACTGGCCAATTAGTGTACCACTTGAGAACACATACAGGAGAGAAACCTTGCAAATGTGATGATTTTGGTGCATCGTTTACTTTTGCTGGCAGTCTGAATCCCCACAAGAGAAAACCTACCAGAAAGAAACCTTGCAAATGTGATGATTGTGGTGCAACTTTTACTTTTGCTTGCAGCCTAAAGCTCCACAACAAAACACTTACAGGAGAGAAACCATACAAATGTGATGATTGCGGTGCATCATTTACTCAGAATGGCAATCTGAAGCTCCACAAGAGAACACATACAGGAGAGAAACCTTACAAATGTGATGATTGTGGTGCATCTTTTACTTGTTCTATCCCTCTAAAGCTCCACATCAGAATACATACAGGAGAGAAGCCTTACGTATATGATTATTGTGGTGCATCTTTTACTAATTCTGACCAGCTGCAGCACCACAGATAACGCAGACAGGAGAGAAACCTTTCAAATTTGATGTTTGTGGTGCATCAGAGATGTTGAATGAAAGAATGTATGAGAGGAAATAGAGAAGAAGGGCAGAATGTCAGACAGGCCATTTCCGTCTGTCAGGACAAGTGAGTGTCCTGCTCTGCTCAGCTGCAGAGTTGTCCACTTATTCCGGTGGATACTCGGTCCCCAGAGCTGTGTTAGCCACACCGTAGTGTGTTTCCATCCTCTACCGCGGGGAGGTGCAGTTGGGATTTTCCCTTCCTAAAATTATGGTCTGTGACGAAAACTCTCCAGCACTTTTAGAGGACATTGTTACATTAAATGTATTTATTAATTTTCCTCATGTAAAACTTTGCATTTCATGTTTTGTATATATTGCCCTATTCAGTTAATGTTTTTATGTGGGATCTCATGTTTATTATTTGCATAAGTCAAATTTCTGAAATGATACAAAAAAGCACACATAGGATAGAAATCTAATCAATGTAATAATGTAATGCATCTCTTATTCCAGTTTGCACTATGAAATGTTGTAAATGAACACATATATGCTACCAATGCCAAACCTGGACAATGACAGAAAAAGAGAAAAGAAAAATCACAACAACAGAAATGAGATTCTTGAGAAGAATACTCAACGTATCAAGAAGAGATAAGATAAGGTTTTCTGAATGACTGCCATTCATACCTTTGTATGAGAACCAATGCAAGGTGGTCCACTTTCAAATTGCCTGCAGCTGTGTTTCAGCCGTGGTGTGTGGGATTATGATTTGTAATCATAACCCCTTTGCCACATTTTGGGAAAGGGATCCTTTATTTATGATCTCATGTTGACAATCTGAAGATGCACAAGAAAACAATGGACAAACATAATACAGTGATGTATCATTTACTGAAAAGAACAATGATTTGAAAAGAAAAACACAATGGAACCCAGATGAAATATATCAGAGAGAAACCTTACAAGTGTCTAATGTTTTGTTCAATATAGGTGTTAGTAGCACAGGAAAACACATATAGTAAAGAAATCACACAAATATGAATGTAGTACATACTTTACTTGAGCTGACAAACTGATGTCCTGCAAGAAAACACATTTCAGGGACAAATAAAATATGCATTGGATGTTTTCCTCCTGTCCATAATGTTATGATACCCACAACAGAACACATGCACAAGAACACATGTAAAATATTGTGTTTGCTTTCTACCATTTATGTTGTGAAGACCACATTTGTGTCATAGAATTAAACATATCCCAGAGAATCAAGAGGTGAGCAAAAGCTGCTGGTGCTAGATAAGGCAGGCATTGACAAAACCTGTTAATAGTATAACTAGTGCTAGATAAGGCAGGCATTGACTAAACCTGTTAATAGTATAACTGGTGCTAGATAAGGCCATCCATCCATCCATCGTGGAGTCGTGGATCAGTTCCGTGTTTCTGTCTCGACCATGCCACAAGGCCAAGCCATCCAGATACTTGTTTCTAGGTCTTCCCCTTGGTCTGTTCCCCTCGATCTTACCAGTTGTCACCAAGTTCTCCAAATCATTTCTTCTCATAACATGCCCAAAAAATTGTGACTGTCTACGTCTAATGTTTCTGATCAGTTTACGATCTTAATTTGTTTCTTGAAGGACTTCTTCATTGGTCTTTCTGGCTGTCCATGGTATTCTTTGCATTTTCCTCAGAAACCACATTTCTACAGCCATCAGATGTTTTTCAGCCTGGCTGCTCATTGTCCAAGCTTCACATCCATATAAAAGTACAGGTTCTATGTAGCATCTCAACACTCTTTTTCTCGTTTCAATTGACATCTTTTTATTGGTCAGTATGTTTTTCATCTTGCTAAAGGCTACTTTTGCCATGGCGATTCTTGTTCTAATCTCTTCAAGGCATCTCCCATCAGATGTTATTACTGTTCCGAGATAATTGTACCTATTCACTTGTTGAAGAATATTCCCATTTACTTGTATATTACACTGTGGTATTTCGTTCTTCCTAGTGACGACCATAATCTGTGTCTTTTTACAATTTAATTCTAACCCTTGTTCACTGTGTGTAACAACCGCATCTACTAAATTTTGCAGGTCCTGTTCATTGTCTGCAATCAAGACTGTATCATCTGCATATCTAATGTTATTGATGTATCGTCCCTCAATGTTGATTCCTTCCATATTTTCAATATTTCTGAAAATATTTTCACTGTACAGGGAAAACAGATCTGGAGACATTACACATCCCTGTCTCACACCTCTCTTAATAGGCTGATATTGGCTTACTTCATTATCAACTCTTATGGCAGCTTGTTGTTTCCAATATATGTTTTTTACAAGTCTAAGGTCTTTCCCATCAATCTGTAGATCTTCAAGCATCCTTATCATGTCGACATGTCTCACTTTATCAAAAGCCTTTGTGTAGTCAATAAAGCAAAGGTGTAGATCTTTGTTTACTTCTATAGAACGTTCGATTACGGTTCTCAGTATATACACAGCATTTACTGTACCCTTGCCTACTACAAACCCACATTGTTCTTCTCCTATTTCAGGTTGTATTTTCCTCCAAACTCTTTGCATGATAATTCTTAGCAAAATCTTCGTGATGTGACTCATTATACTAATTGTTCGATGTTGATCACATTCCAAGGCTCCTGATTTCTTTGGGATTGCAATAAATACAGAATTATAGATAAGGCAGGCATTGACAAAACCTGTTAATAGTATAACTAGTGCTAGATAAGGCAGGCATTGACAAAACCTGTCAATAGTTAGTTAGTTAGTTATCAGTTGGGGTATCTTCGTTGCACTCCGGACATGTCCATAGGTGCTCAGATCCTCCCCCCAGCATATGCATCAGCGTCCGGTGGCTAATAGTGCCAGTTCTGTGTTGGTTGACGAGGCGCTTTGTTTTCCCGATGTACCTCTCGCGTCTGGCTGTGCCGATTCTTACTCCCAGGTCTTTCATCCTGGAAAGCGATGTGGAATCACTGGCGTCAAAATCCTCTGTTCTCGCCATATCTTTAAGGGCGTTAATAACATCGGCACGATCCATGGGCTGGCCATCTACGGGGGGTGCAGAGCCAGCCAATTTATCAGCTCGACTCCCGCATGTCCCGGGACGAAGATGAAGGTGACTTTGCGGACAACAGACTTCCGCAGCAACTCAGTCCACTGTCTACGTACAGATCCAGCTTCGACCTTCTGAATCATGCTCATTGAATCACTTAGTACACACACGTTGGTATAATGCTGTGATTCCAGCCATATGAAAGCCTGTGTAACTGCCATCACCTCCATCGTCATGCTGCTCGTGGTCATAGAGTGGGCACCACTGGATTCTTGAACGGTTCGGCCCGCTGAACGGGCTGTAAATGCCCACGCACTTCTCTGCTGCTTTACAACAGATCCATCTGTATAGATGAGCACTTCGGGGCTATCTGAGTGATCATAGATGAGCGCGTTAACCTCTGCATTGACAGCGGCAGGGTTCTGCTCTCTGCACCGTCTGTCGAGTGTGATAATGCAGGAGAAGGTACACTTAAAAGCTGGAGGCACCGGCACCCATTCCTTGCCGGGGTTGATACTGGTAAGACTGCAGACCTGTCCGACGACATCTTCCGCCCGACCCATCCATGATTTGCCCCTCTTTAGCCTGTCACCCTTTTCTCTGAATACAGCGTCATGCAGAGGGTGCTGCTCATCTGCACTTATTTTTAAGTATGCACGAGCTCTCCAGATCTTGATCCTGTGTTCCATTGTCGGGAAGTCAAGGAGGTATCTCATTGCTACACAGCTGGTGTCTCTCGTGCAGCCCAAAATGATGCGCATGGCTTCGTTTTGTACCTTTTCAAGTCTTCCAATCTGTGTAGGGCTGACAGTGAGGATGGCCAGGGCATACTCGATGCGTGAAAGCACAAGTCCTTGGAACAGAAGTAATAGCAGTCTTTGCTCGATATTGGCAGTCGCCATGACTCTCATTGCTGCCAAACCTTTTCGAGCCTTCGTTATGAAATAATCGACATGATCTCTGAAGGACAGGCTACGATCAAGCCTCACGCCAAGATATGTCATTGACTGGGTTCTACTCAGAATGCTCCCATCCATTCTTACTGCCGGCAGGTCTGTTTTCACAATATGGTTGTTTAGTGAGAACCATGTAACCGTTGCCTTTGCAGGGTTGACAAGGGCATCGGCATCAGCACACCATGAGGAAATTCGATCTAGTTCGCCCTGCATATAGTTGGCAACCGCCTGTCTATCTCGACCCTGTCGATACACGAGGATGTCGTCAACGAATGATAGAGTCCTACCCCTCCCATCCAACTGTTGTTCAGTGATCGGCACCGTATACACGTTGAATAGTACTGGTGACAGTGGTGAACCCTGCGGCAATCCTGGACATATCGTTATCGGCTCAGAAGACCAACTCCCGCATCTTAGCACCACCTTCCTTTGGAGTAGAACTGCAGCTATCCATCGTACAAGGTGAGGGTGCACTTTCAGTCTGAGGAGGGTTTGCATCAAGTGCTCGAAAGATACTCTGTTATATGCGTCCTCTAAGTCTATGGCGGCCGCACATGTCTCTTCTCTGACCTGAAATCCTTCGTAAACATCTTGAGCAAAGACCGCCGCATTCAGCCATGACTCTTTGTTGCGTCTGTATCCTCCAAGTGTGGGCGGGAAGCAGCCGAGCTGTTCCAAGTCCCAAGCAAGTCTGTGTGCTACAATTTTCTCCAGTAGCTTGCCAACAGTATTCTGCATCGTAATGATTCTGTAGCCGCTTATCTTGGAGTGGTCTTTGTTCGGTTTTGGCAGCGGCAGCAAGTAGCTGTGTAGCCATTCTTCTTTGACCTGACCCCTCTGGATACTGGTGTTGAATTCTCTGGCCAGTTCTTCCATGTCATCATCTGATATCACCATTAGGTCACCATATCGGATGCCGTCTGGGCCTGGGGCGGTGTTAGGTGATTTCTTGAGCATCGCACGCAATATGTCAACTGTGATTGTCCATTCTTCGTCTGTCCCGACCCCCTCGCACAACTGAGAGAGTGTTGTTGTGGTCCTCTGTCTGGCGGGCTCAATCTTTCTGGTCAGTCTGTTCTATGTAGCGTGCAAGAAGGGCCTTACCTTTATCCGCATCCGACTTTTTCCATGCGAGGTCTGTGCCTTGAAAGTCTGGAATACCCCTACGTTGTGCAGCACCGTTCATGCTCTTGTGGAGGCGCCAGAATGTCGTAAGAGATTGCTCGGAGCACACCTTCCTGCAGAACTCGTCCCATTTGTCGGCCTTGGCCTGTTTGGCGCAGGATTTGAATAAAGTTGTCGTCCTAACGACCTCAGTCTTCAGGTTCGTCAACTCAACCTGTGGCATGTTAGCCTTTCTGGCCTTTTGCCAGTCTTTGACAGCCTGCCTCTTTCCCAGCCACACCTTCTCGACCTCTCCATTCCACCATGGTGGCTGCAGCCATCTTTCTTGTCTCCTACGGGAGGAAGTTAGTTTCCTTCTTCTGATCTTGCTTATGGCGTCTTGACCAGTGGTGTCGTACGGGAAGGCATTGGTCTTGTTTCTTTGACTCATGGCCCCGTCTTTCTTGATCAGGATGACACAAGGGTAGTGGTCACTATCGTGGTATCCCAGTGTGCCCTACCGGCACCTTGGTGCGATGGTGGTCGACACCAGAGCCAAGTCAATGATGCTGTCAGAGTCGCCTGGCCATTCTAGTGACCTTCCCATCATTCAGACAGATTAGGGCAGCAGATGCCAGGGCGTCCTCCAAATCTTCTCCCTGTCTATTGGTGATGCAATTCCCCCATTGACTGCCTCTGGCATTGAAGTCCCCGCAGTAGATGATATGCCTTTCATCCATATCGAACAAACTCTGCCATTGTCGCACGTCGACCTTCCCATTTCGCGCATAGACGTTAACGATTACAAGCTGCACTGGTGTCATTATTCTTAATGCCTGCACTTGCAGGGCATCGCTGTTCCAGGCGGACATATCGATCTCAGACACTAGTATGTTGTCGCGGACCAGAATGGCCTGTCCGAGGTGCCGCCTGTTAAGGAAACCCTGAAATCCCGCAACATTGACTGTTTCGTCGGTGAGCTGTGTTTCTTGCAAGACTACAATATCGTTTCCGTAGAGTAGTTTTTCAAGAATGGGTCGGCGTTGACTAAATGATGCACAGTTCCAGTACAGTACTCGAACATTTCCGATACCCAATCTGTCACATTTTAAGCGCCTTCTGCGCGCGCGCGCCCGCCCTCTTACCACGTTGTGTCCTAGCTGGTCGTCTGGCCGTCATGTTAGGCTTAACTATCGCCACCGGGCGCCGATGATACGCCGAAAAAAGACCGGACGCGCGTGCACGAACTCCGTTGCACGGTCCGAACTCCATTTCACCACGAAAAAACACTTAATCCATACACATTTCGGAAAAAACACGTTCCATTTTACGGGACGAAGAAATGTCCCGCCATCTTGCTCAAGGGAACTCACTTCACTTTTTCCGTGTCAATAGTATAACTGGTGCTAGATAAGGCAGGCATTGACAAAACCTGTTAATAGTATAATTGGTGCTAGATAAGGCAGGCATTGACAAAACCTGTTAATAGTATAACTAGGTGCTAGATAAGGCAGGCATTGACAAAACCTGTTAATAGTATAATTGGTGCT
The DNA here is from genome assembly GCA_014155875.1 of Cepaea nemoralis. Taxonomy (NCBI): domain Eukaryota; kingdom Metazoa; phylum Mollusca; class Gastropoda; order Stylommatophora; family Helicidae; genus Cepaea; species Cepaea nemoralis. Next base: position 197,890 of record JACEFZ010028363.1, on the reverse strand, counting down.
AGATAAGGCAGGCACTGACAAAACCTGTTAATAGTATAATTGGTGCTAGATAAGGCAGGCATTGACAAAACCTGTTAATAGTATAACTGGTGCTAGATAAGGCAGGCACTGACAAAACCTGTTAATAGTTTAACTAGGAAGTCATTTGTCTGGAATCTACTGGGCAAGGTGGTCAGGCTCTCTCCTCAGATTTCACGCATTTCTGTGTCCACTCTCTCCAGCCTCACACCGAGAAGTCAACAGTGTGGACTTTATATGTGTCCACTGTCTCCAGCCTCACATTGAGAAGTCAACAGTGTGGACTCTATATGTGTCCACTCTCTCCAGCCTCACACCGAGAAGTCAACAGTGTGGACTCTATATGTGTCCACTCTCTCCAGCCTCACACCGAGAAGTCAACAGTGTGGACTCTATATGTGTCCACTCTCTCCAGCCTCACACCGAGAAGTCAACAGTGTGGACTATATGTGTCCACTCTCTCCAGCCTCACACCGAGAAGTCAACAGTGTGGGCTCTATATGTGTCAACTCTCCCCAGCCTCACACCGAGAAGTCAACAGAGTGGACTCTATATGTGTCCACTCTCTCCAGCCTCACACCGAGAAGTCAACAGTGTGGGCTCTATATGTGTCCACTCTCTCCAGCCTCACATCGAGAAGTCAACAGTGTAGACTATATGTGTCCACTCTCTCCAGCCTCACACCGAGAAGTCAACAGTGTGGACTCTATATGTGTCCACTCTCTCCAGCCTCACATTGAGAAGTCAACAGTGTGGACTCTATATGTGTCCACTCTCTCCAGCCTCACACCGAGAAGTCAACAGTGTGGACTCTATATGTGTCCACTCTCTCCAGCCTCACACCGAGAAGTCAACAGTGTGGACTCTATATGTGTCCACTCTCTCCAGCCTCACAACGAGAAGTCAACAGTGTGGGCTCTATATGTGTCCACTCTCTCCAGCCTCACATCGAGAAGTCAACAGTGTAGACTCTATATGTGTCCACTCTCTCCAGCCTCACACCGAGAAGTCAACAGTGTAGACTCTATATGTGTCCACTCTCTCCAGCCTCACACCAAGAAGTCAACAGTGTGGACTCTATATGTGTCCACTCTCTCCAGCCTCACACCGAGAAGTCAACAGTGTAGACTCTATATGTGTCCACTCTCTCCAGTCTCACACCGAGAAGTCAACAGTGTAAACTATATGTGTCCACTCTCTCCAGCCTCACATCGAGAAGTCAACAGTGTAGACTCTATATAGTTACAGGTGATAGAGCATCACTTGAACTCTTAGTTACAGTTGATAATGCACCATTTGAACTCTTAGTTACTGTGACAAAACTGGCCGGGATTCACGGTTGCTGTTGCTACTATTTTAGTTGGGGTTCTGGATTAACTTCTGTCTTGCCTTACAGCAATTGCCATTGGGATGGTGCCTGGACAATAGCTTCCCATTTGACGACCACTGATATACAAAGACACCTAACTGACTATACGACAACAGTATTATAACAGGCGAATCTATAATCTTTATTGGAGATTCAGACTCTGACAAACAGACAGACAGACAGGAACAGTTAGGGTGAGAGTAGTCTGGTGGACAGTCTCATCATCCCACGAGAGTTATGTCAGTGGATGATTGAGTGTCAGTTTGTAGAAACAGGTGCTAGGATACAGTCACCTGATCCTGGTAGGTGCCTTCTGGAGCCTCTGAACTTGAGCCTCGTAGGTTTTAACACTCACTGGCCACTTGGCCTTCTGCACAGTCTAGATTCAGGCTTTCTGCTTCAGATCAGAGAGCTTCGGTTTGATAGCCCAGTCTTGGTTTCCTGGCTGACTGGAGGTGAGACTTCTAGTCTTGCATACTTCACACAGCAAACAGGCACTAGCCGACAGCAACTAGCCCACAGCAAACAGCAAAGGGGTTTCTGTAAGCAAGAACAGGCCAGGTGTACAAATTCATCACACCTTTAAATAATTCATACTACACCAATGTATTTCACTAACGCACTCTCTTTCATGGTCAGCCCCTCCAGCTCATATATCCAGTGAGATATACTATTGCTTGTCTGACTTCATGGACATGTCTCACAGACAGGTTAGGTTACAACTCTTAGTAATCCTAACTGAAGTCAATGGGCTTGTCAACCACAGTCTCATACCTAGTAGATAGTAGACATGGTGACAGGTTTTATTCATGAGGATGGTAGTGTTTAATACCTCCTATGGAGATCATCAAGTGTTATGGCATGGGTCGTCTTTCTTAATCACAACCTGTCTCTTCAGAAATAGTAGATAAGCATATCAGAATACCACAGGTAAGTACTCTCTGTCACCTCCAATATCGCTGGAAGATGCTCAGGCAGCATTGGTAAATCTACCCTGAAATTCTGATTTACAGACAGACAAACAACAGAAGAGTTTTGTGTTTGTCACTTCCCACTATTATTCCTTGGTGTCAGAAGTCGGGGTGCCCCACCGGCTAGATGAAAGTATTATTCACTGGCGAGCAACCCCAAATAGTCAGAAACTGACTAGGGACAAAAACTATATGGCTGAACTATAGATTAAGCCCTGAATATCCAACATACAGCTCCAAGTGGCTCGTTACAAAATTGAAATGAACTGTGCTGAATATTCGCCAAGGAATGGGAAAGAGAAGGTTAGCTAAGATAGATTTTTAAGTCTAAATATAAGAGTATTGATGACTATCTCAGTACAGGTTTTTCTCCCTGACTGCTCCCTTCCTTGGTGTCTAAGTGAACCCCCACCAATGTACACAACAACACGTATGCACAATTGGAATTACAAATATAACGATAGAATTATGAGTTATAATACTACCACATTTATTTACTACTCATATCCGATTTCCAGATGATGATGATGAAATCATATAATATGATGAGAAACATTACATAACTTGTTACTTGTACTATCTGGATCTGTGGTCCAGATCCCCACTCTCCAGTAGACACACAAAAGAACAACTTGCCGGTATTCTGACGAATCCTGCCAGTCCTGACATGACCTAGTCTTCACTCGTCCTTGAGATCTACAACATAGGTGCTCCTTGTGAGAGCTTGAAAGAAAGTCGAGAATGTGTTATATCTAGTTCTATATCAGTGCAATCCTAAGTAGACATATCATAACACAAACATATCCAATGACCAGTCTGGCCAAGGTTATCTTCCAGCTCTACTGCGTTCACCATCCTTCTTCTCCCTCCTACTGTCTTTAGTCTGGGACGGGCTTTTCAATTGTCTCACACGCCTGTAATGATTACATTTATGCCGCCCCATGTCCATGTCGCTAATACAGAAATTCTGTGTCGTACAGCCGCTCCGTCCAAAGTTGGTTTAGCAGCTCACAGGATCGGTAATGGTATTATAATAATGCCTGATCATCCAGGCTTACAAGCCGTGACCAGTATCTGTGCCAGACTTCCATGAATTACCGTCCACCATATGATGAAAAAGGTTTAGCACCATATACCCCATAACTCTTGTGGGTAATGTCTGTACCATTACATCTCCTTTTCCAACACAATCGATGGCCAGGGTGCCCATGCGCACACAATAGCACAACACCAATTTAGTCTTAGTGAGTTACCATATAACAAATCACATCAAATAAACCTAAGGTATGCGAATACAAAATGGCATATAAGGCTATTCTTTCTTACATTGTATAATGCAAAAAAAAAAGTAAGTAATATCCTTATCTACAACCAACCGGGAAACATAGTTTCCATATTCGCTACAGAACATATACACAAATTATGCATATGACAATTCAACTATATCAACCTCCGATATACATACATTATATTACTTCAAGATGGACATATAATGATACTCAACATAATAGCATAAGGCATTATTAATGAGTAATAATATTGTATACCTACAAAATGAGATATACAACGTCTAATTGAAGTGACCACACAGACCAGCCATATTGCTGATCTGTCCGGTTTAGTCCCCACTTAGTTACTGCTGTGGTAAGAATTAAAGAAATAGTCAGTTGACTATATTCTGTACAACAAATGCACACACCAAAAAAGAGACTAGTCTAGTTTAGAAAGAAATGGCAAGCATCTGCTACGACACCTCAAGTATATCTAGACAAGATCTGCCTTTCACAAGTTTCTCCTTCTCAGAAGAGTAATACATGAAGCACAATGCTTGCTTGCTTGTGTTCGTTGGCTTGAGCTCCAACGCGAAGTCCTGTATATCGGATGAAGGCATCCTGTTGTCCAACATCAGTGTGATGTCATACAGGACCTGAGGTTTGCGTGAGTATCCGTTGTCCCATGTCTGGCTTATTGGTGTGCAGACTGGTGGTTCCTCGCCGTACAGGCAGACACTCTCCGACTTCGGAGGAATCGGCGATCCTATTGACTTCAGCCAGGAACCCGAAGGGACCTGTTGCCCAGGACGCTCGACGAGGACGCGTCAATAGGTCTTGGCCAGTATATAACCCGGCCCTGGTGCCTTGGAAACACCTCTGCGTCCCATGAAGCACAATGATATTGAACACAGAACTTAGAAAGAGCACTTAAGTAACCTACGCCAAAGATAGTTCTTGAAATAACCTAGATCAGATATAGACTGAAAATCAGTACATACATCTAAAATTTGACTAGTTACTAAGAATTAATTCTCCTAGTGAAATCTAGCAACATAAGAATCATTCATATGACTACAAAACGAGATGGATGCCTACCTGTTCTGAAGTCAGACTTAATCTAACGGGAACAGGTCTAGCATGGGTTTTTATACCTAGCCTAGCAGTAGACACTTATCTCCCAGGAATTCCAGTCATAAATTCTTCTTATCTCCCACTGACATTAATTGCAATTCTCACAGCAAAACTTGCTATCACACCCTCTAGCATTCCTGCTTCAGTTTCAATAGCCAACATTTACTTTGTGTGGCCAGTCTTGACACTTCACAGCTGACCGGTTTTACAAGGTCTGTTTTCACACTCTTCTACAGGCAGCCACATTATCTCCCAACATGTCAGTCATAAATCTTTCTGCATGCACACTAGCCCTCACACCTGTGAGTTTGACAATTATTAGCCCCCTGAGTCTTATCAGTGATTTCACACCTTGCACCTCTAGTCTGTTTCAGATGGAGGTCAGCCATCGCGGTTGGGCGATTTCCTAGCTGTGCTTATCAGGTGTCATGTCATAGGAACAATTAGGTTCTCATGGTCAGCTGCCAGTTTACAACTCTGTTGGTCCTGGTTTGCTTGCTTCATGTCTGGTGGGGTTTAATTACACACTCCACTGAGTCTGCCCTCCAGTCTGGCTGGATTGATAACCTCTGGGGGTGACCGGTACTGGTGTCAAATTAACTTCCCAACTAGAAAGCCATCTGTGGTGGTTTGTTTACTTGCAGGCTTTGCAAGCTTACGTCAAGACTATATAGCCTTGAATATAGAGAAAACAGTTTTGTTCGTCTGTTGATTCTCTACATGGCCTATCAAAAGTGAACCGAAAATTGTTCTGGGAAGTAAAGGCTGCATTTCATGACACTTGGATACCTGGATAGTCTGGTGTGGGTGTGTGTGTGTGCGTGCCTGCCTGCCTACCTGCGTACGAGTGTGTATACATATATGTAGAGACAATAATCACATGGATAGATTCCTTTATCCACCTAGGTATTGTGTAGCGTCAAACACCCAGAAAAATCTGGTTCTGGTGAAAGTACAGAGATAATAGAAGTTAGATCTACCTGATAAAATGTTCCTTTGTTATCGAAGGAAGTCTTGATATACCACAGATGAAATAAACAAGGGTTACATGTGTGGGTGTCTCTCCCCCCCCCCCCTCCTTGATTGTAATAGCCCAAGGTTAGATAGCCTTAGCAGGTGTGAAGATATCTTGTCTCTCCCCCCCCCCCCTTGGACTACACCTAGTTAAATAACACCAGCCAGGGTGTTGTGAGATATAAATATAGAAGATATGAATGCTTTGCCAAGGGGTATAAAGGATGGGGATAAGTTCTCTTCCTCATATAGTATTCTCCAGGAAAACCTAAACATGGCTCTAACTTTCATAAGGGATGAACTAGCCAGAACTAGATACTAGTCCAACCTAGGATGAGAAGAATAAGCTCCTGGAGAAAAATTTGAGAGTCTGGTCATTAACCAGAGATCCCAGGAGACCTGGCTCTCTATAATGTGTAGATGTCTGTGTGTTGTCGACCCCTCACACCAACTCTCCATCAGTTTTATAAACAGTGACATATGTCAACTGCAGTACCAACATTTTGGAACAAAACGTTAACAAGGGAGTAAGAATAGCACCTGGTTCTAACTATAACATTTAATATGGACAGAACAGTGGGTTTTGGGAAACTCTAAGCTCTGCATTAATCTCATATACAAAGAACATTACAACTAAATAAATCATCAAATAAGTGCAGTACATGCTTTGATTTAAAAAAAAAAATCAAACAACCAATTTCTTCTAACTTATTAACCTGACAAAATCAGTACCAGTATCTGCAATGGTTTTACCTCCAGAACAAACTTATAGTGAATACATTAACATATGTTAAGTGAAAGCAAACATAGTCCATGTACACCAATAGACACACTGCCACGAAATTGGTGGCGTGGCTTTGCCACAGATTTGATGCAGAACGTTGGTGCAGAGGCTCGTACAATACGTGACAATCTCAGGATGTTCGCTATCACAAACCACAGAACAACTTCAAAGTCTGTAGTTCACACATGAAAATTGTATTGCTACACAGCTCTCATGCATGGCTTTCATGCGCCGCCGGCTTCTCGCCGTTCTCGCGTCCCACACATGACCAGCACACGCACTGTTTATAAATCGTATTCACTGTAAAGCTAATCGTTATAAAGGATCTGGGTTGTAGATGCTAAATCCTGTATCTTATATAGTCCTCTACTTACGAACGACGTGGTCTGTGACCTACTTCTTGCTATCTAGGGATGTGCTGGGCCGGCATTCTGGCCATCTTTGTTGTCAACAAACCTTGAATGACGATCTGCTGTTTGCCGGTGTTTTCGCCTTCATAAATGAACATCAGCTTCGGCATTAGTCTTTATCCCAGATCGATTCCATAGCAGGAATATTCTTTATCTTCAACAAAGCACTAATCTGCTCGATTTTCCCTTCTAAGCTTTGTTAATTCAATCTTTCTCTTCCCACGTCTCGCCTCCGAATGAACAAAGCATGTCGGCCGTCCTTCTCCGCCTGCGCGCACTCATGTGACTGTGCTAGCTCCGTCCACTGGCTGGGTAATGCGTCGCCTGTGTTTTCCCGTTTTTCCTGAGCATTTTGTATGAGCGGTACTTCTCGTTTCTTAGTTTCACACATATACTAGGTCGCTTGTATCCATCCCATGGCACACAATCTTAACTACAAAAAAGTAGTCCATTAATCTTTTCTATGGTTGTTAATTGTGAGTCTTTCTCCTAATAAATCCGGTGACAGGTAATTCCTGTGATTCAGGGAAAATGTATGACCACTCCACACTGGGGCTTTACAAACAACTGTGTCTAAACTCCATGGTACGAAACATGAGAAGCTGTTTCTACAGTCTCTATCCTAACATCCTCTAACGCATTCCACCGATGGTGATGGGATGTGTTATTCATATTCTTGCTGGACATAATAAACAGATATATGTAAATGTCAAAGATTGCTCATAGTGGATGTATTTGTGCTGGTGGCACTTGAACTCTGGATCAGCTTAGCTTGCATATTTCTGAGATAAAAGTGAGTCTATATTCAAAATGATAATTCCACAAAGCACTCGTAGTATCCACACGGCTGTAGGCTTGTGAAACAAGGACTATCTAAAAGGTTTCTTTAATTGCTGGTTGAAGGGTTTCTAGGCAGCATCTAAAGATTGATGGGTAATACGCTTCCGTCGGCGACAAAGGTACATCCAGAATGTCCTGAACGGCATTGTAAAAACAAGTGCCGTCAGCTGGTTTCAGATATAAATATAAGTCCGAGTCTTACCACCGCATTCCAGAAATAAAGTGATAAGTCCAAAACTTTGGCAGACTATTCCTCTCTGTGAGTTAGGCAACACACACTGGAACGCTTCCAGATGAAAGTGGTGGTAGACAATCCACCATGACTGTACCAAACCGGTTCTTGTGTGGTGCAGTAGACAAGGGGATTCTTCCAGAGACAATTAGTTGTATGTAGGGTAACCATAGCTATTTCCAAATCAATTACGTCTGATGACCAACGGTTGTTAACCAGAAAAAGGGAAATAACCAGGATAGGAATTCCTGGTAGTAGTTAACGAGTATAAGATGAATTACGTCCCTTTTCGCTTGGTATTCCAGATTGTGATAACAGCTTGAAAAGGTTAAGGCCGCGGTCCAGCCTGTAATTATAAGCCAATATCTACTCGCAGAGCTGTCCTTCAGTGCTTAAGCACCAAAGGCACACATGGGCGAAAACCACTCCCCTACTAGTATACGTCTTGACTTCGTGGGTCTACATACTCAAGTGACAATCCCTGGCCACGTCTAACTAGCCTGGGCTATTTCGAGCTACTACTGTAAATTCCAATTGTGTTTTGCTGTTCTATATTCCTCTCCTTGTAAGGCATTCTTAAACGAACACGATACTTCATTTCTTGGAAACTGTGTCTGGAAACGGGGGTGGGGGTGTCGTATAGTATGTAACAGATGTCAATAATCACTTCACAGCAAACAGCCTTCCTACACACCGGGGTTTTCACAGTGACGAGAAACGCACGTTGTGTTTCTCGGGTGTCACATAATGCTGACTGGCAAGTACTTGTTTCAAACCGCCACATAATGATGCTTGAAACGTACTAATGTCAATTCTATCCATTAATGTAGTCAAATTCTAGGTCTGTTCACGAAGAAGTCTTCTATCAGAACAGTATTTCCCTAAGATACACATCATCCTTAATAATGGGCGTCAAATTCATTCGTAACCCAGAATCACCAAACTAACCACAGTGCTGGCTAGCCATATTTAGTTTGTCTGGGTCACTGGCCACAGGCCTCTGCTTAATCTAGGTCAAAACACAGGCTCACGGCACACTTGGCTGGCCTGGTCGATATTTGATCCACAACTAAAAAAAAAAAAAATTGTTAAGCGAACTTTAAAAACTTGTTGTTTGTCCATCAAGAATAATGATGACCATTCATTTCATCCAGTGGGGTTGAAAGTATGGAGCCGTGAGTTCTAAGATGGCTGATAAGGCCTATTTGGCTCGAAATGTACTTTGACAATGTGGACAAAGAATGCTTGGCGTTTCTGGAGGAGGATTTCCTGCAGTGGTTTTTCTCTTCTGTCTTTTCTTCACAGCTCTTGCAGTCCTAGTTGCCTCACAAGTGACTGCACCCTTGTGTAATGATGCACGCCACGAATTTCGGTCTCTGGCTGCAGTCTCTCAGGTGTCATGATGAATTCCAAAAGCATTCAGTGAAATCTTCAGAGTGTCTTTAAAGCGTTTCCTCTGGCCGCCTTGGGAGCGTTTACCACAACGCAACTCGCCGTAAAAAAATTCGTTTAGGAAGCCTGTGATCTGGCATGCTAGTCAAGTGACCAGCCCAGCGAATCTGATTCTTCATTAGTAGAGTGTGGATACTGGGCATGGACTCTCTTTCTAGGACTTCAGTGTCTGGGATCTTGTCTTGCCATTTAATCTTCAGTAGCTTCCTTAGGCAGACTGTGTGGAAGTGGTTTAATTTCCTAGCGTGTCACTGATAAACTGTCCAGGTCTCACAAGCGTATAGCAGTGTGGATAATACAACTGCTTTGTAGACTTTCAGCTTTGTTTGCAGGCTTATTCCAGTTCTGTCCCATACATTCTTGTACAGTCTGCCAAAGGCTGCACTGGCCTTGGAGATTCTTGCATTTACTTCATCATCAATTGTGGCAGCTTGTGACACAGTGCTGCCAAGATAGGTGAATTTGTCCACAACACTTAGTCTATGACCATTCACTTTGATATTTGGCACAGTGTGATTATTCCCTGGAGCTGGCTGGTACATAACTACAGTCTTCTCCAAATTGATATTGAGCCCAAAGTTGGCACAGGCATGTGAGAAAGCTGAAACATTATGTTGCATGTCCGCCTCTGAGTTGGCGTATAGAGCGCAATCATCAGCAAACAAACAGGAGCTCTCTGACGGTGTCGCTGTTAATTTTGGTGTTAGCTTTCAGCCTTCTGAGATTGAATAACTTTCCATCCATACGGTAGTTGATGTGTATTTACCTTTAAACTTTGGAACTATTCGGCCACAGACATCGATAAGATAGCTTCATAAAGACCTCTGCTGCAGACCACTCTCTGGCTCCCCCAGAAGATCCATAATAATACAGCGGGATGGAGAAGCGGCCTCTCACCTCAATGACAAACTATCGAATGACAACTTCGGGTCAGGTCCGGAAGTATCATACAATCACGGAATACACCCCCCCCCCCCCCCCCCCCCCCCCCCAACATCGAGAATCGCCTCACGAAATGATGGTATCTCACGATTCTCAGAATGTACAACTTCCCTAACAAAAGTATCTACGCGCATTCAAAGAGTTGAGTTATTTTCTTAGGACCAGTGAAGTTCATGAACCCCGATACATAATTTATTGAGAACTTAGAATACGATCTTAACTCAATATAACCCGGAGAACTCCACTCACCCGCCTCAAAATGTGGCATAGAAGCATGTAACGGCGTTGCCGGGACAAAATTTTGAGTTAAAAATCTACCCAAAGTATTTCAGGATTCTGGAAGATGCTACGAAGTTCATGCACTGAGCTGAGATGTCTCCGGACTCAGGCTTGAGTTAGAAGTGGGACGGAGCACTTGTGGGTTACACCCGTATGCCGTGATATTGATCCATCGACTTGGCTCTTGTTTTTGTTGTTCTTCTTCTTATTTGCCTTTGTGCCAAGGTAATGTAACCGTTCTCATGGATGGCTCTGTGAGTAGTACCTCAAGTGTTATTTTATTTTTTTTTATTTCTAGTGCAGCACCAGCTAGGTGACATCATATTTTACCATATAAAGAGTCTAGCACCAGATCCATGACGTAGGCTGACGTGGGAGATCGGGACGCAGGGGAATGGGCCCCTGGTCCTACTATTAGCTTTTTCCCCCAGAGGGGACCATCAAACCCACACTATGAGGATGTATGAAGTTTGATGATCAGCGAAGCCCCTGGCCAAACCAAGTGCGGTAAAAGCAATGTTACACTTTGATCTTAGCCAATAGGACGAAAGGCAATGACAATGAGTATTGCTACGATGAGACAGCATACATGACGCCTGTAACCGACCAAGCTGTGAACATCTGGCACGTGATGATATAGCGGTAAACAATTACTTAAAATATTATTATATTAACAACTTCTTATGCTGGGTTTTGGCGTACACCCTTACCGATGGAATGCCAGCCCAAAGACGCATTATACCGCAGTCTCCTCAAAAATCTTCTCAGAAATTAAATTCATTTGGCTGAATTAACTGACTGCTCAGATCAGTGATAACTCTAACCTTCATATCTATGAGCGACTGACTGCATCATGATTTTCTTGTCAAACAAGAAGGTTGGGTTGCAGCGCTTGTTGCTTATTTAACATTCTAGCTTCTAAATTCCCTTCTCAAACCAGACATAATGATCCTGAGTAGATTTCAAACTTCTATGTGTAGCTTTAACTTCTACTCAACAAACCCAGCGTTCTTAATTCTCTCATCCAGACAGAATAAACTTCTCAAGCATGCACCTACCACTGCCATGCACTACCCTGAAACACTGACTTACTGGTTGAGGTAACTATGGGGTAAGCTGACCTGGGCATATCGATCGTACGCAGCCTACTCTGTTACATCGGATACCATCTCACCATGGAGAACCCAGAAATGAGAGAGCTGATAAGCTAGCTAAGGAAGGAGCAACAGAACATACCACCAAAAGAAAAGAATGATTAAATCAATCTGAAAGCCACCAGCACTAGTTCAGTTTAGAGACAGACTAGAACAAATTACTCTGTGCCTCAGAGCAAGACACAATAGATTATGCAACCACAATTCAAGATTGGCAAATCAGCCATGTGAACATGTGTATTGGTGCCACAGACTGCAGATCACATACTCCAAGATTCTCAAAATACAGCATACCTAGACACATTTTCTGGCCTAGAAAAACAGCAGTCGAAGCTAAACTCTATGGACAATTGAGCGAAAAAAGACAGTCGAATTCATACAAGAGACAACATTGAAGATATAGACAAATGTCAAGTGAACGAAAAATAAGAAAAAGAAGAGGTTGGAGGCAATGACGATTGTTGTGAATACCTCAGACAGCCAGAGTAACTAGCAATAATTAACTGGAAGAAGCTAATGACACTCAAAAACTACACACAAATATAAGAAATAGACATATTGTATTCAATGATATTGTGAAGAGAAGAGAGGCACAGGTAAACATCATAACAATTGAAAAGATCAGTGGAAAACAAGGCAGAAGCATGGCAAAAGAAATTATGCTAGATAGACTCAGGTAGTAGTAAGGAGGAAAATTATAAGCAGAGTTGATTCAGAACACCAGCGACCGAGATCTGTAGGGAGACATGAACGTCTATGCCAGCTGGCAGGGCAATGAAAATGACGCCTACCTCTATGTTTCTTAACATTGCCATTTTCAGCAAAAGAAGCACCAAAATCACCTGACATGTAAGGTTTCTCTCCTGTATGTATTCGCTTTTGTTTATTCAGAGTGCCAATATGAGGGAAAAAGAAGCACCACAATAATCACATTTATAAGGTTTCTCTCTGATCAGCTCCCGCCCGCCTTAAGCTGGGCAGCCCCTGGCTAATTGGGTGCTAACCCGCCACAGCCTGTCTGCTTCAATGGGTGCTTGAGGCCAGGACAAAATCTGAGTCGCAGGCTATATTCCTGTAAAACCAATGCGCCAGGTACTGCTAAAAAGAAAAATAGAAACCTCAAGCTACGGCTTGCAACCTGGAATGTAAGAACCACGTGTCCAGGATTTCCCTCTGACCTAACGAATATTGACGATGTGAGAAAAACGGCTGTTATTTATGCTGAACGTAATCGTCTTAATATTGATATTGCTGGCCTGCAGGAGACTCACCTCGATGAGGAAGGGTCACTCAGGGAAAACAATTACTTTTTTTGTTGTTGAAAAGGAGAGGACAGGCAGAAAAAAGGCAACGTTATGTGGGCTAACGGGGCTATGTCTCGCCATAGGGGATGGACTCCCTATAGTCAGATTTTTGTCATAAACCTGTGACAGGCCTAGCATGCTGGCAGGGGATCCTCATACTGCTCATAGAAAAACAAAGAAGCATAAACAGAATGACCAAAATGGATATAGGATGGATGCAGGGAATAACAGAGTCGATGGGAATATCGATACATGAAGTCCATAAGCGGGCACTCTCCCGCTGTTTATACTTCACCTCGGCACCGCATGGTACAAGAGGAACATGATGAGATGAGATGGGATGGTGTGGACTTTGCAGTGAAGAATTCGCTACTGGGAATGATTGAAATTTAAGCTTTAGGTAATGAAAGACTATTATCCATGTGCTTGGCAACGTCTTGTAGTCTTGTAACCATTATCACTGCATATGCACCGGACACTCACTTTCTCTGATGATGTGAAGGATTCATTTTGTGAGGAGTTAGAATGTGATTAAGGCAGTTCCAAAATCCGACTCATTCATTTATTCAGTAGCATGTCCTTTGCAGAACCTCGCTCCCATAACAACCTTCCGGAAAACCTCTCGATCATAAGCAAGATGTCCCGCGTCTGATACACCCATCTGGAGATCATCCGCCACATCCTGCACCCATCTTCTCTTTGGCCCTCCTCTTCCTCTCTTCCCAGGCATATACGATTCCATTATTGTTCTCTCCAAACTTTCCTGACGTTTCAAGTGACCGAAATATTCCAATTTTCTGTGTTTTATCGTTTTTAAAAGCCAACCTTCTTCAATATTCAACTCTTCAAGTATGGATGCATTTGTTCTTTTCTTTACCCAAGATATTCTTAGAACTCGTTTATAACATTTATATTCAAAGGCGTTTATGCGCTGTTCAGCTTGTTTAGTAAGTGTCCATGTCTCACAGGCATATGTTGCAATGGGAAAGATGCATGCTCTTAAAAATCTAAATTTTGTAGTTCTGTCTGTCCCATTCCATAATTTATTCAGCTGTTTTAGTCTTTGAAGAGCAATGGATAGTCGCCGTTTAATTTCTTTCATTGTGTCGCCGTTGTTGGTAATCAATGACCCAAGATATTCAAAATGTTCCACCACCTCCAATTTTTCCCCATTAACGTATATTTCTTTCTCCATAGTAGTTTTATCTGTATGCATTATCTTTGTTTTTGCTATGTTAAGATATAAATCCGACTACATTTATATTATGCGCTCGGAGATTTCAAAGCTCGTGTGGGAAAGGACTCGAGTTCATGGCCAGTGTGCCTTGGAAAATACAACATCGGTCGCATGAATGATAATAGGCAAAGGCTGCTGGAGCATTGCACCTGAAATGACCTATGTATTACAAACTCCTTTTTGAAAACAAAAGGGATGCATAAGGTCATATGGAAACATCCAAGATCCGGCCATTGGCATCAGCTGGACTTCATCATCACACGGAGACAACATCTGAACCAAACATCAACTCGAAGTTACCACAGTGCTGACTGATACGGATCATTCTTTGGTTGTTGCAAGGGTTAGACTGAGACAAGAGAATCTAAACAGCCTGACATAAGCCTGGGTCACTGACATTGAGGTGAGTGACCGGGCATGAGGAAGAATGGAGATGAGAGTGGGAGACAGTAAGGTGAGTGACCTGGCTACGAGGAAAACAATCAACCCTCAGAAATAATGGGGCGGATATGAGGGGAAGGCCCCAACGGGGATGGGTCGAGAGACAGTTGTGTGTTGTGTGAAGTCAAGAGACTGGAAAGGCAGAGAGAGAAGAGACCGACTGCGGGTCAGGTCGTTTAAGAGAGAGCTCCGTGTTGTGTTGTTCTTCGAGTTGTGAAGACAGGCCTGAACCCAGAGTGGGTTCTGTATTGAGTGTAGGCCTAAACCCAGAGTGGGTTCTATAGTTGAGCAGTGGCTCCAACCCAATGTGTGGGTTGTATTGTGGGAGACCCAGCCGTGGATAGTAGCTGGATTACCTGTCTTGTGGATTGAGATTAGAAGCCGGCCGTGAGAAGGCATTGATGTGTGCTGGTTAAATTGTGAGGAGGATATTTACATTCTATGGATTACATTGTTTCTGGATGTATAATCATGTTCCGTTTGTCCGTCTTATTTATGGAATAAATGATTATGTGCGCCAACTCAATCTTGTTTTCATGACTGGGGAAGGTGCACTTCTGTGGTGAGTTACATTGCAAGACAGATATCTCCATTGACACACCATGAGTATCGTTACCTAGACAACGACCATCACACAATAATATCATGAGCCTATCATCGTAAGAACTTCGTGATATTATCATCAAGAACGACGTGTGACACAGCCAAACACGTCACATACAAGACGTTGCGGCGATTAGCCTTCAATAGCAAACAAACACATACACAAAATATAGTCACGGAGATCTCCTGTGAAAACATTAAGACGAGGCGACAGAATGAGAAGAATAAAAAGATGAAAAAATGAAAGCAATGAAGAGAAAACACAAATTGGAAAAAATGTTCCTACTTCCTGTGTTCCTGTGTATCATATACAGCTCGGAATTCTGAGGTAAGTAGGAACATTTTTTTTCCAATTTTTATTTTTGTTTTAATTTTATTTTTTATTCCGAGCTGTGTATCAATATAAAACAGATGTTCAATATATAAAATAGTATGTCATTAAGTACTCTTGACCTGTCTACAAGCATATGCAGGGCTTACTTCAGCGTGGTCTCGAGGTATGGTGTCCGCCTCGAGTGCTGGAGGTCCCGGGTTCAGGCCCCGGTGAGGACCAGGATTTATTTAAAAAATCCACCGGGACTTCCAGTAATTTCCCCTGGTCTCTGGGTAGTGAGATCGGACGCCCGTGTGTATTGTTGCGCACATAAAAAATCCCTTGGCAGTTGGAAATCGAAACAGAGTAGCCTAACGGCGCTGCCCGGGCAAAATTTCGAGTTAAAAATCTACCCAAGTATTTCAGGATCCTCGGCGGTGCTACGGAGTTCGTGTACTGAGCTGAGTTTCTCCAGACTCAGGTTTGAGTTAGGAGGAGAACGGAGCACTTATGGGTTGCACCCATGTGCCGTGATGTTGATCCATAAACTAAACTTCAGCCATATCATGTAAGTGATGTATTCACTATGAAACAAATCTGTTGGCATTTTTGGTTGATTCGTTATCTCAGAACGTATAATACACATGTGTGAAACGTAAGACCCGCGGGCCACATCAGGCCCGGCGTTCAATCATATCAGGCCCGAGAGGTCTCAACCGACATACAAATATATTCGGCCCCAGAGAGAATTTTAGGCACAATTATTTTTTAATTGCCACGATGTAGAGTGCAAATCATATTCCATAATTAGCAACCTTGCTGAATGATGAGTTACCTGAGAGCGTTCTCACTTCGGTCAGTATAAGCGAAAATAAAAGTTGTGTAGTGAGTGGGTGTTCGTCGTTATAGTGACCTAGCAACGGTTAGCTGCTCGTTTTGGATTGGCACACAATTCTTTGACTTTGTTGCACTCCCTTGCTGTCAATGAAAGTCATGACACGACTGACACTGCACACATCGTCATCTGCGGAGTGGACTCCAGTTTGAATGTTACAGAAGAAATATTGGACATGAAATCCATGCATGGGACAACGGCAGGAAAAGAAATTTTTGACAACATATGTCAAAGTTTAACCAACATGAACTGTCACGAAAAACACAGTGATTTACCAGTTGATGACAATACAGGCATTCTGATTAACGGGATGTTTTCACAGCCACAACTATTTTAACGAACAGAAAAAACAAATCGGATGTCAAAAATCCCAGGACGGTCAAAAGTAACAGCTGCGGATGTTTACTGGGGAGGGAGTGAGTGAGATGAATCAATACGCCGCCCTTGACAGTTAAAAAACAGGTCGGATTCAAGTGGAAGTGCCCGGCTCGGGAGGAAAAAGTCCGTCTGTCATTTAGAATTTCCCGACATCAAATGGAATGGCGGTTTTGCTTGTCACCACATGACAGAAAGTGTGGGATTGTTATTGGGAACATTGGAACACCTGCAGGACATCAACAATGTCACGTGAACAATTCAAGGCTGTTTGGAGAAAAACATGATTAGGGGAGACAGTGTAACTCAAACAGTGGATTAGGATTGACGTGTTTTGTTGGAGAGCTCTACAGTGTTAGATTAATTAAAAATTAACTAGCATGTGTCGTTATGGCAAAGTATAGCAGCCATCCAGGAATGAGCCGGGTTTGCATAAGGTAGTCAATATAGTCTATTTAGGCCTAATTAATATAGGCAGTAGTCTTGTTAAAACTAGAGAGGGTTCCGCACGCTGTTTGTTGTTCTTTCTTCTTCTTCTTGTTTTGGCCTGATGAAAACCTATGTGTTCAGTTCATCTGTCCCTGACAGAGTTAGGTTCACTGTATTTTTCTGAGCGAGGCCGATGGCCCACGATTATCTAATAAAGATCAGTGATGGGGAGACTATCACCAGTTATGTTATATATTTTACAGGTTCCCTCTGGTCGGGATGAAGAACACAGAATCATTGAAAAATCCGATCCCGGATAACATTTTGGTGCAGGAAGATTGACCAGCAACTTTCTCAATGGGTCTATGCTAGAAGAAGTGGATAAACATTGCTCGGTGGAGCTGAATGGTATAAGTATCCTACATGAGTTCATACCATTCGTTAACACACCTGTAGTGATGGATGTTCAGTCCACTTATTACTAGATCAGTAGGAATTGAGGTTCACATTCGATGAAACCAAACATTGAAGTGTAGTTGTTCCACGTATCAAGGAAATAATAACATCAAGACAATATCTAGAAAATAAAGAAATCTCTTGGAAATTAGATACAATGACTGTTTAAGAATGAAAACTATAGAACATTTCGCAAGAAGGAAAAACGTCATCTTCATAGGACAGTGTACCATGTTATTTTTCACTGCGCAGGAATTGTGAAGTCTGAGTTCTATAAACTATTAGGAACAGTTTGTTAGGAACAGAAATAGTATCGTTCACGGCTTATAGATTTGGATGGCAATCAGATCTCATGGTCATCAGAGCTCCTGGAGGAGGACATGTCTGGAGAGAAGGACACAACTTCGGTGAGGTCTATTGTGCTGATTCTTGTGATGTCGTGTAATCCTTGCCATGATGAGTGGACTCTGGTCATGAACTCTGTGATCTGACCTATACATTTACATTAGAATACACGACACACATTTTCTTCGCATACACGTCTCATATACGTTACACTTTTCTTTTAATAAATTAATCTTTATTAATTTTTAGAAGCAAGAGTTGTTGAATATGTTGCGTTGGGGAAGTATGAGAGGGGGCATAGTATGACAGTGAGAGAGAGATAGGAAAAGGTGTCCATGGGCTGATGGAGTGTGTTGGACGGAAGCTGGTGGATTCTCCAGGATATTGATAAGGGGAAAAAAAATTATAATGTGGGTGTTGACTCCCCTCACTCCAGGGACGACACTTTAAAGGAAGACACGACATGAACCTGCCTTGGGACAAACTCGTTGGACTGGCAATAGATGGAGCACGGGCGATGAGTGGCGAAAAAAGTAGATTAGTTGGAAGGACGAGGTTAAAGATGCAGGAGAACTGCACTAGTGAAGTGATAGCATATCACTGCATCATACACCAAGGATCGCTGTGTGGTAAAGTCCTCAACATGGAAGATGTAATGAGCACTGCAACACAAACAGTCAACATTATCAGAACCAAAGGATTAAATCACCACCAATTTAAGTCTTTTTTGCAGGAAATAGAGTTGTCGTTCTGTGAAATGCCTTATCACACAGAAGTGCGATGGCTAAGACGGCGAAAAGTTCTCAGTAGATTTGTCCAGTTGATTGAGGAAATCTGTCAATTCATGGACAGTAAAGGAAAAGATTCCACAGTTTTTCGGGATAAAAATTGGAAATGTGAGTTGGCGTTTCTGTCTGATATAACCACTCATCTCTACGACTTTAATCTGCAGCTCCAGGGACATGATTACTTTATCACTGATATGCATGATGCAGTGAAGGCATTTCAAGTGAAGCTGCGCTTGTGGGAGACACAAATTCTCACTTGTTTTGTTGCCAAGCAATGTTACACCAAGCTAACGCTATGGCGTTTCCCAATGCACATTTTGCTGTAAAACTTAGCTTACTTCGCGCCGAGTGGGTGCTTTAGTGACTTTGAAGCACATACAAGTAATTTCGAGCTGTTTCGTAATCCATATGCCATAGATGTGGAAACTGCACTTGTAAATTTGCAGATGGAGTTAATAGAGCTGCAATGTAATGGGACACTAAAGGCAAAGTACGACAATTTGGGGCCTGCACAGTTCACTCGTGTCATTCCTGAAGAGAAGCCCCGGCTTCATCTACATGCGGCTCGGACCACGAGCATGTTTGGTAGCACATATCTGTGTGAGCAGCTGTTTTCTGGGCACTCTTCCGAATTCCGGTCCCAAATAGTTCTGCAGTGAATAATTTTATATAGCTAACCCTAACCCTAATCACTTATTCACTGCAGAACTATTTGGGACCGGAATTCGGAAGAGTGCCTGAGAAGCTCAATGATACAGAACATTACTCCCAACATAAACAAACTTGTGGCCAAGAAAAGATGCTAAACATCGTGCTCTGACAATTTGACATAAGAGTGAAAATGTGTATAACCAATGATTCTTTACTATTAAAACATTTTTCTGTTTTAATTTATATGAATATTTAAAAAAGGTTTAATTTTCGGCTTATTGAATGTTTATCCTGTTCATCCCGCAACCGTACATGTGATTTGAGTTTATGCCCGCTGGGTGATTGAGTTTGACACCCCTGATGTAATATGACAAATATTTTTGCTTTATGCTTCTTTTGTCAGCCCACATTAATACATATAATTTACATGGTTCAGCCTAAAATCTTTCATTTTTAAGTAACTTAGCATTTCTAAAATGTGTTGGTACCCATTGTCAATTGTTTACAAGATCAAAATAAATCATATCGAAACAGAAGAATTGCTCTTTCAGTTCATTTCAATGGAAATTACAGTAAATCAACATGCCATATGTCATTTATGACAGTAGTAATGTTTAGATGATTGTCACCACCACTATTCACTAAATGTCACCAGCTCTGTACAATAAATGTCACCAGTACTATATGAAGAAGTATACTCAGAACAATCTGAATGACACCTGTATAATTCACAGTGTAGTGTAATATTGAGACACATTTATTGTGTTGTAAGTTTGTTGAAGTAATGTATAGGAAAACTTGCCAACCAGGCACAGCTATAATCCTGAATACTCATGAAACATGGCAGCAGCATGACTATATATGTTATTAAATGAACTGTCTACCATATACTGTTGATTCTCTTATTAAAAGTGAGAGACATGTATACTTCATTATTATTCTTTACCACAGGCTCTGACCTAATTACAAATTTTCAATGAGTAGTAAAATATGCAGCTTTCAATGTAAATGTATGCACACATTTCTGACATGCTTATTATAGACACTGGCACTATAATTTTATTGTGGGAATAATTGAAATGGCCTCCTAATACACCCAGCAGCCAGCTTCTAAAGTAAACCATAATACACTCTATTAAAAACGCCCATAGAAACCATACATATTGATATCTATGGGACAAGAAAACAGAACAGATGGTGTCACTAGTTTATTAATATCACATGATTTAAATCAGTGAAAGATTTAATAATGTTAGCTGCATATCCTGTACAGGACATCGAAGTCAACACCAGCGTGTTTTGCTGTTTTGATCTCTTGGCAAGATTACTTTCTGAATGACTGGCACCCATACCATTTTGAAAAAAACCAATGCAAGGCAGTCTGCTGCCAAATCGCCCACAGCTGTGTTTCGAACGTGGGTATCTGGGATTACAAGCTGCCTCCGTAACCTCTTTGCCAGGGAGCTGGCTTTAATACTGTAGTTGATTAATAACAGTTACTCAATTAATATAACTCATAGAATAATATTTTTGTATACACAGACTAAATAACTCATGGTTTGGTTATTTACTTTCTCTAAAGTCCATGGTTTGGTTATTTACTTTCTCTAAAGTCCATGGTTTGGTTTTTACTTTCTCTAAAGTCCTGGTTGGTATTTACTTTCTCTAAAAGTCCATGGTTGGTTATTACTTTCTCTAAAGTCCATGGTTTGGTTATTTACTTTCTCTAAAGTCCATGGTTTGGTTATTTACTTTCTCTAAAGTCCATGGTTTGGTTATTTACTTTCTCTAAAGTCCATGGTTTGGTTATTTACTTTCTCTAAAGTCCATGGTTTGGTTATTTACTTTCTCTAAAGTCCATGTTTGGTTATTTACTTTCTCTAAAGTCCATGGTTTGGTTTTACTTTCTCTAAAGTCCATGTTTGGTTATTTACTTTCCTCTAAAGTCCAGATTTGGTATTTACTTTCTCTAAAGTCCATGGTTTGGTTATTTACTTTCTCTAAAGTCCATGGTTTGGTTATTTACTTTCTCTAAAGTCCATGTTGATATTCTTTCTCTAAAGTCCATGGTTTGGTTATTTACTTTCTCTAAAGTCCATGGTTTGGTTATTTACTTTCTCTAAGTCCATGTTTTGGTTAGTTACTTTCTCTAATCCATGTTTGGTTATTTACTTTCTCTAAAGTCCATGATTTGGCATTTGATAAAAGTTGAAAGCCACCATAAATCTGTAGATAAGAACAATGACCTATACCTATATATATATATATATCATCATCATGTGCCATGCCGATAAGTGTGGTCGGTCATGGTACGCCATCTCACGTGATCACCAGTCGTGGATCAGCTCTTGTGTTCTTGTCTAGACCATGTGGCCAAGCCATCCAGGTATGTACTTCTCTGCCAGCCCCTTGTTAATTTCCCCTCAGTCTTGCCAGTTGTCACCAAGTTCTCCAGCTGATTTCTTCTCATAACGTGCCCCCAATTTTTGACTGTGCGTGTAATTTCACTAATTATTTTGCAATTTTCATTTGTTTCTTGTAGGCCTTGCTCTTGGTTTATCTGTCTGTGCATAACATCATTTGCATTT
This sequence comes from Cepaea nemoralis, assembly GCA_014155875.1. Lineage (NCBI taxonomy): Eukaryota > Metazoa > Mollusca > Gastropoda > Stylommatophora > Helicidae > Cepaea > Cepaea nemoralis. The sequence goes on along the minus strand of JACEFZ010028363.1, from coordinate 175,595 downwards.
TCATCAGAAACCACATTTCCACCGACATTAGATGTTTTTCAGGTACAAGAATATTAGGACTCACCACTCACCTTCTGTGAGAGCCGCAATAGTGTAGTGCAGGGTTCTCAACCTTTATTGGCCCGTGCCCCCCTTCACCATATTTTTAGAACGTCATCTCCCCCCCCCCCCCCCCCCCCCCCCCCCCCCCCCACCCCCCCCCCTCCCCCGTATTTCCTCCCTAAAAATAACAGTTTCACATTTGTAAGACTTCTCTTCTGAAGTTTCAGATTGTGATCATGAGTAAAAAAGGAGTCGCTTAACAGTCGACAGTGTCGACTTCATTGCACCAGGTTTATGCCATATAGCTCAGTCCCTTTCAGCAGCACGAAAAGTATCGCACAAAGCACAAACTTTGTAGCTCCAGCGTCGACCCCCGGGAGTCTCCAAAACAATTCACTCATGATCCGAAGGAAGCGGACCCGGAATTGAACCCACAGCCTTTGGAGCCCAAGTCAGATGGCTTGACCCATTTACCACGGAGACTCCCCCCTCGATCATGAGTAAAAGATGCATCTCAATCACCATATTGTAAGCTTTCTCTTACATATGTATCTCATGTGCTTCATTAAATGACCAGCATAGTAAAATATGCAACACAAACATCATTTTTTGCAAATTTTCCAGTATGTGGCTTCTTGTTGCACTTCAGATAGTGAAATTGAGTAAAACGATGCACCAGACATCACTTTTGTAAGGTTTCAACAAGTGATTCAGAACATATCCAGATTGAGTACAAGATGTACCTCAATCATCACACTTATAAGTTGTTCTCCTGCCCGTGTTCTCACATGGTACATCAATGGGCCAGCATGAACACAGAGAAGAGAACACACCACAGTCATCACATTTATGACTTCACTCCAGTAAATGTTCTCTTGTGGTATTTCAGAAAGGAACTTTAAGTAACAGATGCACTACAATTATAATTGTAAGCTTCTCTCTTGTATGTGTATACTTGCTACACATCAGAAATTCAACCCGAGAGATTGACATACCACAATAATTACATTTGTAAGGTTTCTTTCGTGTATGTGTTTTCAAGTGTTTCTTCAAACTGCCAGGTTGATTAAAAGATGCACCATGATCATCACATTTGTAAGGTTTCTCTAAAGTGTATGCCCTCTTTTGGCACTTCATATAGTGAGCATGAAGAAAAGGATGCATCATAATCATCACATTTGTAAAGTATCTCTCATGTATTATTCTTGTGTAGTGCTTTTGCTTGACAGTATGAGTAAATGATGCATCACTCATCATATTTGTAAGGGTTATTATTATGTGGAGCTTCATATGGCCAGCTGTAGTCACAATGCACCACAATCATCACATTTGTAAGGTTTCTCTCCTGTATGTGTTCTCAAGTGGTACACTGACAAGCATGAATAAAAGATGCACCACAATCATCACATTTTAAGGTTTCTCTCATGTATTATTCTCTTGTGGAACTTCACAATGTCAGCTCTAGTAAAAGATGCACCACAATCATTACATTTGTAAGGTTTTTCTCCTGTATGTTTTCTTGTGATGCTTTAGACTGCCGGCGTTAGTAAAATATGCAATACAGTCATCATATTTGTAAGTTTTCTCTCATGTATGTGTTCTCTTGTGGAGCTTCACTTTGCCAGCTCTTGTAAAAGATGAAAGACACTTATCATATTTATAAGGTTTCTCTCCTGTATGTGTTCTCAAGTGGTGCTTGAGACTACCAGCTTTATTAAAAGATGCAAAACAATCATCGCATTTGTAAGGTGTCTCTCCTGTATGTGTTCTCTTGTGATTAATCAAACCAGAGGCTTGAGTAAAAGTTGTACTACAATCATCACATTTGTAAGGTTTCTCTCCTGTATGTGTTCTCTTGTGGTTAATCAATCCAGAAGCTTGAGTAAAAGTTGCACCACAATGATCACATTTGTAAGGTTTCACTCCTGTATGTGTTCTCTTGTGGAGTTTCAAAATGCAAGTTTGAGTAAAAGATGCCCCACAATCATCACATTTGTAAGGTTTCTCCCTTGTATGTGTTCTCAAGTGGTACACTAAAAGGCAAGTTCGAGTAAAGGATGCACAACAATTCTTACATTTGTAAGGTTTCTCTCCTGTATGTGTTTTCTTGTGGTGCTTCAGACTGCAAGCTTTAGTAAAAGATGCACTACAGTTATCACATTTGTACGGTTTCTCCCCTGTATGTGTTCTCTTGTGGCTCTTCAGACTACTAGCTTGAGCAAAAGATGCATCACAATCATTACATTTGTAAGGTTTCTCTCCTGTGTGTGTTCTTTTATGGACCTTCATGTTGCTAGAATTAGTAAATGAAGCACCACAATCATCACATTTGTAAGGTTTCTCTCCTGTATGTGTTCTCTTATGGTATACTAATTTATCAGTGTGAGTAAAAGATGCACCACAATCATCACATTTGTAAGGTTTCTCCTCTTGTATGTGTTCTCAAGTGGTACACTAAATGACCAATTCGAGTAAAGAATGCACCACAATCATCACATTTGTAAGGTTTCTCTCCTGTATGTGTTTTCTTGTGGCGCTTCAGATTGCTAGCTTTAGTAAAAGATGCACTACAGTTATCACATGTGTATGGTCTCTCTCCTGTATGTGTTCTAATGTGGCTGTTCAGACTATCAGCTCGAGTAAAAGATGCACCACAGTTATCACATTTGTAAGATTTCTCTCCTGTATGTGTTCTCACATGGTACATTAATTGGTCAGTGTGAGTAAAAGATGCACCAGAATCATCACACCTGTAAGATTTTGCTACTGAATATGTACTTATCTTTCTGTGTACATATATATCAGCACCAGCATTTGGATAACAAACTTCAGACATGTAAGATGTGGCCTCTTGTTTATTTCTTTGATGAATACAACTGGTAAAACTATCATGATGATCAAGAGACTTCTCAGAGATCTTTGAACATCTCACTGGTGTTTCTACAGTTTGTAATTCACTAGTCTCATTAGCTACACACTTTAGTTTAGTGTTAATTTCATTGGTAGATGACACACTCTCTGGTATTGTATCACATTCCTCAGGTTTAACAGATGTTCCATAAATGTTCTCAATCCCACTATCATCAAGTGATATTTGTTCATGGTGAGCAAGAGTTATTTTATTTTCAGTCACACTTGATCCTGTGTCTGTGTGTCCTGCCATGTCTTCAAGGCTGCAGCAACCTCCCATGTCTACCATGTTATTGAATCTGTCATGAGATTTGTAATCACAGAACACATCTGGAAGTTCTTGTTTCACAGACTCCAATTTAATGTGATCAGATGCCATTTTCTCTATGTATAGCTGCACTTAAGTGAAATAGGAAGTCACAACTCTGGCAACAGTGATGTGTTTCTGAAACACACAGTGAATATTTTGTTAAACACTAAGTAGCGGGCAACATAATATAACAAACTGTTTCAACTTCCATAAAATGAAGCTACTGTGAATGTACTATAGCACCTGATAAGTCACTACAGGTTTCATCTAACAAATGAACATATATATATATATATGCTCGCTGCAGAGTTAATAAATGGTGCAGCTGCATCTCAACAAATGCTTAATCACAAATACACCGACCATGCATTAACTACTCTTTCTGTGCTAATACAAGTACGTCGTACTACTGCTGACAGTCAAATTCTTGGCTAGTTAGCTTTCTATGTTTACACTGGTGCTGTTGTCATTACTGTCCATTGTAGATCTGGATGAAGCAGGCGGTGAATTAAGCTTTACGTAAACTATAAATTGGCCAACTTACAGCACGTCATTGATTGTTGGGTCCAATAATGTACTTCAATCTCACTGCAATCATTTCCCTCACTATTAGATTAGATGCTTGAATATTGTTCTTGATTGGAGGTCTATGTTGTCTACATTTCTTGAGTGGAGGTCTATGTTGTCTATATTTCTGGAGTGGAGGTCTATGTTGTCTATATTTCTGGAGTGGGGGTCTATGTTGTCTATATTTCTTGAGTGGAGGTCTATGTTGTCTATATTTCTTGAGTGGAGGTCTATGTTGTCTATATTTCTTGAGTGGAGGTCTATGTTGTCTATATTTCTTGAGTGGAGGTCTATGTTGTCTATATTTCTTGATTGGAGGTCTATGTTGTCTATGTTTCTTGAGTAGAGGTCTATGTTGTCTATATTTCTTGAGTGGAGGTCTATGTTGTCTATATTGCTTGATTGGAGGTCTATGTTGTCTATATTTCTTGATTGGAGGTCTATGTTGTCTATATTTCTTGATTGGAGATCTATGTTGTCTATATTTCTTGAGTGGAGGTCTATGTTGTCTATATTTCTTGAGTGGAGGTCTATGTTGTCTATATTTCTTGATTGGAGGTCTATATTGTCTATATTTCTTGAGTGGAGGTCTATTTTGTCTATATTTCTTGATTGGAGGTCTATGTTGTCTATATTTCTTGAGTGGAGGTCTATGTTGTCTATATTTCTTGATTGGAGGTCTATGTTGTCTATATTTCTTGAGTGGAGGTCTATGTTGTCTATATTTCTTGAGTGGAGGTCTATGTTGTCTATATTTCTTGAGTGGAGGTCTATGTTGTCTATATTTCTTGATTGGAGGTCTATGTTGTGTATATTTCTTGATTGGAGGTCTATGTTGTGTATATTTCTTGAGTGGATGTCTATGTTGTCTATATTTCTTGAGTGGAGGTCTATGTTGTCTATATTTCTTGAGTGGAGGTCTATGTTGTCTATATTTCTTGAGTGGAGGTCTATGTTGTCTATATTTCTTGAGTGGAGGTCTATGTTGTCTATATTTCTTGAGTGGAGGTCTATGTTGTCTATATTTCTTGAGTGGAGGTCTATGTTGTCTATATTTCTTGAGTGGAGGTCTATGTTGTCTATATTTCTTGATTGGAGGTCTATGTTGTGTATATTTCTTGATTGGAGGTCTATGTTGTGTATATTTCTTGAGTGGATGTCTATGTTGTCTATATTTCTTGAGTGGAGGTCTATGTTGTCTATATTTCTTGAGTGGAGGTCTATGTTGTCTATATTTCTTGAGTGGAGGTCTATGTTGTCTATATTTCTTGAGTGGAGGTCTATGTTGTCTATATTTCTTGAGTGGAGGTCTATGTTGTCTATATTTCTTGAGTGGAGGTCTATGTTGTCTATATTTCTTGAGTGGAGGTCTATGTTGTCTATATTTCTTAACATTACAGGTGGAAGTCGTCTGTATCTCGTAGCTGAAGGTTTAGAAGATTGTGTGTGTGTCCTGCTCAATTGAATGCATAATCTTGCTAACTCAGGTCACTACCTATCATCTCTATTCTGTGAATCCATTAATTGTTATAATCTTGCTACTCAGGTCACTACCTATCATCTCTATTCTGTGAATCCATTAATTGTTATAATCTTGCTAACTCAGGTCACTACCTATCATCTCTATTCTGTGAATCCATTAATGGTTATAATCTTGCTAACTCAGGTCACTACCTATCATCTCTATTCTGTGAATCCATTAATGGTTATAATCTTGCTAACTCAGGTCACTACCTATCATCTCTATTCTGTGAATCCATTAATTGTTATAATCTTGCTAACTCAGGTCACTACCTATCATCTCTATTCTGTGAATCCATTAATTGTTATAATCTTGCTAACTCAGGTCACTACCTATCATCTCTATTCTGTGAATCCATTAATGGTTATAATCTTGCTAACTCAGGTCACTACCTATCATCTCTATTCTGTGAATCCATTAATTGTTATAATCTTGCTGAACTCAGGTCACTACCTATCATCTCTATTCTGTGAATCCATTAATTGTTATAATCTTGCTAACTCAGGTCACTACCTATCATCTCTATTCTGTGAATCCATTAATGGTTATAATCTTGCTAACTCAGGTCACTACCTATCATCTCTATTCTGTGAATCCATTAATGGTTATAATCTTGCTAACTCAGGTCACTACCTATCATCTCTATTCTGTGAATCCATTAATTGTTATAATCTTGCTAACTCAGGTCACTACCTATCATCTCTATTCTGTGAATCCATTAATTGTTATAATCTTGCTGACCTGTCTTTACTAGTCAAAATGTTGTTTAACTCTTTCTATACCCGACTTATGTTTCGTCTGTTGTGATTATTACTCTACTGTCTTCTACTTGTTTTAACTCCATTTCTGTCCATGACTGTGCAAAACATGACATATCTAGGCACACCTTCTAGCCTAGAAAAAAACAACAGTGGAAGATAAACTCTATGGACCTCTGAGTGAACTAAAAACGACAGTTAAATTTATACAAGCAACAACGGTGCAGTTATAGACAAATTCCAAGTGAACAAAAGAAGAATAGGAAATCAGGGAACTGTGATGTTGTCAGTGGCTCTAATACTTGCCAGCGTTGTACTGTGTTTGCATCCTCCTCGATGTGGGGATTATTTTAAACATTGGTCCCAGGTCAACCCAGCCTAAAGCAGACACAAGGTCCCAGGACAACCCAGCCTAAAGCAGACACAAGGTCCCAGGACAACCCAGCCTAAAGCAGACACAAGGTCCCAGGACAACCCAGCCTAAAGCAGACACAAGGTCCCAGGACAACCCAGCCTAAAGCAGACACAAGGTCCCAGGACAACCCAGCCTAAAGCAGACACAAGGTCCCAGGACAACCCAGCCTAAAGCAGACACAAGGTCCCAGGACAACCCAGCCTAAAGCAGACACAAGGTCCCAGGACAACCCAGCCTAAAGCAGACACAAGGTCCCAGGACAACCCAGCCTAAAGCAGACACAAGGTCCCAGGTCAACCCAGCCTAAAGCAGACACAAGGTCCCAGGTCAACCCAGCCTAAAGCAGACACAAGGTCCCAGCCTAAAGCAGACACAAGGTCATGTCTGGGAAGTAAAGGTGGCTGTGGTGATGTTGAGCAGGTCACCCACCAAGTGCTGATTGGTCGAACCAAATATGGAAATAGCACCATATACCTGACATGTGGCATGGTGTGACCAGGATTCTGTACCTGTTTATATCAAGTCACATCTGAGGAGCTGATGATGATAAACAACATTTACAACAGTCATGGGCTAGAGTATCATTCTCTTGTCTCAGAGACACTGTTGTGAAACAATCTATGTGGTTGTGTTAAAGGAAATGTCTAGGAAGTTTGATGAAAGGAAAGATATATTCAAGCACACATGTCAGTCAGTCATTATACTATTATTCGCCCTACAGTAGGCAGTTTAATTATCCAACGCAATTAGGCTGAAATGGGAAATAGTATTCTGCACCAGTGCAGAAGGATCCAGTGTGTCCCAAAACAGGCTATGAAAAGACTATGTGTTTCTGACAGCATCAATTCATTCAAATATCACGTGACAAACCATCTTGGCGTCCGTAAAACAGGTCAGTCTAACATTCTGTGCATAGCCATTGGTTGATATTATCAACAATGTTGGTGGCATGCATATCGATTGAACTAGCATGTATACTTTTTACACTTAAATGTGCAATTTCAGCTACTAAAGTTAAAGAGAATAGAAGTTTACTGATGATTAATAATTTATCTGTATACTTTTACTATGTTTTATCATTTAACATGGCTGAACATATTTTTGAAGTCAGTTTTCATATCCACGTATGACCCATTTGAGTTAATCTCTCACAGACTGGCAGTACAATTTATTTTAAAATTAACTGTAAATGAGAAAATACTGTTAGATGAGTATTTCTTTTTTGTTTTAATCTGCAGCATTTGTCTTGTATTCTTGCATCTCTCATTACTGTTCATCAATGGTGGTGTCTGTTGAAGACATTTTTCTACATGGACCCCATCATACTTAGAAAATGAACTTTCATGGTGACATCATGCAGGATCATATTTGAAGACTAAATGTTTAAATGTTAATGTTGCATTACTTTGACCATGTTTTTCAAATTGGGTATTTACTCAGTGCCACCACAGATACAGAGGTCTTAAAAAACATAATCCAATTGTACCTCAATGAAGCCTGTACATCAATTCTAAGCGGAGACACTGAGTGTCATGATCTTAAACAAAGAAATACTCAGGAATCCACTCACTGAGCTTCTTGCTACTATAACTATTTTGTATTTAAACAAACATCCTAGCAGTCATATGTAATTGTGATCGGGGTAGCAAGACCTAACTGCTTTTCATCTATAATTAATAATAAATGAATTATAAATAATTGGTGCCCACTTTTTATTGCTAATTAGGTCTTCACTCATCCTATCAAAAAAGGAAAGTAACCATTGGGCCTGCAGCATCATTCCACATGATGAAATTTACATCATGTCAGGTTTGTAAGCTGACATTAATATCGCACAGGGTAATTAATGAATTGGTAATTAATTAGCAGCCATGTTTATTGCTAATTAGGTCATGATGCATAAAATCTAAAAATAGATGACATGAGCAGTTAGACTTTGCTACCGCAATCGCAATGATGTATGGTAGCTAAGATGTTCGTTTAAAAACAAAAACGTTAGCGTAGTAAGAAGCCAAATTTTTATCATTTCAACACCACAATGAAGAAAGGAAAGGCGCCAGGTCCAGGGAACATAACATTGGAGGAAACTGAGCTGGGATACAAAGCAAACCTGCTCAGTGAGCGGATTTCTGAGTATTTCTTTGTTCAAGATCCGGCTTAAATGTGAATATCTCCACTTAGAATTGACATACAAGCATAACTGAGGTACAGTTGGATTTTGTTTTTCAAGGCCTATCTATACATGGTGATCTCATTTAGTAAATAACCAATTTGAAAAACATTATCAAAATACCTATTAATACTTTATATATAATTAATATACGATCATTATTATTCTGTTCACAATTCTATATGATGGACATAATCTCATTATACATACAATCGTACATTTTTGTTTTTTTTTGCATATCCTTTACAGGACATCGCTGTCAACAGCAGTATCTTTCAGTTGTCTGTTGATTTCTTGGCAAGACTACGCTCAGTAGTTTGCCATTGCTTTCTGAGCGGCCGGCTCAGTATCCCGCAAGTCACCAGCGGGAGTCGAACCGCTCCCAGTTCTCTCCCGCTACGAGACTCTGCGTGATAAACAGGATTACGGAGAAAGTGTTGTAACCCCTCAGCCAGAGAGACCGGCAATCGTACATTACGGATACAAATTAAAATCATAAATTAAAAATAACTGTTCAAAAACGAAATCTGATGCTGATATTAATAATATAATGGTAATGTAAAATTACGTAGAGTTGACCATCTCGCACGCACACCCGCTGGTGAAGGTAATCCAATTTTGGTCAATATTTAAAAATTGGGTTTTTACTTATGAAATCATACCAGTTAGATAGAGCTTGACAAGACGAATCCAACGGTATCTCAACGAAGAGTGTGCGTTAATTCCAAGCAGAGTTATGAATTTTCTGGTGACGTAATTTAATACCAGGAAGTCCAACGATAAACTAACTGATAAGTCAGTATTTATCGCGGCCCTAAGATTGGAAGCTGAGAAATTCTGCCTTCTATTTCAGTGGCTTGTTTATTTTTAAACGGACAACGTTGTGCCATATATCATTGCGTCCTGGGCGGCGAGGCCTAACTTGACGTTTTTTTGTTTTTTTTTTATAGGATGTGCCGTGACCTAATTAACAATTTAAAATGGCCGCCTATTGTTTATTATTTGCCTTCTATTACCGTGGCTTGTTTATTTTTAAACGGACAACGTTTTGCCATATATCATTGCGTCCGGGGCGGCGAGGCCTAACTTGACGTATTTTTTATTTTTTTTATAGGATGTGCCGTGACCTAATTAACAATTTAAAATGGCCGCCAATTGTTTATTATTTGCCTTCTATTACCGCGGCTTGTTTATTTTTAAATGGACAACATTGTGCCGTATATCATTGCGTCCGGGGCGGCGAGGCCTCACTTGACGTATTTTTTATTTTTTTATAGGATGTGCCGTGACCTAATTAACAATTTAAAATGGCCGCCAATTGTTTATTATTTGCCTTCTATTACCGTGGCTTGTTTATTTTTAAACGGACAACATTGTGCCGTATATCATTGCGTCCGGGGCGGTGAGGCCTCACTTGACGTATTTTTAATTTTTTTATAGGATGTGCCGTGACCTAATTAACAATTTAAAATGGCCACCAATTGTTTATTATTTGTCTTCTATTACCGTGGCTTGTTTATTTTTAAATGGACAACATTGTGCCGTATATCATTGCGTCCGGGGCGGCGAGGCCTCACTTGACGTATTTTTTATTTTTTTATAGGATGTGCCGTGACCTAATTAACAATTTAAAATGGCCGCCAATTGTTTATTATTTGCCTTCTATTACCGTGGCTTGTTTATTTTAAACGGACAACAGTTGTGCCATATATCATTGCGTCCGGGGCGGTGAGGCCTCACTTGACGTATTTTTATTTTTTTATAGGATGTGCCGTGACCTAATTAACAATTTAAAATGGCCAGCCAATTGTTTATTATTTGCCTTCTATTACCGTGGCTTGTTTATTTTTAAATGGACAACATTGTGCCGTATATGATTGCGTCCGGGGCGGCGAGGCCTCACTTGGCATATTTTTTATTTTTCGATAGGATGTGCCATGATCTAATTAACAATTAATGATCCTCCCTCCCCAAAAAATAAAAATGTACTTACATTTCCTTGATCTGTTCACTATACACTGCATTAGCCTTCACTCTCTGACCACCTTCAAAAAATAAGTGAAATTCATGTTAGTAACTCAGCCTGGGATTCAGAGATGAGTAGCAAAAATCTGTTTTTAAATTTTCATTTTCTCTTCATTGCTGTCATTTCTTCACCTTTTTATTCTTCTCATTCCATTTTTATGCCTTAATGTAGTCACTGGAGGATCTTCTCCGTGATTTATATGTTGTGTTTTGTGTAGGTAGTTCTTCGCTGATGTGCTGTGTTTTTCGTGATTCTTTTCTATAAGCTTCATTACTCTGTGTAATTTTATATTTTTTTTATTTTCACATACTGGAGGGCAAGCAAGCAAGAGGTAGACAACGATACAAGTGGGATGATAACATCAAGAGATGGACGAACATCAGCTTGACAGAATGTACAGACACGGTGAGAGACAGACAGTGACGGAGATCCATTGCAGCCAACATTCATTGTGGAGACGGCACCTAATTGATTGATCGCAGTTCCACTAATTTTATTCATATTTTAACAAATATATAGAAACTCACCGCAGGAAGGTGTGCACCTGAATTGTTTTATCAAAGTGACACATGCCACAATGTTTACACGCCAAGCTGATTGTGATATGCCTGATTGTAGCAGTGTATTTAATGGCGGTGTGTAGGTTGATTCTGGGTCCTGTGTTGGTGATGTATGTCCAGGCTGTGGCAAAGTAGGTGTGACAGGCAGAGTCTTGAATGTCAGAGGAAATGGTTCAAGAAAGAGTGTGACAAGTGATGGCCATTGTTTGGTTAAATGCTGTTTATGTTTCACAACTAATTTGTTAAATATATGTACATTATTAGTAAGAGTTTTTTTTTTTTTTGCATATCTTTTACAGGACATTGCTGTCAACACCAGCATCTTTCAGCTGTATGTTCGGTCTCTTGGCAAGATTACGCTCAGTAGTTTGCCATTGCTTTCTGAGCGGCCGGCTCACATACCCCGTAAGTTACCAATGCGATTCGAACCACTGCTGATTCTCACCGTCATCACGTTACCGACGAGAGTATACGAGATTACGGAGAAAAGTCATAACCTCTAAGCCACGAAGCCGGCATTAGTAAGAGTACCTTCCTGTAATAGCTTGCCTGGTTCGTTGGCATGAACGAGATTCTTGCCTTCTCTCAGCACATCAGGTACAGCACGACCATCTACTATCAATAGCTTAGCAATGAAGCCTTTGAATAGGGTATCCAGCTTGAAACACTGACAAGTGTTCTGTGAGATGCATAGTAGTCCTCTTTGCCATCTTCAGTATTTTAATTATAAAGGAAAAAAGTGTATCTTCTTCTTCTGCGTTCATCCGGATTTTTGTGTGTGGACATGACTGCGTTGTGCCTGTTTACAGCAGAGCTGCGTTCTTGTGCCGTTAGGCCGACACATCCGACTTCTGCAGGCATTTGTTGACCGGGTTAACCTTCCCAGGGGGAAAAGTGTATAATGTATTACATTCATGAATACGTATGTTACTGAAATTGATTTAATATATATGTGCAACATGTAACATCATCTAGTTATTCTAAATGTTCAGGAAATGTGGCCGTGATTGTCAAAGGTAAAAGTAAAATTGATTCTGATTCTATAATCTATTGTGGGGTTAGATAATAATGTCTCCAACAGACTATCATAATGTAAATAAAACAGAAAATGAAAGATGCAAAAATAAAAGTTATATTAACATTGGTTGTGAATGTAAACACCCCCCCCCCCCCCCCCCCCCCCCCCCCCCCCCCCCCCCCCCCGCGCTAATATAACTTTTATTTTTGCATCTTTCATTTTCTGTTTTATTTACATTATGATAGTCTGTTGGAGACATTATTATCTAAATACCGCTAAATACTTTTTTTTCAGGCAGAGCAGTACATACATAAATAATCCGATTTAAATAAAATACTACTGTGAGTTTTTTTTTCTTGTAATTTTTTTTTTTGGGGGGGGGGGGGGGGGGGCAAAAATAAAATATTACAATAAAAAAAAAACTCACAGTAGTATTTTATTTAAATCGGATTATTTATGTATGTACTGCTCTACCTGAAAAAAAAGTATTCAAGTAATCCTTACATGTTGGTATAGACATGTCTGAAAACTGACTTTTAAAATAATGTTCAGACATGTCAAATGATGAAGAGAAAACGTTACAAACGGTACAGAATACTAGTCACTAACTATGAATTAAACTTCTAATTCTAATCTCTTCTGTTTAATTTTACTAATTTTAGTAATTAAACTGACGGTTCAAATTATAAAATAAACAAAGGATCACCTATAATACTAATAGCATAATAGTATTACTATACTATAGCGTGGGTGTCGCCGTAGATAGAATTTTGCGAAGTCGATGCGCTATTCAGAGGAGTCTATTCATTCTCAATATCATATATGACTGGCTATGCTGCTTTACAGTTTACTAAAAAAAAATAAATTTCCTATCGAAGGACGAATATGGGGATGTTGCAACTCGGCACATTTATGTAAAATTGAACGGGGAACTCAAATATGCAATAAAAAGTTAACCTTTCTTTATGCTACAAGGAGTTATGTGACAGATTACCTTACTAATCGTGAACAGAACCAAATAATATCCTGATATATCGTTTTTTCCGCTAAATATAAGTTCCCGCCTAGCAGAACACCCAATGCAGAATATATTATAATAACTTCCCCTTTCATCGTACCACACTGCTGTCGTTTAATTAATTTTTACCCGTGCATGGTCAAAGCGGAAGTGATTGTTCAACGACGCAGGAAAAAGTTCGCGAAAGTACAAAAATCAAAATTGAAGAGCTCAGAAAAGGGCGATAATTCTGAAATTGCTAGGACACACTGGAGAGCGGCACTTACGGTTGAATAGTATGGGAAATCGCAACTCGTCTCACCTTCACAAAAATGTGAATATATTCACTTATAAGTGACATACAGGCATCATTGAGGTACCATTAGATTTTAAATTTCAAGGCCTATCTACTGTGGCGGTCTCATTAGTGCATTCTCAAATTTAACATCGCGATAGTTCTCACTACTAGTACTAATATCGGACTTCCGGTTTCAAGATGGCGACGGACGGTCGTGTTGTTTTGTGTTCGTTAACTTTTTCGCGTAGGGGATGGGTTTATTCATCTCTTGCGTGTAATTGGTGTGCCAGGATGTAACACCAGGAGTTTCTACTCAAGATCTGCGCGGGTGCTACAGAGTTCGTGCATCGAGCGAAGCCATCCTTGAGTGAATTTTCAGCAGCGTGTGGGGTTATCAGCAGTCTTGTGTTTACGTTTTTTCAACATGGCGGAACAACGTGTGTTTTCCGAGCTGTCAACAGTCAACATAACGAAGCGGCATGGAGCCGCGCAGGGAAAAAGAAGCAAGGTAAGCGCAAGGGTTTGAGACGTTTTAGACTCAAGTGTCACCGTCTAGGACTCAGGAACATCCGTATTCTATATTGGAACTGTGCCAGTGTAAAACAACGGGGCTCTATTTTAGAAACCCTAGTTTACAGGAACGACATTGTAGCACTCCAGGAGACGAGACTGGGCGATCAGCTACTCCGAATTGCCGGCTTCAAATGTTTCTACAACAGATGACATCTGGGAACGGCGATTCTCGTTCGCGACAGCATGGTGGCGTCAGAGCTAGACATGTCCAGTTGGGACAGTGACGATATACAAATACAGGCGTTGAGAGTTCATTCCAGTATACCATTCGTGTTGGTTAATGTTTATGCCCTCAATGCGAGTATGGTCGCCCAGAAGTGGCAGTGCTTAAGTGGCATATTAGGCCACGAGAGAAATGTTATTTTCTGTGGTGACTTCAACGCTAAAGGCAGGTCATGGGGAAACACTTCCTCCAATACACAAGGGGAGGAGCTCGAGACTGCACTGGAAACCATCGACCTGGTTTGTATCAACAGTGGCTGTGTCACCAGGCAGCAAGCCGTCCAGGCGTTGAGGACAGTGCTATTGATCTGGCGCTAGTTTCACCTTCACTCACTACAGTGTGTAGATGGGGTGTCCTAGGACACCATGGCAGCGACCACCACCCTTGCAGCATATTGGTGGAAAAAGGCAGAACCAGGCAGCACAAGCTAAAGGTAAAGACGTTCCAGTATGACAGTACAGGGCAAGATGTGGTGAGTAAAATAAGACGTGACAAGCGCAGAACGTTTCAGGGCAGGAAAAAAAGCTGGGAGCAGCCACCGTGGTGGAGTTTCGAGGTGGAGAAGGCTTGGGTGGATAAGCGTAGTGCTGTAAGGAGATGGCAAAATGCCAAGAAGAACAGCTGGTCATCCTAGTCCCTGCTTGCACTTAGAAAGAGAGATGCACACAAAAGTAAGCTGTTTCAAAAAACTGGTCAAGGTGGTTAAAAGCGAAAAATGAGCAGAGGTGTGTCAAAGAGTAAGCACAGACAAGTCACTGAAATTGTTCTGGCGACTACATAAAAGCATGAGTGGTGTAGTCAAGAATAAGAGCATTTCTGACTTCCAAG
This sequence comes from Cepaea nemoralis, assembly GCA_014155875.1. Lineage (NCBI taxonomy): Eukaryota > Metazoa > Mollusca > Gastropoda > Stylommatophora > Helicidae > Cepaea > Cepaea nemoralis. The sequence continues at coordinate 160,378 of JACEFZ010028363.1, read as the reverse complement.
GTGCTGACCTCATCTGGCAGAGGACTGACGAGGACAAGGGCAAAGCCCTCTTTAAACGCTACCTTGAGCAGAGCAACCAGACAGACATGGGAGGCCGGAATCTGGCCAAGGAGGTCACCTCAGACAGATGCAAGGCCCAGAACACTTCGGATGAAGACACAGTGACAGTGAAAGAAATCAAGGCTGTGCTTCGACGATCAAAAAACAGTGCTCCAGGTCCTGATGGCATAAGATACGACGACATAAATAGGTGTACCGACAATGAGCTAGATTGATTGATTGATTGATTGATCTAGGAACCGACATCACAGCATTCGGGACATTCCCATAAGCGCTCCGTCTCCATCCTCAGTAGCCAGCGAAGAGTTCCAACACTAATAGTTCCAGTAGCAATCTGATTATATGTCCGTCTCGCCTTTCCTCCGAGCGCCGAGCGTCGGCCAGAACCCCTCGTCACACCACGTTGTCTCATTCTTACCAGACCATGGTGCTCCATCTGCTCCTCCGAGGTGTACACGTGCTCCCACAAGGCCGCAACCACGTCTGCCTTGTCCTGCATCAATACTCCACCAAATTTTGCCGAGCCAGCTAGAGAAACTAGCAGACATGTACAACAACAGTATAGGGAGTGCTAGCATCAAGGAGGAATGGTTACACAGCTATCTGATTCCCTTGCCGAAGCCTGACAAAGACCACAAAAAAATTCAGGGATATCGAATTATAACCATGCAGAATACAATAGGCAAGCTGCTGGAGAAGGTAATTGCCAGGAAAATATCAAGCCAACTAGAGAGGCAAGGTGTTTTCCCACCTACCCTGGGTGGGCACCGTCCAAAACGAGAAACCTGGACCAATGCAGCAGTCTTTGCCCATGATGTCTATGAAGGTTTCCACTCAGGCACTGAAACCGTTGCTGCAGCGATTGATCTTGAGGACGCATACAACAGAGTACCACTGGATTTTTTTAATGTTTCAGCTTCTTGAACTAAACGTAAGTCCATTCCTCCTTAGTTGGATCGCTGCAGCCCTCTTCCAACGGAAAGTAGTTTTTAGGTGTGGCAGTTGGACTTCGGAACCAACAACAATATATCCTGGCCTACCACAGGGATCACCATTATCTCCGGTACTGTTCAACGCCTACACAGTGAGAATCACCAGTGAGCAGATCACTGGACCTGGCAGGACATTGTCATATGCTGATGATGTTTTAGTGTATCGTCAGGGTAAGGATAGAGAGCAGGTTGTTGTGGAACTACAAACCGAACTCAATCGCATAAGTACTTGGTGTGATGAAGCTGGGGCAATGGTCAACCCAACAAAGGCAACAGTGACTTGGTTCTCGTTGAATAATCATATTGTCAACAATCCAACACCAACTGTAATGCTGTGTTCAGAGACGGTGGAAAGAACGCAGGCAATGAATTACCTGGGGATACGGTTTGATCGAAGCCTTGCTTATAATGTGCACATAGACCAGGTGATAACAAAGACCAAGCGGGGTTTGGCAGCGATGCGGGTGATGGCGGCAGCAAACTGTGAGCAGCGCCATCTATGTCTTCTGTACGAGGGGCTGGTCATGTCTGTTTTGGAGTATGCAATGGCAATCCTGACTGTCAGCCATAAGCAGATAGAAAGGATGGAAAGGATACAGAATGAAGCTATGCGCATTATTATTGGATGTACAAGAGATACAGCATGCAGGGCGATGCGCTACCTTCTTGATTTTCCAACCATTGAAGAGAGAATGCAAGTTTGCAGGGCACGCGCCTACCTCAGAATTAACGCAAACACACAGCATCCACTGCATAGTGCAATTAGGAAGGTGAAGGGCAGCAGGTTAAAAAGAGGACGGTCGTGGATGGGTCAAGCCGAAGACATTCTTCAACAGGTGTGTTCACTGGAGGACTTAGAATCTGGCGAGGAGTGGGTGCAAGTGCCAACAGACTTCTGCACATCCTTTTCAGTTTGCATCCAACTAGATAGAAAATGCAGACAAGAAAATCCGGCTGCTGTGGAGGCTGAAGTACAAGCATTGATTTTCGAGAATTCGCTAGACAGTGACGCGGTCATCTACACAGATGGGTCGGTCGTCCGACATGTGAGAAGCTCATGGGCCTTTACAGCTCGGGCCGGAGGGAGAATTGTGAAGGAGGACTCTGGTGCTTTCACTGAAACCACAAGTAGCCTGACCATGGAAGTCATGGCAGTAAGTAAAGCAATAACATGGCTCGAGACACAGACATTCACTAGGGCTTGTTTCCTTAGCGACTCAATGAACATGATCAAGAGGATAGAGGAGAGGTCGATCCGAAGAGAATGGTTGCTGCCTCTGTAGCGGTCTCGGCTGGCAAAGATTAGTTTCATCTTCGTGCCAGGGCATGCGGGAGTACAAGGAAATGAGCGGGCTGACAAGCTCGCAGGTGAGGCTACTGTGGAGGGCGGACGCGCCATGGACCAGGCCGACATTCTGAATGCTCTACGAGAAGTGAGACTTTTGCAAGAACCAAGTGATGACTGTGAATCTACAACAATGGCCAGACTGCGAGAGCAGCAAATTAAAAGAGGGGTGGATCCGAGCACTTATGGACTGAATGGTCCGATGTGCAACGAGGATGATCTGTCGACTAACTAACTAACTTACTAGTACTAATAGTTAATCATGATTTTAATTTTGGTTGTAAATATGATCGTAACATCTTCACTATTTTTCAACCACAATTAAAGCAAGTTTAGCGATGAAGCTTTTCACATTTCTGTAAAATTAGACGCACAACTCTAAAATCCATCTACAATTGATGGTAATGGTATTCTATTGAAAGCGCAAAAGTACGGTTCAGCCCGCCATTCCATTTTTCTCTGCGTGCGAGGTTGCCTCAACCAAACGGGTCATTGGCGGATTATGAAAACTGACTTCAAAAGTATGTTCCATCATGTTAATTGATTAAAAAAATAGTACAAGTATACAAATAAATTATTATTAATCTTTAAACTTGTGTTCTCTTTAACGTTAGTGGGTCAAATTGTAAGTTTTGTGTGTTGAAAGTGAAAGTGTAACATGCCATAGCGATCGATACGCGCATGCGCAGCCACCATGGCCCATGTCCGTGCGTTTCCCCATTCACAAAGACACGCTTTGCAGAAAATGTTCTTTTTCATCCATAAATTCTTCTTCTTCTTTCGTTCGCCTGAATTATATTTATAACTGCAATGTTGTCTCTTGTATGAATCCAACAGTTCTTAGTTCATTCAGCGGTCCATAGAGTTTATCTTCCATTGTTGTCTCTCTAGGCCAGAAGGTTCGACTGGATATGTTGTAGTTTGGGCAGTCTTGGAGTATGTGCTCTGCTGTCTGCAATGCCAAACCACATGTGCACATGGCTGAGTCACCAATCTTGAATTTTGTATACATGTGGTTGCGCAATCTATTGTGTCCTGTTCTGAGGCGCATAAGAATGACCTGTTCTGGTCTGTCCATAACGTGGTAGTAGTCTTGAGTAAGGTTTGGTGGCCTTCTGACTGATTTGATCATTCTTTTCTTTTGGTGGTATGTAATAGGCACATCAGGTTGTTCTTCTTTTGCTCCTTCCTTAGCCAATCGATCAGCTCTGTCGTTTCCGGGGACTCCACAGTGGGATGGTATCCATTGTATGGTGATCTTACGCTGACTGCTAAGTTCAGAAAGTAGTGTCCTCAGAACTGGCAATTTCCCAGACAGGATCGCCTCTATTACGGATTTTGCATCTGTCAATGTCACCACAGGTTGTGTACCATGGCTGGTATTTTGTAATTTATCTGTGGCTATCTTGATTGCCTCAATTTCTGCATCATAGTTATGGCAGTACTTTCCTGTTGGAATTCTGGCCGTGTCTCTAGTATTATTTGGGTATTCTATGTACACTCCCGCTCCTCCATTTCGAACAGCATTTTGTGCTGACCCATCTGTGTAAACTCGGATCCATAGGTCCTGTGGGTATTCGTCATCAAGGAAACTGAGAGTGGCTGTTCTGCGCTGTACACTGTTCTGTTCTTCCTTGTCAAATATTCCTCTCACTTTTGACTGGATTTGTAGCGATATTCTATGTTCATCTTTCCACGGGGTTCGCTCTGGAATGGTTGTCAGGGGGATACCAACTGTGGGAAGATCGATGGTTTCTCTGCAGAGTTGTTTGGCCTGGTGAATGAAACTACTTATTTTCAACCGCCCCATAGCTATGTTTTCAAATCGGTTCTTCATAGGGTGGCCTGGCAAGCTGAGAAACTTTTCTGCTTGTATGAGTGTTTTTGTATCTCTGCGTTCTCTTAAAGCTTGTGTCCTCCCCATTTTCTCCATTGTTACTATAGGGGTTGATCTCATCCCTCCTGTGATGACTCTAAGAGCTTGATTTTGCACCTTGTCCAGCTCCTGCAATGTAGTTTTTGATGCTGATCACCACGCAGTTGACCCGTATTCCAAGTGTGGTCGTATGCTCTGTTGATAAACTTTGCTAAGTATTTTCCCACTGGCTCCCCAAGTGGTTCCAGTTAGCTTTCTCAGGATGGCAATTTTCCTTCTGGCTTTTGCTACTGCTTTTTTGATGTGTTTTCTCCATGTCAGCCTGTCGTCGAATGTTACACCAAGGTATGTTGGTTCATTGTCTTCTCTTAGGGGTGTTCCATTTATCTGAATGCTCCCTGCCTTTTGTTTCGGAGAAAGGGTAAATAGAGTGGTGCTGCACTTGTCAGTGTTTATGCTGATACACCATCTATCCGCCCATGCAACAAATGTATCTACAGCTCTCTGTAGCAATATGGTGGCCACTGATGCATGTTCATTTGCGCTCCACAAAACCAGGTCATCAGCGTACATTGCCGCTTTAATTCCATCGGGTATATTAGCAACAAGATCATTGATGAAGATTAGAAAAAGTGTTGGGGACAGGACTCCGCCCTGGGGAACACCGTGACGCAGTAGTACTTTCTTGCTCTTGAGACCGTCTATCTGTACTCGGGCTCTTCTGTTGTGCAAGTATGCTTTTACCCATTTGTACATTCTTCCATTGACTTTACAGTTTCTCAGTTTCTTCATCAGACCTTCTTTCCAGACTTTGTCAAAGGCTTTCTTCAGATCTATCCAAGCCGCAAGTACCAGCTTCTTCTCTTGGAATGCGTCCTCAACTTCTTTCGAGAGGTAGGTTGTCTGATCTCCGTAGAGTAGCACTGCCTAAAGGCAGCCTGTTGTGGCACAAGGATGTTTTCACTTTCAATGTACCACTGTAGTCTGTGATTGATGACTCGTTCCATTGTTTTGCAGAGACAACTGGTGAGGCTAATGGGTCTGTAGCTGGAGGCAATGGCACTGTCTTTCCCAGACTTTAGGAGGGGTATCATGATTGCTTCTCTCCAGACTTGTGGAACACTGCCTAAGGTCCATGTATTATTAAAGATCTATAGCAGCTTTGCTTTGGCCTCTGTTCCTAGGTTCTTGATAATTTCATTGGAGATACCATCAGCTCCTGGTGATTTTCTCATTTTCAGTTTTGATATGGCTAGCTCCAGTTCACTGAATGTGATAGGTGTCTCCATAACATCATGTACAATTTCCTTCTGTCCTGTATGTTGCCATTTCTCTCGAATCTCTTGTTGTTTCTCTGGACATCTTGTGCGAATGAGTCCGCAAAATGGTCAGCTGCTTGCTTTCCTGTTAAGATGTTTCCGTCTTTATGTAGCGCAATTTGTGACTTTCTCCCTGTGCCCTCATCGTTAAGCTGTTTTATTAGCTTCCATAACTTCCTTGTGTCTCTTTCAAAGTTCTGTGACTCTGTTTTCTCCTGCCAGCTTTTCCGTCTAGCCTGCAGTTGGATCCTTTGAAATTTGGCTTTTGCGTGCTGATATTTATTGTGGTGCTCTTGGCTGGGATTGGCCTCTGCTTGTTTTCTACATACACCCACATCATTATGCAACTGTTCCAGTTCACTATTCCAGTAGGGTTTGTAATGTTTACGGGCTCCTCTTGGTATTGTTTCTCGTGCTGCCTGTAGTATGCATTTCCCAAACTCTTCAACTACTTTATTTATGACCTTCTCAGTGTTCAGGTTTATAACCAGTATGCTGGTGCGATGTTTGTACATTGCCCAGTCTGCTTTCTTGTAGTTCCACCTCGAGAGGGTTCTGCTTTCACTTAAAAGCTCATTTTCTACAGTTAGAAAGACTGGCCGATGGTCACTGCCACCAAGTTGTTTCCCAACAATTCGTGTAATGTTCCACTCCAGGTCTGGTGAATGAAACGCCAGGTCAGGTGTAGTTGTAGAGTGCCATGATCTCGAGTAGAAGGTATGTGGGTCAGACGGCTTGTTAATCAGGATGAATCTATTCTCATCCTGCCAATCTTCCAATCTCTCTCCTCTCTGGTCCATGTGATCATAGCCCCAGCTCTGTGAATGGCTGTTGAAGTCGCCACACACAATCATTTTTCCTTTTAATGGTAGTGTGTCCAGTGCCTGTGGGCGGTCATTTGGACAGTAGTAATTGATCAGGTGAAAGTCTGTATTGTCTGTCCTAAGTTTAAGTGCCTGATACTCAGCCCCTTCCATGTGAACTTCAATTTGGGAAGCAGGAATGTTGTTTTTGACAAGAGTCAGTATCCCACCATTTCGCCTGTCCTTTCGGTCAGATCGGTAACACTGGTAGCCTTTGATTTTGAAGGCTATATTTTCGTTCAGGTGAGTTTCTTGCAAGCAAAATACACTTACATTTTCATTGGCCAAGATGTTTTCTAGTTCTATTCTTTTTTTGTTGATTCCCTCCGCATTCCAGTGCATTATTTTAAGTCTTTGTTTGGTACGGCCAGACGGTCTATTGTCAGGCCCTCTGGCTCCGCTGGACATCTGTGAAGGACCTCCATTATTTGTGGTTAGACCCTTACGAGGCATAAGGCCCGGCACTGCACCTGTCTGTGGGACCAGAGCAGGGCGAGCACCATAACATGTAGCAGTTGTCGACATAATTCACGGCGTTATTGCGTGGCAGCCTGATTTCTGTGGTGCGCCTCCTGGCTGGCTGCCTCCGTCTTCAGCACCTATCTTTTGCAAGAGTAGACTATGGTCTTACTCGACACACGAACACTTAATGCTGTTCTGCCGGTCTGTTATTTATAGGTACAACCAAAATAATGACGTCACCGCCAGTGTACAACAGCTTTAGTCACTGCGTTAGAGAGTACCCCAGAAGAAAAGTTAATTATACTTAATGACGTATTTACCAGAACCGTTGGTATGAACAATCCAAAATATTCAACAAAGAGGCACATGACTGATATAGTTGCCTTCACGATTCTGTTCTTCTGTACTTTGAATCAAAGCTCTTGAATCCCGAAAAGATAAATATTGTGGACATATGCTATTTAGTACATTTGAATTTCTTCATTCGACTCTGGCAGACTCTCCTTGATCTTAACATAACAACAGAATGTTTACTTTGAAAATTGAAGTATTTGACATTTTATCAGCATTTTTTCCGAACCAAACAGCCAGGCCAGTAGCTTGTTGACCAAATGAAATGCTAATGTCCAAAATGAGGAAATACGCATAAGAAAACCATCTCTAGAAATAAAATCACACACAGACCTTAACGTTTCCGTTAAAAAATATAGATAGAATAGAAGAATAGATAGATTGATAGTAGAAAATATGATTGGAAGAGATCTATCTTAAGTAAACTTACCAAGATATCACAAACAGGCAATAAATGGTAGGCGGTAGGTTGACTGCAGAGTACTGCAAAGGATATGCAACTAACTTTCTCTCACAAAAAAATTACTTTTTTTTGGGTAACAAACGAAAATCTTTATTTTCAAAGGGTTAAGAATTGGGCACGCAGGCCCGTCCTACATTCTGCCCTTCTTCTCTATTTTGTCTCATACATTCTTTCATTCAACATCTCTTATGAAGCAATTCTTTGACAACAAAAGAACAATAAGCATTAAAACGCATGAAAAGTAACTCGTTGAGGCAATGTTTAAAATGGGCATCATAAATACCCAACGTGGGTTTAACGCGAAATACATATGAGAATGTTTTTACAAAATTAAATGTGCTGTTGAAGAGAAATAAAAAGATGATTAACGGCCGACACAGGCCGACACACCAGAACAGTCCTGCTTCATCGGTTGCGAGACATGTGCTCAAAAGCGGTCACATGGTTGAAAGAGACAGTGCCTTCCGCGTGTTGTTCAACACACAAAGTAGTCGATTGTTAAAGTTTGCTGAAGCTATAATAATCAACCTTCGTAAGCCGTCCTTGTCCAAGCAGAAAGACATGTTAGTGAGTTTAAAATTACCGTGGTAGACAATCGACATTACTGTGCGAACATGTGTATATTTCAGTTTGAAGGATTTATCTAGTTAATTCACGTAAGTTGTGTGATTTCTGCAGTATGTACCTGACGAGATGCAGCGAAATATGCCAGGCAATAAATCGTGCAATCTATTGTTTGTGTCATCGTTATTCAAATTCATCACGGGAAAACATTGTTTTGAATAAAAAGATGAGTTAGAAAATGTTCACTATTTAAATAGATGCATTATTTTTTATGAAAACTTTGAAAACACCTTAAAGATTTTATCATTATATATTATAACACATATGCCTGTAAATAACTGTAGACAAGCATTTTATAAAGCTTTGATAACAATGCAACAATCTATATATAAAATATATAGAAATGCTATTAAAAGTTATGCCCTTTGAAATAACTTTTCTTAAGTTAAGTCCCCTCGCTATATATAAATGATAATGAAAAATGAAATATTAAATTTTAGTAAGTAAATAGCTGATTGTACAGTAACAAACTATGACAGTTGGCTGCACGGAAATGAAAAGAAAACATGTAGAAAATTTCATCTCAATCGAATGGACCGTTATCGAACGCATCAAATACATCCCTACCCACATACATACATCCTATTTTATATATATAGATAAGTTGGTGGTGGGGCAGCTATCAATAATTATAATTCACATTGTCTACCGTGATTTTAAAATTGAGTATTTACTAATGAGACACCAAAGATAGATTGACCTTAAAGAATCAAATCTAATGGTACCTCAATGATGCCTGTATGGCAATGCAAAGTTAAGTCGATATATTCACATTGTTGTGAAGGTGAGTCTGGATAATATATTCGCATGTTTGCCATCACTTTGAAATTCTTCAGTGTGTCCATAACCTCCACGCTATACCAGTCCTTGCGAGGTTGCCTCAAACGGGTCATAGACTGATATTAAAACACCTCAAATATATGTTCCGTCATGTTAAATAATCAAAAATAGTAAATGCATACAACTAAATTATTAATAATCTTTAAACTTGTATTCTCTATAATTTTCTGTCAACTGTCATTTACTGCCAATATAGTACCTTGCGGTGTATGGCAGAGGGGTCTTTGCTCTTTGAGCCCCAGGAGTTAAGGCCGCCTAGCTAGTGCAGTCGCCGCGAACTGTGCAATGAATGAATGTTTGTAGTTCATTAGTAATTGGTTTAGTCATTCTCCATGTTTCTTATACATACAGCAGTAATGATTTAACTAACGTTAGAGCTGAAACATCTTTTAGTGCTATAGAAGTTCCTGTTATATGCTTATTTTAATTTATCTGTATCATATGTGCTGGTTGCCACATAGCGGCACACGCGCCACCAAATAGAAAAGGGATATTCCCAGACAAGTCAAAAAACTAGATGACCATATGAGAAACTAAGGCCGATGTGGACAACGTCATAAGACGGCAACGGGGGAAGCTTGGAGAGAGGACATCAGGACAGCGGTGTTTTCTATGGGCTCCGTGTTGGAGAGGATAGGATCTGGTTGGCGCAATCTTCTTAGTGAGCGAGGAAATCGTCTGTTGTCTCACATTCATACAGTGATGGGACCGGGACAGGAATAACCCTTAGACGAGTTAAACGCGGCTGGTAAAACCTTGGGAAAAGAGCGACCTTCCTGAAGCAAGAGCAGAATTTGGAAGCTGGTTCTGTATAACTGTATAACCGCCCGTCCCCGTATTTAGGGGCAGGTTATCATATAGAGTAGCGTTCTTTGTTGTTTTGCGAGAGCATGTAATAAATGCCGAAATTGCCAACGGCTGGTTTGTGTCTATTCCATAGAGGTGAGCTGTTTTATTAATCTGTTGTTTATTACGAGCAGTTTTGTGTCTTGGAGTTGAGATGCGTCGGCATGTGTTAAGACACTGGTCTCCCTGGCAAAGGTGTTAACGACTTTCTCTATAATCCTGTATATCCACGTGAGGATCACAGCTGCGTGAGATTCGGCAGCGAATTGCATCGCGCTGGTCACTTACAGGGTATTGAGCCAGCGCACAGAAAGCATTGGCAAACTACTGAGCGTAACCTTGCCAAGAACATCAACAGCAGCTGAAAAATGCTGGTGTTGACTGCAATGTCCTGAAAGGGATATGCAACTTTTAAAAAATATCATATGATCCTCCATCTTTATCTACAATTGTACGTGACTTTTTGTATGGTAGGTATGATTCCACTTCTCGAAGTGAGTTTCACTAAGGGAACTCATGGAGAGAACTAGACAAATCTGTTTACTTCTCTTATCTATTATTATTCACTAAGAGAGACCAGCTTATCATGTGTTATGTTTATTCTTATTTTCTTAAAATTTCAGCTATGAATTGCAGACCTAGTTGTTATGACCTCCCATCAAGTGTCTTTAGATAGTTTCATGACACTTCCCTAATTTTTTTTAAGAATCAAAAAATGGAGGAATACAAACAATTAAAATATGTTGGATAGAACTGAAATAATGAAATCCTATGGTTGAATGGTGCCTCATTGAAGACTCTAACAATTATAATGGATATATTATTATTTGTTTGTGAATGAATTGTGTTCTTCAGCTGCACAATTTACAAATAAATGCTACTGCCGGATGGTCAACTTTTGTCAAAAGAATGTGGGAATCCATGGACATAGATCTAGAAATGAAGTCTTTTTGTGCCAGGGTAAAAGATTAAATGCCTCTGGCCTGATATATTTTATGATACTTCGGGACTTGCCAGGGTGGATTTTATCAAAATCTTTTCTTGTTCACTTTATCCCCCCCCCCCCCCCCATTTGGTATGGCCCATCAATCAATTCAACCCAAGCCATTCTATCTTTAGCTATCTCACGCAGCTGCCCATGTTCTCCTGATATTATTAATTTCTGTCTCTAACTTTCTTCTCCTTGTGTTTTTATGTCTTCCTTTATTTCATTTGCCCTGTCACTTCTGGACAAAGGCTTTTCATGTAATACAATTCTCAGGGGATGTCAGCATGGCCGAATAGATAGGGACGCACATGCTTAAACATTTGGTGTGCTGACGTCGAGGTAAGGGTTTAAACCCCTACACCAGTTGACTTCCCGTCCTTGACTTGGGACGTAAGTTACAAGTACCTCTAAAGCCCAGTTGCTATGAAATGTCCAATTGCTATGAAATTTCTCTTGCCTTATTAGATCTTATTTTAATATCTGTACATTTTGACCCATCAGTGTCTACATTGCTACCTAAATAGGTTTATAAATTATACTATAATTCTGTCTCTTGAAGTGGTTTCACCAAGGGAAATCAAGTTAAACGAGCAATGCAAACTGAATTAAATTCCATTAAAGATTTAAAAAAAAAAAGTATGCACAGACAAATCAGTGAGCTCACGGTAAGAAAAATAAGAATAAATACAGGGTGTTTGAAATCAAAAACAGGATAGATATTATTGGAGGAAGGTGCTATAATGAAGAGGTGGAATGAGTATATAAGAGGATTATATAATGGAGAAAGGGAAGAATTAACAGAAGAAAGTAACTTAGAAGGCCCACCTATTCTAACAGAAGAAATCGCTGACGCTATGAAACATATGAAGAAAGGAAAAACAGCTGGGCCAGATGAAATCACAGTAGAAGAATTAGAAGTATTGGGAGAATTTGGGGTAGATATATTAACCAAAATGCTAAATGATATTTACAACAGTGGATATTTACCGGGCGATATGGTAAAATCTGTATTTATAGCAATACCAAAGAGACCAGGAGCAATTGAATGTTAATATTTTCATACAATTAACCTCATAAACCATGTCACTAAGCTTCTACTCAGAATTATAATGAGAAGAACAAGAAAGAAAATAAAAATGGAAATTAGTGAAGAACAGTAGTACCGTTTTATGGAAGGAAAGGGTACAAACAATGCAATATATATATATATATATATATATATATATATATATATATATATATATATATATATATATATATATATATATATATATATATATATATATATTACGAACACTAATAGAAAGGTCAATAGAGAAACAGAGGGACATATATTTATGCTTCATAGATTATACTAAGGTATTTGATAAAGTAAAACATGATGAAGCTGATTAAAATGTTGGAAGATATCAACATTCATAGGAAAGATTTAAGAATAATATAGAATATATACTGGAACCAAGTAGCAGCAATTAACATGGGAAATAAAGAGGGTAGTTACGAACAGATAAAGCTAGGAGTACGACAGGGGTGTGTCTTGTCACCAGATCTCTTCTCCCTATATAGCGAAGTAATAATGAGAGAGATCAAAGAGAAGCCAGGAATACTAATCGGAGGATATAATATAAACAATATACGCTATGCAGATGACACAATATTGGTGGCGGATAATGCAACAGACCTACAGCAATTATTGAACATTGTAGTATCAGAGAGTGCACAGAAAGGACTTTCCTTGAATATCAAGAAAACAGCAACAATGGTGATATCAAAGAAACTGCGGACACCAAAATGTGACATAGAAATAGAAGAGGAAATTCTCAACCAAGTGGATAATTTTAGATACCTAGGGGCATTTATAACATCAGATGGAAGATGTACAACAGAGATTAGGGGCAGAAAGGGGCAGGCAAAAGCTGCATTTCAGAAAATGAAGAGTATCATATGCAATAAGTCACTATCACTGAGTGTAAGAAAGAGAGTGCTAAAATGCTATGTAGAACCAGTTTTGCTGTATGACAGCGAATCTTGGAATGTAAATGAACAAATTAGGAAGAACTTAGAAGCAACAGAGATGTGGTTTTTGAGACGAATGTTGCGAATTCCTTGGACTGCCAGAGTAACTAACAATGCTTGCCTGAAAGAGGCTAATGTAACTAGAACACTATATACAACAATAAGAAAGAGACAAACAGCTTTCTTTGGTCATGTGATGAGAAGAGAGGCATTGGAGAACATCGTGACAACTGGAAAGATCGAGGGGAAGAGAGGCAGAGGCAGACCAAGAGAAATGATGCTGGATGGATTGAGACGGTGGCACAGAGGAATACCATCTGCAGAGTTGATCCAGAAAACCAAAGACCGAGATCTGTGGAGAGCCATGAACGCCTACGCCAGCCGGCACGGCACTTGATGATGATGATTATTGATTAACTTCCGGCATTGTTGGGAACATGGCGTCGTGTGTGCATTGACTAGCGGATTACACCATTCTTAAACTGAAACATTTTATTGATGTTGAATATCAGAGGTAAATAGTTGTTCACATCCTCAAGATCAGTCGCTACATCACATGTTTCAATGCCTGAGTGGTAACCTTCATAGACATCATGGGCAAAAACTGCTGCGCTGGTCTCGGTTTCTCTGTTTAGACGGTACCCTCCAAGGGTAGGTGGGAAACAACCTTGCTTCTCTAGCTGACTTGATATTTTTCTGGCAATTAACTTCTCCAGCAGCTTGTCTATTGTATTCTGCATGGTTATTACCCAATATACCTGAATTTTTGTGTGGTCTTTGCCAGGCTTCGGCAAGGGGAATCATTTAGCTGTGTAACCACTCCTCCTTGATGCTAGCACTCGCCCTATGCTGTTGTACATATCTATCTGCTATGATATTAGTATTACTATTGCTATTTCTTCTAGCTCATTGTCGGTACACATATTGATGTCATACCTTATACATCTGGCCCTGGTGCGCTGTTTTTTGTTTGTCCAAGCACAGCCTTGATCTCTTTCACTGTCACTGTGTCTTCAGGGCCTCACACCTGTCTGAGGTAACCACCAATGAATGAATGTTTGTAGTCCATTGTAGCAATCCTATCACGATTATAAATTTGAGAATTTACTAATGAGACAGCCACAGAAGATAGGCCTTGAAATTCAAAATTTAATGGTACCTCAATGATGCCTGTATATCACTTATAAGTGAAGATATTCACAATTTTGTGAAGGTGAGACGAGTTGCTATTTTTCATGCTATTCACTCATAAGTGTAGCTCTCCAGTGTGTCCCATTACCTCCACCAGCAGGTATGTGTGTTTGCGTGCGAGATTGTCTAACCGGTCGTACGGAAACTGACTTCAAAATAGTTCCGTCATGTTAAATGATTACAAAATAGACAAGTATACAAAAAAATTATTAATAATCTTTAAAATTGTGTTCTCTTTAACTTTAGTAGATCAAATCGCCCGTTTTGTGTGTTGAAAAGTGTAGCACAAAACGATATGCGTCGCCCCTCATGACCCGTGGGTTTACATTTCACAAAATCACATCTTCGCAGAAATCTATTTTTAACCACAATTCGAGCAAGTTTAGCGATGAAACTATGCGATTAGGGGCAATATTTTTATGGCAATTAAAATTCATATAAACAAAAACATCTATTGGATCCACGTTTCCGATAACGCGATCAATCTGCTGCCTCTGTGAGACGTGCTCCCGGCATCGGCAGCTCGTACATATCCATAGAGCACAATTTATTCACAAAATTCCAGTTTCTTTGTTCTATATAATTCTTAGTTCCCTAATGTTTTAAAAGTTTCTATTATATACCCTGAGACGGTGGCATGGAGGAATACATCAGCAGAGTTGATCTAGAGCACCAAAGACCGAGATCTGTGGGGGGCCATGAACGCCTATGCCGCTGGCCGGCATAGGCGTTCATGGCTCCCCACAGATCTCGGTCTTTGGTGCTCTAGATCAACTCTGCTGATGATATTCCTCCATGCCACCGTCTCATGGTGATATAATAGAAACTATTAAACATTACGAACTAAGATATTATATAGAACTAAGAAACTGGAAGTTTGTGAATAAATTGTGCTCTATGGATATGTACGAGCTGCCGACTGCCGGGGAGCGCGTCTCACAGAGGCAGCAGATTGATCGCGTTATCGGAAACGATGGATCCAATAGCTGTCTTTGTTTAATATGAATTTTAATTGCCATATAAAATATTGCCCCTGAATCAGCATAGTTTCATCGCTAAACTTGCTCGAATTGTGGTTGAAAATAGATTTTCTGCGAAGATGTGATTTTGTGAAATGTAAACCCACGGGTCATGACGGGCGACGCATATCGATTGTGCTACACTTTTCAACACACAAAACGGGCGATTTGATCTACTAAAGTTAAAGAGAACACAATTTTAAAGATTATTAATAATTTATTTGTATACTTGTACTATTTTGTAATCATTTAACATGACGGAACATATTTTTGAAGTCAGTTTCCGTACGACCGGTTGAGACAATCTCGCACGCAAACACACATACCTGCTGGTGGAGGTAATGGGACACACTGGAGAGCTACACTTATGAGTGAATAGCATGAAAAATAGCAACTCGTCTCACCTTCACAAAATTGTGAATATCTTCACTTATAAGTGATTTACAGGCATCATTGAGGTACCATTAAATTTTGAATTTCAAGGCCTATCTTCTGTGGCTGTCTCATTAGTAAATTCTCAAATTTATAATCGTGATAGGATTTGCTACAATGGACTACAAACATTCATTCATTGGTGGTTACCTCAGACAGGTGTGAGGCCCTGAAGACACAGTGACAGTGAAAGAGATCAAGGCTGTGCTTGGACAAAAAAAAAACAGCGCACCAGGGCCAGATGGTATAAGGTATGACATCAATATGTGTACCGACAATGAGCTAGAAGAAATAGAAAATAGTAATACTAATATCATAGCAGATAGATATGTACAACAGCATAGGGCGAGTGCTAGCATCAAGGAGGAGTGGTTACACAGCTAAATGATTCCCTTGCCGAAGCCTGGCAAAGACCACACAAAATTCAGGTATATTGGGTAATAACCATGCAGAATACAATAGACAAGCTGCTGGAGAAGTTAATTGCCAGAAAAATATCAAGTCAGCTAGAGAAGCAAGGTTGTTTCCCACCTACCCTTGGAGGGTACCGTCTAAACAGAGAAACCTGGACCAGCGCAGCAGTTTTTGCCCATGATGTCTATGAAGGTTTCCACTCAGGCATTGAAACATGTGATGTAGCGACTGATCTTGAGGATGTGAACAACTATTTACCTCTGATATTCAACATCAATAAAATGTTTCAGTTTAAGAATGGTGTAATCCGCTAGTCAATGCACACACGACGCCATGTTCCCAACAATGCCGGAAGTTAATCAATAATCATCATCATCAAGTGCCGTGCCGGCTGGCGTAGGCGTTCACGGCTCTCCACAGATCTCGGTCTTTGGTTCTCTGGATCAACTCTGCTGCTGATATTCTTCAGTGCCACCGTCTCAATCCATCCAGCATCATTTCTCTTGGTCTGCCTCTGCCTCTCTTCCCCTCGATCTTTCCAGTTGTCACGATGTTCTCCAATGCCTCTCTTCTCATCACATGACCAAAGAAAGCTGTTTGTCTCTTTCTTATTGTTGTATATAGTGTTCTAGTTACATTAGCCTCTTTCAGGCAAGCATTGTTAGTTACTCTGGCAGTCCAAGGAATTCGCAACATTCGTCTCAAAAACCACATCTCTGTTGCTTCTAAGTTCTTCCTAATTTGTTCATTTACATTCCAAGATTCGCTGTCATACAGCAAAACTGGTTCTACATAGCATTTTAGCACTCTCTTTCTTACACTCAGTGATAGTGACTTATTTCAGAAATGAAGAGTATCATATGCAATAAGTCACTATCACTGAGTGTAAGAAAGAGAGTGCTAAAATGCTATGTAGAACCAGTTTTTGCTGTATGACAGCGAATCTTGGAATGTAAATGAACAAATTGGGAAGAACTTAGAAGCAACAGAGATGTGGTTTTTGAGACGAATGTTGCGAATTCCTTGGACTGCCAGAGTAACTAACAATGCTTGCCTGAAAGAGGCTAATGTAACTAGAACACTATATACAACAATAAGAAAGAGACAAACAACTTTCTTTGGTCATGTGAATGAGAAGAGAGGCATTGGAGAACATCGTGACAACTGGAAAGATCGAGGGGAAGAGAGGCAGAGGCAAGACCAAGAGAAATGATGCTGGATGGATTGAGACGGTGGCACTGAAGAATATCAGCAGCAGAGTTGATCCAGAGAACCAAAGACCGAGATCTGTGGAGAGCCATGAACGCCTACGCCAGCCGGCACGGCACTTGATGATGATGATTTATTGATTAACTCCGGCATTGTTGGGAACATGGCGTCGTGTGTGCATTGACTAGCGGATTACCCATTCTTAAACTGAAACATTTTTATTGATGTTGAATATCAGAGGTAAATAGTTGTTCACTATCCTCAAGATCAGTCGCTACATCACATGTTTCAATGCCTGAGTGGAAACCTTCATAGACATCATGGGCAAAAACTGCTGCGCTGGTCTAGGTTCTCTGTTATAGACGGTACCCTCCAAGGGTAGTGGGAAACAACCTTTGCTTCTCTAGCTGACTTGATATTTTTCTGGCAATTAACTTCTCCAGCAGCTTGTCTATTGTATTTATGCATGGTATTTACTTCCCAATATCCCTGAATTTTTGTGTGGTCTTTGCCAGGCTTCGGCAAGGGAATCATTTAGCTGTGTAACCACTCCTCCTTGATGCTAGCACTCGCCCTATGCTGTTGTACATATCTATCTGCTATGATATTAGTATTACTATTTGCTATTTCTTCTAGCTCATTGTCGGTACACATATTGATGTCATACCTTATACCATCTGGCCCTGGTGCGCTGTTTTTTGTTTGTCCAAGCACAGCCTTGATCTCTTTCACTGTCACTGTGTCTTCAGGGCCTCACACCTGTCTGAGGTAACCACCAATGAATGAATGTTTGTAGTCCATTGTAGCAAATCCTATCACGATTATAAATTTGAGAATTTACTAATGAGACAGCCACAGAAGATAGGCCTTGAAATTCAAAATTTAATGGTACCTCAATGATGCCTGTATATCACTTATAAGTGAAGATATTCACAATTTTGTGAAGGTGAGACGAGTTGCTATTTTTCATGCTATTCACTCATAAGTGTAGCTCTCCAGTGTGTCCCATTACCTCCACCAGCAGGTATGTGTGTTTGCGTGCGAGATTGTCTCAACCGGTCGTACGGAAACTGACTTCAAAAATATGTTCCGTCATGTTAAATGATTACAAAATAGTACAAGTATACAAATAAATTATTAATAATCTTTAAAATTGTGTTCTCTTTAACTTTAGTAGATCAAATCGCCCGTTTTGTGTGTTGAAAAGTGTAGCACAATCGATATGCGTCGCCCGTCATGACCCGTGGGTTTACATTTCACAAAATCACATCTTCGCAGAAAATCTATTTTTCAACCACAATTCGAGCAAGTTTAGCGATGAAACTATGCTGATTCAGGGGCAATATTTTATATGGCAATTAAAATTCATATTAAACAAAGACATCTATTGGATCCATCGTTTCCGATAACGCGATCAATCTGCTGCCTCTGTGAGACGTGCTCCCGGCAGTCGGCAGCTCGTACATATCCATAGAGCACAATTTATTCACAAACTTCCAGTTTCTTAGTTCTATATAATATCTTAGTTCGTAATGTTTAATAGTTTCTATTATATCACCATGAGACGGTGGCATGGAGGAATATCATCAGCAGAGTTGATCTAGAGCACCAAAGACCGAGATCTGTGGGGAGCCATGAACGCCTATGCCAGCTGGCACGGCACTTGATGATGATGATGATTATATCACCTAATAATTTTGTGAAAAATTTAAAAAAAAATATGCCCAGCCGGGAAGACGCGTGACAGGCGGACTGTTTACAACTACGCTAGCGAGAACACAATGTTTGTTCTACAAAAGATTTCTATATAATCAAACCGACGTTTTGGGTTTCATAATCATAACCATAATTAAAGCAAGTTTAGCGTGAAACTTTCCAAATTTCCAAAAAATTTGATGCAGAATTTGAAGATCCATATACAATTGATGGTTTTCTATTGAAAGTGCCAGAAAAAATTATTTACGGTTCAGTTTGCCGTTTTCATTTTTCTCCGCGTGCGAGGTTGGTGAAAGTTGGTCTCAAACCCAAACGGGTCATAGGCGGGTTATGAAAACTGACTTCAAAAATATGTTCTGTCACATTAAATGATTAAAACATAGCACAAGTATACAAATAAATTATTATTAATCTTTAACTTGTGTTGTCTTTAACTTTAGTAGTTCAAATTGCATGTTTTGAGTGTTAAAAAGTGAAAGTGTATATGCCAGGCCTAACGATATGCGCATGCGCAGCCACCATGGCCCATGGCCATGCGTTTCCCCATTCATGAAAAGCAGATCTTCAAGGAAAATGTTGATTTCATCAACAAGTCAAGCTTGTTTTGCGATGAAACTTTCCAAATATATGTAAAATTGCATGCAGAACATGAAAATTCATCTAAAAGTTATGCCTGTCTATTACCAGCGCCAGAATAGTGTTACAAAGTGTACATGCCGGTCCGATCAATAATGCGCTAAGAACAAAAACATGCCTTTGCAGAAAATGTTGATTTCATCAACAAGTCAAGCTTGGTTTGCGATGAAACTTTCCAAATATATGTAAATTTGCATGCAGAACTTGAAAATTCATCTAAAAGTTATCAATCAATCATGTGCCATGCCGGAAAGCGTGGGCGGTCATGACTCGCCATTTCACTCGATCACCAGAGTCGTGGATCAGCTCAGTGTTCCTGTCTCGTCCATGCCATGTGGCCAAGCCATCCAGGTATTTTCCTCTCGGTCTTCCTCTTGGTCTGTTCCCTTCGATCTTGCCAGTTGTCACTAAGTTCTCCAATCCATTTCTTCTCATAACATGTCCAAAAATTTTGACTGTCTACGTCTAATTTCTCTAATCAATTTACGATTTTCATTTGTCTCCTGTAGTACTTGGTCATTGGTTTTTCTGTCTGTCCATGGTATTCTTTGCATTTTCCTCAGAAACCACATTTCTGCAGCCATCAGATGTTTTTCAGCTTGACTGCACATTGTCCAAGTTTCACATCCATACAAAAGAACAGGCTCTATGTATCCCCTCAACACTCTTTTTCTCGTTTCAATTGACATCTTTTTATTGGTCAGAATGTTTTTCATCTTGCTAAAGGCTACTTTCGCCATGGCGATTCTTGTTCTAATCTCTTCAAGGCATCTCCCATCAGATGTTATGACTGTTCCAGAGATAATTGTACCGATTCACTTGTTGAAGAATATTCCCATTTACTTGTATATTACATTGTGGTACTTCGTTCTCCTAGTGACGACCATAACCTGAGTCTTTTTACAATTTAATTCTAACTCCCAGTTGCTCACTGGTGGACAACAACCGCGTCTACTAATTGCTTGCAGATACTGTGCATCTGTCTGCAATCAATACTGTACA
The DNA here is from genome assembly GCA_014155875.1 of Cepaea nemoralis. Lineage (NCBI taxonomy): Eukaryota > Metazoa > Mollusca > Gastropoda > Stylommatophora > Helicidae > Cepaea > Cepaea nemoralis. Next base: position 139,714 of record JACEFZ010028363.1, on the reverse strand, counting down.
TCTGCATATCTAATGTTATTTATGTTTCGTCCTCCAATGCTGATTCCATTTAGTCTTCTACATTTCTGAAACTATTTTCACTGTATAGGGAAAAAAGATCTGGAGACATTACACATCCCTGCCTAAAACCTCTCTTAATAGGTTGATATTGTCCCACTTCATTATCAATCCTTATGGCAGCTTGTCATCAACAAAGTCCAGGTCATTGAGCTTCAGTGCACAAGCCAACAATATTGGAACCAAGTGAACCTAATTATCAAATGTAGGCATGCTTACATCTCTCATGTTAGAAGCTAACAAAGTAAACATTATTGCTCCTAAGCAACAGTTTAGAGTGAACATTGATGACAAGATTTTCTTGTTTTTCTCTCCAATTATCTCATTATTGGATGTATGGAAGGGGGGAATAGATACAACAAAGAATGGCTGCAGCTATAAGTATTGCATCAACTTTAATGTATGTATGATGTATGACATAAGTAACATGGATTTTCCATAAAAATTGTGTGTATTATTATGTTTGTTTTTTGTGACAATAAACTGATATAATTACTCTGTAATAAGTTCCCAGACTCAAATTCTTAAAAGTGACCTGAGGAATACTATATCACAAATTATGTTTTGAAGTAATCATAAGATATTTTGTATCATTAATCATCTTGAAAAACAAAATATCAAATTCTTATATTTATGTTTGCATACAAATGTACTTATAAATCCTTTCAGACTGACTGCAGACATAAGATGGAAGTAACTACCATCAATTCAAGATAGAAACCTGAAGTCTGTGTAGGTCTTATAAGTTACATTTGTATGCAAACATAAACTATATAAATGAATTTGATATTTTGTTTTTCAAGATGATTAATGATACAAAATATCTTATGATTACTTCAAAACATAATTTGTGATATAGTATTCCTCAGGTCACTTTTAAGAATTTGAGTCTGGGAACTTATTACAGAGTAATTATATCAGTTTATTGTCACAAAAAACAAACATAATAATACACACAATTTTTATGGAAAATCCATGTTACTTATGTCATACATCATACATACATTAAAGTTGATACAATACTCATAGCAGCAACCGTTCTTTGTTGTATCTATTCCCCCTTCCATACATCCAATAATGAAATAATTGGAGAGAAAAACAAGAAAATCTTTTCATCAATGTTCACTCTAAATCGTTGCTTAGGAGCAAGAATGTTTACTTTGTTAGCTTCTAACATGAGAGATGTAAGCATGCCTACATTTGATAATTAGGTTCACTTGGTTCCAATATTGTTGGCTTGTGCACTGAAGCTCAATGACCTGGACTTTGTTGATGACAAGCTGCCATAAGGATTGATAATGAAGTGGGACAATATCAACCTATTAAGAGAGGTTTTAGGCAGGGATGTGTAATGTCTCCAGATCTTTTTTCCCTATACAGTGAAAATATTTTCAGAAATGTAGAAGACATAAATGGAATCAGCATTGGAGGACGAAACATAAATAACAGATATGCAGATGATACAGTATTGATTGCAGACAATGCACAGTATCTGCAACAATTAGTAGACGCGGTTGTTGTCCACAGTGAGCAACTGGAGTTAGAATTAAATTGTAAAAAGACTCAGGTTATGGTCGTCACTAGGAAGAACGAAGTACCACAATGTAATATACAAGTAAATGGGAATGTTCTTCAACAAGTGAATCGGTACAATTATCTCGGAACAGTCATAACACCTGACGGGAGATGACTTGAAGAGATTAGAACAAGAATCATCATGGCGAAAGTAGCCTTTAGCAAGATGAAAAACATTCTGACCAATAAAAAGATGTCAACTTGAAACGAGAAAAAGAGTATTGAGGGGATACATAGAGCCTGTTCTTTTGTATGGATGTGAAACTTGGACAATGTGCAGTCAAGCTGAAAAACATCTGATGGCTGCGGAAATGTGGTTTCTGAGGAAAATGCAAAGAATACCATGGACAGATAGAAAAACCAATGACCAAGTACTACAAGGACAAATGAAAATCGTAGACTGATTAGAGAAATTAGACGTAGACAGTCAAAAATCATTGGACATGTTATGAGAAGAAATGGGTTGGAGAACTTAGTGACAACTGGCAAGATCGAAGGGAACAGACCAAGAGGAAGACCGAGAGGAAAATACCTGGATGGCTTGGCCACAAGGCATGGACGAGACAGGAACACTGAGCTGATCCACGACTCTGGTGATCGAGTGAAATAGGCGAGTCATGACCGCCCACGCTTTCCGGCATGGCACATGATTGATTGATAACTTTTAGATGAATTTTCAAGTTCTGCATGCAAATTTACATATATTTGGAAAGTTTCATCGCAAACCAAGCTTGACTTGTTGATGAAATCAACATTTTCTGCAAAGGCATGTTTTTGTTCTTAGCGCATTATTGATCGGACCGGCATGTACACTTTGTAACACTATTCTGGCGCTGGTAATAGACAGGCATAACTTTTAGATGAATTTTCATGTTCTGCATGCAATTTTACATATATTTGGAAAGTTTCATCGCAAAACAAGCTTGACTTGTTGATGAAATCAACATTTTCCTTGAAGATCTGCTTTTCATGAATGGGGAAACGCATGGCCATGGGCCATGGTGGCTGCGCATGCGCATATCGTTAGGCCTGGCATATACACTTTCACTTTTTAACACTCAAAACATGCAATTTGAACTACTAAAGTTAAAGACAACACAAGTTTAAAGATTAATAATAATTTATTTGTATACTTGTGCTATGTTTTAATCATTTAATGTGACAGAACATATTTTTGAAGTCAGTTTTCATAACCCGCCTATGACCCGCTTGGTTGAGACCAACTTTCACCAACCTCGCACGCGGAGAAAAATGAAAACGGCAAACTGAACCGTAAATAATTTTTTTCTGGCACTTTCAATAGAAAACCATCAATTGTATATGGATCTTCAAATTCTGCATCAAATTTTTTGGAAATTTGGAAAGTTTCACGCTAAACTTGCTTTAATTATGGTTATGATTATGAAACCCAAAACGTCGGTTTGATTATATAGAAATCTTTTGTAGAACAAACATTGTGTTCTCGCTAGCGTAGTTGTAAACAGTCCGCCTGTCACGCGTCTTCCCGGCTGGGCATATATTTTTTTTTTAAATTTTTCACAAAATTATTAGGTGATATAATCATCATCATCATCAAGTGCCGTGCCAGCTGGCATAGGCGTTCATGGCTCCCCACAGATCTCGGTCTTTGGTGCTCTAGATCAACTCTGCTGATGATATTCCTCCATGCCACCGTCTCATGGTGATATAATAGAAACTATTAAACATTACGAACTAAGATATTATATAGAACTAAGAAACTGGAAGTTTGTGAATAAATTGTGCTCTATGGATATGTACGAGCTGCCGACTGCCGGGGAGCACGTCTCACAGAGGCAGCAGATTGATCGCGTTATCGGAAACGATGGATCCAATAGATGTCTTTGTTTAATATGAATTTTAATTGCCATATAAAATATTGCCCCTGAATCAGCATAGTTTCATCGCTAAACTTGCTCGAATTGTGGTTGAAAAATAGATTTTCTGCGAAGATGTGATTTTGTGAAATGTAAACCCACGGGTCATGACGGGCGACGCATATCGATTGTGCTACACTTTTCAACACACAAAACGGGCGATTTGATCTACTAAAGTTAAAGAGAACACAATTTTAAAGATTATTAATAATTTATTTGTATACTTGTACTATTTTGTAATCATTTAACATGACGGAACATATTTTGAAGTCAGTTTCCGTACGACCGGTTGAGACAATCTCGCACGCAAACACACATACCTGCTGGTGGAGGTAATGGGACACACTGGAGAGCTACACTTATGAGTGAATAGCATGAAAAATAGCAACTCGTCTCACCTTCACAAAATTGTGAATATCTTCACTTATAAGTGATATACAGGCATCATTGAGGTACCATTAAATTTTGAATTTCAAGGCCTATCTTCTGTGGCTGTCTCATTAGTAAATTCTCAAATTTATAATCGTGATAGGATTTGCTACAATGGACTACAAACATTCATTCATTGGTGGTTACCTCAGACAGGTGTGAGGCCCTGAAGACACAGTGACAGTGAAAGAGATCAAGGCTGTGCTTGGACAAACAAAAAACAGCGCACCAGGGCCAGATGGTATAAGGTATGACATCAATATGTGTACCGACAATGAGCTAGAAGAAATAGCAAATAGTAATACTAATATCATAGCAGATAGATATGTACAACAGCATAGGGCGAGTGCTAGCATCAAGGAGGAGTGGTTACACAGCTAAATGATTCCCTTGCCGAAGCCTGGCAAAGACCACACAAAATTCAGGTATATTGGGTAATAACCATGCAGAATACAATAGACAAGCTGCTGGAGAAGTTAATTGCCAGAAAAATATCAAGTCAGCTAGAGAAGCAAGGTTGTTTCCCACCTACCCTTGGAGGGTACCGTCTAAACAGAGAAACCGAGACCAGCGCAGCAGTTTTTGCCCATGATGTCTATGAAGGTTACCACTCAGGCATTGAAACATGTGATGTAGCGACTGATCTTGAGGATGTGAACAACTATTTACCTCTGATATTCAACATCAATAAGATGTTTCAGTTTAAGAACGGTGTAATCCGCTAGTCAATGCACACACGACGCCATGTTCCCAACAATGCCGGAAGTTAATCAATAATAATCATCATCAAGTGCCGTGCCGGCTGGCGTAGGCGTTCATGGCTCTCCACAGATCTCGGTCTTTGGTTTTCTGGATCAACCCTGCTGCTGATATTCCTCTGTGCCACCGTCTCAATCCATCCAGCATCATTTCTCTTGGTCTGCCTCTGCCTCTCTTCCCCTCGATCTTTCCAGTGGTCACGATGTTCTCCAATGCCTCTCTTCTCATCACATGACCAAAGAAAGCTGTTTGTCTCTTTCTTATTGTTGTATATAGTGTTCTAGTTACATTAGCCTCTTTCAGGCAAGCATTGTTAGTTACTCTGGCAGTCCAAGGAATTCGCAACATTCGTCTCAAAAACCACATCTCTGTTGCTTCTAAGTTCTTCCTAATTTGTTCATTTACATTCCAAGATTCGCTGTCATACAGCAAAACTGGTTCTACATAGCATTTTAGCACTCTCTTTCTTACACTCAGTGATAGTGACTTATTTCAGAAAATGAAGAGTATCATATGCAATAAGTCACTATCACTGAGTGTAAGAAAGAGAGTGCTAAAATGCTATGTAGAACCAGTTTTGCTGTATGACAGCGAATCTTGGAATGTAAATGAACAAATTAGGAAGAACTTAGAAGCAACAGAGATGTGGTTTTTGAGACGAATGTTGCGAATTCCTTGGACTGCCAGAGTAACTAACAATGCTTGCCTGAAAGAGGCTAATGTAACTAGAACACTATATACAACAATAAGAAAGAGACAAACAGCTTTCTTTGGTCATGTGATGAGAAGAGAGGCATTGGAGAACATCGTGACCACTGGAAAGATCGAGGGGAAGAGAGGCAGAGGCAGACCAAGAGAAATGATGCTGGATGGATTGAGACGGTGGCACAGAGGAATATCAGCAGCAGGGTTGATCCAGAAAACCAAAGACCGAGATCTGTGGAGAGCCATGAACGCCTACGCCAGCCGGCACGGCACTTGATGATGATTATTATTGATTAACTTCCGGCATTGTTGGGAACATGGCGTCGTGTGTGCATTGACTAGCGGATTACACCGTTCTTAAACTGAAACATCTTATTGATGTTGAATATCAGAGGTAAATAGTTGTTCACATCCTCAAGATCAGTCGCTACATCACATGTTTCAATGCCTGAGTGGTAACCTTCATAGACATCATGGGCAAAAACTGCTGCGCTGGTCTCGGTTTCTCTGTTTAGACGGTACCCTCCAAGGGTAGGTGGGAAACAACCTTGCTTCTCTAGCTGACTTGATATTTTTCTGGCAATTAACTTCTCCAGCAGCTTGTCTATTGTATTCTGCATGGTTATTACCCAATATACCTGAATTTTTGTGTGGTCTTTGCCAGGCTTCGGCAAGGGAATCATTTAGCTGTGTAACCACTCCTCCTTGATGCTAGCACTCGCCCTATGCTGTTGTACATATCTATCTGCTATGATATTAGTATTACTATTTGCTATTTCTTCTAGCTCATTGTCGGTACACATATTGATGTCATACCTTATACCATCTGGCCCTGGTGCGCTGTTTTTTGTTTGTCCAAGCACAGCCTTGATCTCTTTCACTGTCACTGTGTCTTCAGGGCCTCACACCTGTCTGAGGTAACCACCAATGAATGAATGTTTGTAGTCCATTGTAGCAAATCCTATCACGATTATAAATTTGAGAATTTACTAATGAGACAGCCACAGAAGATAGGCCTTGAAATTCAAAATTTAATGGTACCTCAATGATGCCTGTAAATCACTTATAAGTGAAGATATTCACAATTTTGTGAAGGTGAGACGAGTTGCTATTTTTCATGCTATTCACTCATAAGTGTAGCTCTCCAGTGTGTCCCATTACCTCCACCAGCAGGTATGTGTGTTTGCGTGCGAGATTGTCTCAACCGGTCGTACGGAAACTGACTTCAAAAATATGTTCCGTCATGTTAAATGATTACAAAATAGTACAAGTATACAAATAAATTATTAATAATCTTTAAAATTGTGTTCTCTTTAACTTTAGTAGATCAAATCGCCCGTTTTGTGTGTTGAAAAGTGTAGCACAATCGATATGCGTCGCCCGTCATGACCCGTGGGTTTACATTTCACAAAATCACATCTTCGCAGAAAATCTATTTTTCAACCACAATTCGAGCAAGTTTAGCGATGAAACTATGCTGATTCAGGGGCAATATTTTATATGGCAATTAAAATTCATATTAAACAAAGACATCTATTGGATCCATCGTTTCCGATAACGCGATCAATCTGCTGCCTCTGTGAGACGTGCTCCCCGGCAGTCGGCAGCTCGTACATATCCATAGAGCACAATTTATTCACAAACTTCCAGTTTCTTAGTTCTATATAATATCTTAGTTCGTAATGTTTAATAGTTTCTATTATATCACCATGAGACGGTGGCATGGAGGAATATCATCAGCAGAGTTGATCTAGAGCACCAAAGACCGAGATCTGTGGGGAGCCATGAACGCCTATGCCAGCTGGCACGGCACTTGATGATGATGATGATTATATCACCTAATAATTTTGTGAAAAATTTAAAAAAAAAATATGCCCAGCCGGGAAGACGCGTGACAGGCGGACTGTTTACAACTACGCTAGCGAGAACACAATGTTTGTTCTACAAAAGATTTCTATATAATCAAACCGACGTTTTGGGTTTCATAATCATAACCATAATTAAAGCAAGTTTAGCGTGAAACTTTCCAAATTTCCAAAAAATTTGATGCAGAATTTGAAGATCCATATACAATTGATGGTTTTCTATTGAAAGTGCCAGAAAAAAATTATTTACGGTTCAGTTTGCCGTTTTCATTTTTCTCCGCGTGCGAGGTTGGTGAAAGTTGGTCTCAACCAAGCGGGTCATAGGCGGGTTATGAAAACTGACTTCAAAAATATGTTCTGTCACATTAAATGATTAAAACATAGCACAAGTATACAAATAAATTATTATTAATCTTTAAACTTGTGTTGTCTTTAACTTTAGTAGTTCAAATTGCATGTTTTGAGTGTTAAAAAGTGAAAGTGTATATGCCAGGCCTAACGATATGCGCATGCGCAGCCACCATGGCCCATGGCCATGCGTTTCCCCATTCATGAAAAGCAGATCTTCAAGGAAAATGTTGATTTCATCAACAAGTCAAGCTTGTTTTGCGATGAAACTTTCCAAATATATGTAAAATTGCATGCAGAACATGAAAATTCATCTAAAAGTTATGCCTGTCTATTACCAGCGCCAGAATAGTGTTACAAAGTGTACATGCCGGTCCGATCAATAATGCGCTAAGAACAAAAACATGCCTTTGCAGAAAATGTTGATTTCATCAACAAGTCAAGCTTGGTTTGCGATGAAACTTTCCAAATATATGTAAATTTGCATGCAGAACTTGAAAATTCATCTAAAAGTTATCAATCAATCATGTGCCATGCCGGAAATCGTGGGCGGTCATGACTCGCTATTTCACTCGATCACCAGAGTCGTGGATCAGCTCAGTGTTCCTGTCTCGTCCATGCCTTGTGGCCAAGCCATCCAGGTATTTTCCTCTCGGTCTTCCTCTTGGTCTGTTCCCTTCGATCTTGCCAGTTGTCACTAAGTTCTCCAACCCATTTCTTCTCATAACATGTCCAATGATTTTTGACTGTCTACGTCTAATTTCTCTAATCAGTCTACGATTTTCATTTGTCCTTTGTAGTACTTGGTCATTGGTTTTTCTATCTGTCCGTGGTATTCTTTGCATTTTCCTCAGAAACCACATTTCCGCAGCCATCAGATGTTTTTCAGCTTGACTGCACATTGTCCAAGTTTCACATCCATACAAAAGAACAGGCTCTATGTATCCCCTCAATACTCTTTTTCTCGTTTCAGTTGACATCTTTTTATTGGTCAGAATGTTTTTCATCTTGCTAAAGGCTACTTTCGCCATGATGATTCTTGTTCTAATCTCTTCAAGTCATCTCCCGTCAGGTGTTATGACTGTTCCGAGATAATTGTACCGATTCACTTGTTGAAGAACATTCCCATTTACTTGTATATTACATTGTGGTACTTCGTTCTTCCTAGTGACGACCATAACCTGAGTCTTTTTACAATTTAATTCTAACTCCAGTTGCTCACTGTGGACAACAACCGCGTCTACTAATTGTTGCAGATACTGTGCATTGTCTGCAATCAATACTGTATCATCTGCATATCTGTTATTTATGTTTCGTCCTCCAATGCTGATTCCATTTATGTCTTCTACATTTCTGAAAATATTTTCACTGTATAGGGAAAAAAGATCTGGAGACATTACACATCCCTGCCTAAAACCTCTCTTAATAGGTTGATATTGTCCCACTTCATTATCAATCCTTATGGCAGCTTGTCATCAACAAAGTCCAGGTCATTGAGCTTCAGTGCACAAGCCAACAATATTGGAACCAAGTGAACCTAATTATCAAATGTAGGCATGCTTACATCTCTCATGTTAGAAGCTAACAAAGTAAACATTATTGCTCCTAAGCAACAGTTTAGAGTGAACATTGATGACAAGATTTTCTTGTTTTTCTCTCCAATTATCTCATTATTGGATGTATGGAAGGGGGGAATAGATACAACAAAGAATGGCTGCAGCTATAAGTATTGCATCAACTTTAATGTATGTATGATGTATGACATAAGTAACATGGATTTTCCATAAAAATTGTGTGTATTATTATGTTTGTTTTTTGTGACAATAAACTGATATAATTACTCTGTAATAAGTTCCCAGACTCAAATTCTTAAAAGTGACCTGAGGAATACTATATCACAAATTATGTTTTGAAGTAATCATAAGATATTTTGTATCATTAATCATCTTGAAAAACAAAATATCAAATTCATTTATATAGTTTATGTTTGCATACAAATGTAACTTATAAATCCTTTCAGACTGACTGCAGACATAAGATGGAGAGTAAACTACCATCAAATGTCAAGATAGAACAACCTGAAGTCTGTGTAGGTCAAGGTAAGATTAAGTGCAATATAACGTAACAGTTAGTTTAATATTCTTTACAGGATAGTTTAGTTAGTTTAGTTTAGTCGATGGATCAACATAAGTGCTCAGTGCTCCTCTTAACTCAAACCTGAGTCTGGAGAAACTCAGCTCAGTGCATGGACTCTGTAGCACCGGCGAGGATCCTGAAATACTGAAATGAGTATAAGATGCACTTAATAGAAACAAATGGGAATCAGAGAATTCAGGCCACCAGAAAGATGATGCATATTACCAACTAGACCGAAGTGAACAAGTTTCTTCAGACTCCACACAGGACATAACAGGCTGAAATACCACTTGTTTTATAAACTAAAGATAGGAGATACTGATGAATGTAATTGTTCGAACTGATAAAATGACAGCTAGACATTTACTGCAGGAGTGTTCAATATATGCAGAACAGAGACATATATTTTGGCCCATGCCTATTTGAGGACAAGCTCTATTGGGATGCCAACAAGCTGAAGTAGACTGCTGCTTCATTTAACTATATTCACCTTGACATTTAAAGGTGCATGAAGAAGTAGTTCTTAGCCTGCCACATTTCATGCCACCAATATGTCAGTGGCAAAAGCATCCCAGTGGCACAAAATGAAATATTGCTTGGCTAGCAAATCCATTACATGCCAAGATACTACTATGTAGGTCAAGGGGGGAGGGTGTTATGATTTATATGATAGACTGTAAACACAACCATATGGTTTGCTCACACAATTGTCTGGCAGATGCTGAGATTAATGCATGTACCGCAGCTCATGGTGGCAGCTGACATAGAGTTTATTTCTGAGGATACACACCCAAACATCCCTCCACCCCCAGCTGACATAGAGTTTATTTCTGAGGATACACACCCAAACAAACCTTCACAGCCAGCTGAGCCACTGACACTTTACTAGTTGGTACTGTCCATGTATGTAAAGTACTTGTTGTAAATATGTCCCTTGAATATAACGTGTAACCTCTCTAACTTGTATGGCTGGTTGCTCTTGTATGACATGTTGCTAAGCTGGATGACTTGTCACTAAGCTGGATGACTTGTCACTAAGCTGGATGACTTGTCACTAAGCTGGATGACTTGTCACTAAGCTGGATGACTTGTCACTAAGCTGTATCATGTCTGAGTGAGGTATTTCTGCCCGACTTGGAATGACAACTCTGGCCTTGAACTGTCCTCATGCTAACCTGAGTTTATGTCATTTGAGCTCACTGACTTAGCTGCCTGACTGGCTTTCTGGGCATGTCACGTATTTCTGTTTAATGTGATGATTGGAAACAAATAGTTTGAACACCTTAAAAGAATTGTACACAGGGAAAAGATCTGATAAAAACATCCAATCAGATTGACATATTGATCAATAAGAGGTTTAGAAATGTCTGAATAAACAAATACAGACAATACCTGGTGATAACATTGATCACGTCCCAGTGTGTGGACAGTACTTCAAATTCTTCTATGTAGGTCAGCATGGCTGAAAGGATAAGAACATGTGTTCTTAAACATCTGGTGTGCTGTGCCGAGGTATGGGGGTCAATTCCTACACCGGACAGTTGGACTAAAATGTTGCCCTGTCATCTGGGGACGTAAATTACAAGTACCTCTGAAGTTTTAGTGGGTTCGCCTGAAGGCAAGGGACACTGTTAATAAGGAAAGCTAATCCGCACGCTAAATTCAGTCCAGCACTACTGGAAGTAGTGTATATAGTCTACGCTTGAGTTCAAAGCGGGAAGAATTTAGTACAGTCAACCTCATAACATTGTGTTGCGTATCCCTTATGGGACGTTGCAGTCAACACCAGCATTTTCAGCTGCTGTTGATGTACTAGGCAAGTGTTACGTTCAGTAGTTTGCCATTGCTTTCTGAACGACCGGCCCCTATACCTTTTTCGAAAAAACCAGCATCGCCGTGTTTCGAACCCGGGTATACAGGCTCACAAACTGCGTTCGCAAGCCCTTAGCCACAGAGACCGGGTAGATAAACCTCATAAACCATGTCAATAAGCATCTGCTCAGAATTATGAGAACGAGAATGAAAATAAAGATGGAAACTGGTGAAGCACAGTATGGATATGTGAAGGAAAAGTTACAAATGATGCAATATACACATTACAAACACTAATATAGAGATCAGTTGATACACAGAAAGCCATATTCTTGTGCCTTATAGGATATACCAACTGTCATGACTGGGAGTGTGAGCTTTTGTCACACTCTTGTCATGGTGGGGAGTGCTTATCACCTTGAGTGAGAAGCTCACTTTGGACTGAGTCGGAGAGAGAAAAGTCTCTAAAAAACACAACACTCAAGTTGACACCCTCATAGGGAAAACATGTCTCAGACTTAAGGTGGGCGATGGCCAGAGTTTAGAGTGACACCAATGTTTTATAGTGTTATATCAGTGTAGTGTAGTAGTGATTGAGAGTACAACTTTGTGATTGCTTGAAATGTTGGAAAAGTGTAATACAAATTATGAGAAGAGAAATATTGTATTTGAAAGAACCATTATCCTTTTGTACTTGGAGTTCTTAAGTATTGGTTAGACATTGTACATATTGAAGGTAATCATTATAAACAGCAGCTCATGATACTATCAATACACTCATGACAATGTAAGTCTAACCATGACACCAGGGTATTGGAAAACACTGCAATGATTGCATGCTGGATGGACTGAGATGCTGGGATATCGTCAGCACATTTTATTCAGAGCACCAGTTACCTGATAATGATGAATGTGAGTCTAGTCAGTGAACATCAGCCAATGACCAGTGGTTTTGTAACCTTGTCCTCTAAAAGTTTAATCTAAATAACTGGTGTTTCTGCTGATCTAATGGGAAGGTGAACACCTTGTGGAGTTTAGTGCACTATAGCAGATATGTGGACCAAGAATTCTGAGTTACAATAAGGAACAGTAACACTGAGGAGTTACATTGAGGAAGTTTTATTTTTAGATATCCCACTTAAAAGTTATCTTTCTTAGACATGCAACCCACATTGATTTTTTTTACTTCTGACATTCTATTTCAAGTATTTTATGTTTTTCTGACATGCCACCTTAGGTTTTCTTTAATACGTCATCTCAAGTTGCACCATAGATGTTAGTATCAGGCAGGAGGTTAACACTCGTGATTGTGTCTGCAATGAAATATCAATATTTCTCGCTTTTATACATTTTTTTAGGAATAACTGTACTTAAATAGATTCCATAAGTGAAAACTGTCGGTAATAAATAAAATATGAGTACATGTTAATCTGTTAATTTTCACTCATGCAGTAACTTTACCTCTCTTAGATCATACCTGAGCTTACATTATACATCAGCCTAGATCATACACACCTTAGATCATACATCAGCATAGATCATACCTGAACTGAGATCTTACATCATCCTAGATCCCATATCATTCTAGATCCCACATCATCCTAGATCCTATATCATCCTAGATCATACATCAGCCTAGATCATACCTGAACTTTGATCACACATCAACCTAGATCATACGTCAGCCCATATCCTCATGAACTTTGATCATACATCAGCGTAGATCACACCTGAACTTAGATCATATATCAGCCTAGATCATACACTAGTCTAGATCATACCTTAACTTAGATCATACATCAGCTTATATAATCATGAACTTAGATCATACATCAGCCTAGATCATACACCAGCTTGGATCATACATCAGCTTATATCATATGTTAACTTAGATCCTACATCAGCCTAGATCATATATCAGCCTAGATCATACATCAGCCTAGATTATACATCAGCCTAGATCATACATCAGCCTAGATCATACATCAGCCTAGATCATACATCACCTTATATCGACATCATTAACTTAGATCATACACCAGCTTAGATCATGCTTCAGCTTATATCATACCGTAACTTAGATCATACATCAGTCTAGATCATACATCAGCTTAAATCCTACATCAGCTTATATCATCATGAACTTAGATCTTACATCTGCTTAGATCATTATGAACTTAGATCATATCAGCTTAGATCATTCATTCAGTAGCATGTCCTTTGCAGAACCTCGCTCCCATAACAACCTTCCGGAAAGCTTCTCGATCACAAGCAAGATGTCCCGCGTCTGATACACCCATCTGGAGATCATCCGCCACATCCTGCACCCATCTTCTCTTTGGCCTTCCTCTTCCTCTCTTCCCAGGCATATACCCTTCCATTATTGTTCTCTCCAAACTTTCGTGATGTTTCAAGTGACCAAAATACTTCAATTTTCTTTGTTTTATCGTCTTTAATAGCCATCCCTCCTCAATATTCAACTCTTGAAGTATGGATGCATTTGTTCTTTTCTTTACCCAAGATATTCTTAGAACTCGTCTATAACATTTATATTCAAACAGTTTATGCACTGTTCAGCTTGTTTGGTAAGTGTCCATGTCCATGTCCATATCCAGTACTCCTGCCATCTTTCTAGAATTTGTCTAGATTCTGTTCTAACCCATCTTGTCACAGATAACATTCAATTGAGGTTGAACATTTCTTGTCAATAACTTCATTTCTTTGAACATTTCATAATCTCTTCCAGCCTTATGATATTGCTCTATTCTGGTACAGCAATCTTGTATATATTGATTTTTGTCCTTTCTTGTGTTCTTTCTTATTTCTCGAGTTAAAGATTTATACTTCATCCTGCGGTTAATTGATTCATCTCCTTTCTGTTTCAGCTCCCTTCGTTGTTTTATTAATTCTAACGTGTCTAATGTAATCCATGGCTCAAGTTGCTTTTTCTTGGTCGGAATTAGATCTTTGGCTGCAGTTATCAAGATATCTCTAGCTTGAACTGCCAGTTCATCAGGTGTCATTTCTTCTTGTACAGACATCAAGACCCCAAAGCGATTCCTAACTTCTATGTTGTATGCGTCTGGTATGTTTGTGAGATTAAAACGAAGTGGCCTTGGTCCTCGGGTAAGCTTTTTGAGTTTTAATTTCAGATCTGCTTCTAATAACTGATGATCTGTATCACAGTCTGCACTTCGTAGGGTTTTTGCAGATGTTATGCTTGATCTCCATTTTCTATGTATTAAAATATAATCTATCTGATATTTGGTAAAACTGTCTGGAGACTTCCATGTGAAGAGTCTTCTTGGATGTTGTTTAAAAAGTGTGTTGGCTATCATTAACTCATTTTCTGTACAAAATTCAATTAATTTGTCACCTGCATCATTTCTATTTCCTAATCCAAATTTTCCTAAAACGTGTCTCTCATTTTCAGCTCTTCCTGCACCTACTTTTGCATTAAAATCTCCCATTATTATTGCTATATCATTATGACCAATCTTATTTAGTGTGTCTTGTAGTGTGTTGTAAAAATCTTCAATTTCGTCCTCCTCTGCTGTTGAAGTAGGTGCATATATCTGTATGAGAGTTGTGTTTTTTGGACGGCCTTTAAGTCTAATAGTGAGGATTCTATCACTAACTGGATTATATCCCATTAAAGTTTTTGCAGTTGTCTTATCTAAACAAAATGCCACTCCACTCTGGCCTCCAACATCTCTACCAGAATAAATGAAAATACTTCCATTTTCAGTTGTAAAATGTCCCTTGCCGCTCCAGCGATGTTCACTAATTCCTAAAATTTAAATGTTTAACCTCTCAATCTCATCACACACTACTTTAAGCTTTCCCTCATACAAACTTCTCACATTCCACGTTGCTATTCTCACTCTGTTTCTTAGTCTGACACAGGGGATTTCCTTGGTAACACAGTCAGGATTAACTCCGTCATCACGATTACTAGTACTGGTCCCTGCATCACACTCTTCCCCAGTGTTATCTGATCTGCCTAGCCTGGGGGTCTCGCCACCAGATCTCTTTCTTATTATGTTTTCTTTCATGGTTGTTATGGTTTCTTGGCAAGTTTTGCAGAAGGTAGTTTGCCATTGCTTTCCTTCTGGGCAGTGACTGTACTAGTCGGTGGCCATAGCCATTGTCTCTACTGATGAGATCATCTGCCTATCGCCGCAGAGTGCAAGACCATAACCAACAACAATCTGTCGGCTGCTCTCACATTCCATCCACCACCTGCTTCCATGGCTTCACGTAACCCTGATCGGGGGGCTAAACGGGTACTCCACCTTGCCCAAGGGTGTCCCGTAGACTAACGGAGGAAAGGAGGTGTCTTACATTCTCCTTTGATAGGGGATACCCCTACCCCGCTAACCAGAGCTTAGATCATACATGAGTAAATTAATCATTCTTCTTCTCCATCTTTTGTTCACTTGAAACTGATTGTTTATGGCTGCAATGCATCTGCTTGATTACACATACACATCTGGTCATGGGTCGGTGTTGAGAGGTAGGAGAAGTGCCTGGGGGTTCTTAGCAAAAGCTAATGGTCGGGGTTTGGTGCAGGAGAGCCTGGCATATGATACCACAACATCTAGCTTAAGAATGGTGGTGGAGGGGGTCAGTGCAGCTTTCCGCTGGATGGAGAGCACGATACACACACACACACATCGTGATTGTAACTCGACTCAGAAAGCATGCTGAGTAGGGTGAGGACAGGTAGGCTTCGTGCAGAGTGGCTTGCTTCGCTTCGGAGGTCACGGGTAGTAAGCATCACCTGGATCTTTTCTCCGGGGCATGCTGGTGAATGAACAGGTGGACAGATTGGCTGGCTCGGCAAAACTCGGTGGAGTATTGATGCATGACAAGGTAGACGTAGTTGCAGCCTTGTGAGGGCACGTGTGCACCTTGGAGGAGCAAATGGATCACCATAGTCTGGTAAGAATGAGACAGCGTGGAGTGATGAGGGGATCTGGCCGACGCTCAACGCTCAGAGGAAAGGCGAGACGGATATATAATCAGATTGTTACTGGTACTATTAGTGTTGGAACTCTTCGTTGGCTGCTGAGGATGGGGACGGAGCACTTATGGGAATGCCCCAAATGCTGTGATGTAGATTCCTAAATCAATCAATCAGTCAATCGTCTTGTCATAATCAATACCTTATATATTCATGAGGATATTAATGATTTACTTTGTTGTTTCAGAAATACAATCTTGGTCTCTACAGAGTCCTTACCACTCCATACAAGAGCATTCACAAAAGTGGACATATGACAGCATAGACATGAAAGTTGTGAAACAAGAACTACCAGTTGTTCAAGAAAGGATAGAACACAGCAACTCGGAATCAATAATGTTTGATAACAGTTGTAAGGCATCAGTAAAACATGAATATGGTTGTCAAATGTCAGAACATGTGTCATCTGTGATTGATACAAACAATAAACTATCTCTGGCTATTGAGAATTGTCAGCAGCACAATAAGGAAACATCAGTAAAATATACTCAGAGCATTGCAAAGTCTCTTGATGACATTTTTGATTATGACAGTTATAGCTCTCAAAGAACTAACACCGGACACTTGTCTGATGTTCCTGGTCCAAATGTTTGTGTAGAAAGATATAAGAGAACACATACTGAAGGGTTGCCAAACAAATGTAATGAAGGGGATGGTCTTTTGTTTCAAGATGACCATCTAGAGTGCCAACAGAACATGAACCACAAGAGAAGACATATAGGAGAGAAATCTTACAAGTGTGATGATTGTGGTGCTTCTTTTACTCAAGCTGGCCATCTGAAGACTCACAAGAGAACACATACAGGAGAGAAACCTTACAAGTGTGATGATTGTGGTGCTTCTTTTACTCAAGCTGGTAGTCTGAATGTTCACAAGAGAATACATACAGGAGAGAAACCTTACATGTGTGATGTTTGTGGTGCTTCCTTTACTCGAACTGACTATCTGAAGACTCACAAGAGAACACATACAGGAGAAAAACCTTACAAGTGTGATGATTGTGGTGCTTCTTTTAGTGAAGCTGGCATTCTGAAGACTCACAAGAGAAAACATACAGGAGAAACACCTTACAAGTGTGATGTTTGTGGTGCTTCTTTTACTCGAAATGACTATCTGAAGACTCACAAGAGTATACATACAGGAGAAACACCTTACAAGTGTGATGTTTGTGGTGCTTCTTTTACTCGAAATGACTATCTGAAGACTCACAAGAGAATACATACAGGAGAAACACCTTACAAGTGTGATGTTTGTGGTGCTTCTATTACTACAGCTGGCAATCTGAAGACTCACAAGAGAATACATACAGGAGAAACACCTTACAAGTGTGATGTTTGTGGTGCTTCTTTTACTACATCTAGCAATCTGAAGACTCACAAGAGAACACATACAGGAGAGAAACCTTACAAGTGCGATGATTGTGGTGCTTCTTTTACTCGATCTAACAAACTGAAAATTCACAAGAGAACACATACAGGAGAAAACTACTACAAGCGTGATGTTTGCGGTGCTTCTTTTACTCGATCTGACAAACTGAAGACTCACAAGAGAACACATACAGGAGAAACACCTTACAAGTGTGATGTTTGTGGTGCTTCATTTACTCGAACTGACTATCTGAAGACTCACAAGAGAATACATACAGGAGAAACACCTTACAAGTGTGATGTTTGTGGTGCTTCTATTACTACAGCTGGCCATCTGAAGACTCACAAGAGAATACATACAGGAGAAACACCTTACAAGTGTGATGATTGTGGTGCTTCTTTTACTTCAGCTGGCAATCTGAAGACACACAAGAGAATACATACAGGAGAAACACCTTACAAGTGCGATGATTGTGGTGCTTCTTTTACTCGATCTGACAAACTGAAAATTCACAAGAGAACACATACAGGAGAAAACTACTACAAGCGTGATGTTTGCGGTTCTTCTTTTACTACAGCTGGCAATCTGAAGACTCACAAGAGAACACATACAGGAGAAACACCTTACAAGTGCGATGATTGTGGTGCTTCTATTACTACAGCTGGCCATCTGAAGACTCACAAGAGAACACATACAGGAGAAACACCTTACAAGTGTGATGTTTGTGGTGCTTCTTGTACTCGAATTGACTATCTGAAGACACACAAGAGAACACATACAGGAGAAAAACTTTACAAGTTTGAATATTGTTGTGCTTCTTTTACTACAGTTGGCAGTCTGAAGATTCACAAGAGAAAACATACAGGAGAAAACTACTACAAGTGTGATGATTGTGGTGCTTCTTTTACTCAGATGTGTAATCTAAAGAAACATATGATACTGCATCATCATCATGTGCCCTGCCAACTACCATAGTTGTTCATGTATGTCCTCAGATTTTGGTCCCTATTCAGGATCAACTCTGCTGATAATATTTCTCAATGTCACCATACAGTCCATGCAGCATCATCTCTCTCTGTCTGCCCATGATCATGGTCTTTTCCCACTGATCTGTCCAATTGTCACAATACTTTCCCATGCTTCTCTTCTCATTACAGTACTAAAGATTGTGATTGTCTCTTTCTGATGGTTGTATATAATGTTCTATTTTCATTAGCCTCTTCCAGGCAATCATTGTTAAGTTACTTTGGCAACTCAAGCTATAGTCGCCATGGTGAAGTGGTCAAGCCATCTGCCTCACCCTCTGAAGGTAGTTGGTTCAATTCTGGGCTATGTCTTTCGGTTGACATGTGCATTTTCTATTAGACTTCTGGGGGTCATCACTGGAGATACGGTGTTCGTGCTTTTTTGCGACTCTTTTGGCAGGCCACCCTGTGGGAAGAGACTGAGCCATATCAGATAAAATCTGGGGCAATGAAGTCGATCCTCTCGATTTTTACAACTTTGTTTTTATCCGAGCTATTCGCAACACCCATCTCAGGAATCACATCTTTGCTGCTTCCAACAAAATAGAAGCCATTTAATTGAATCCAACCAAATTTTACTCAGACTCTAAATCCAGCAACCCTGGGGAAATGGATGCCAAAGTGAGGAAGTAGATTCAGTCTCTTTTAGATAGTAAATTCGTCAGTGAAGCGACTGCAGTTAATCATTCCACACTGCTCATAAACCCCAAACTTTATGGCCTTCCTAAATTGTACATTCCTGGGGTACCATTGAGACTGATTTAGGCTATGCTAAAATCTCTCCAACACAGGAATGGTGAATTGGCTTGCAGAAACTGCTAAACCAGTGCGATAATCATTCAACCCCTTAATACTGAAGAGCAAAAACAGCACAGAACTAGCTGACCTAAGAGCAGCACTCCATGGCCTATGCCAGAAATCCAAAACAGTTGTAATACAGTGGATCTCATCACATTGCAGTATACCTGGAAATGAAGAGGCTGACAGACTAGCAAAAGAGGGTGGACGACTACCACAGCCTGACATAACCTATAATGAGGCAAAGAGGTTTATAAAAAGCACTTATAGAACTAAATGGGAATCGAACGAACGAAAATCTGTATTTTCAAAGGGTTAAAAATTGGGCACGCAGGCCCATCTGACATTCCACCCTTCTTCTCTAATTCCTCTCATACATTCTTTCATTCAACATCTCTTATGAAGCAATTCTTTGATAACAAAAGAACAATAAGCATTAACACGCATGAAAAATAATCAATAATACATGACTTGTTGAGGCAATGGTTATTAACATGGGCATCATAAATACCCAAGGTGGGTGTAACTTGTCACACATATGGAAAAATTTTTTTTCTGGCTAGTTGTTGTTCGAGATAATTTACCATTATTATTGTCTTTGTTGCTGTTTTTTTTTTAAGGAGGCATGTAGTCTGTCCTGAGGTAGTGTTCAAACAGGTTGCGACTGGATGTATAATGATTGGTGATGTCTTTGATTTCTTGTGGAAGATTATTCCACAACTGAGTGGCAGAGTATGCTAAGCTTGTTTTATGTAAGTCTATCCTAGGTTTAGGGACATGAAGTATATTTAGTCGTTCGCTATGTCTTGCTTTATATTTAAACAATGGCCAAAGGTAGTTTGGGGCATTTTGAAATAGGATTTTGTGAGTTAGTTTGGCCTTATTAAAAAGTAGGTGTTTGTGAAGTGGCAGTAACTGAAGACGATCATGTAGGTTAGAATTGTTTGTAAACTTATCACCATTGATTAGACGCACTGCCCTTTTCTGAAGTGAGTAAAGGCGTTTTGTTATTGATTTGGAGCATCCATCCCAGATTGTGGAGCATGTATACTGTGCAGTCGTCTGCAAATAAATCGCAGGACGATGACAGATATAAGGAAATATCATTTATATAAATGGTAAATAACAGAGGGCCAAGTAATAGACCCCTGAGGTAATCCAGTATTAATGGTAATGGCTTGGGATAGAGATTTATTGTGTGATACTACTTGTTTTCTGTCTAATAAAAATTAGTTTATTAATGTCACTATATTAAAGCTTACTTTAATTGTTTCTAGTTTTTTTAATTAGAATATTATGAGCTATCATATCGAATGCTTTTTAAAAGTCTATAAATATCGTTGCACATCATAGAGTATTGTTAATATTTTGATGCCAGTTTTCTATCATGTTTGTGAGGGCCGTATGACAAGAATATTTTGGACCGAAATCCTGACTGACTGTCAACTAGTGGCGAACTAAGTGCTCTAGTGTTGTTTTGTGGATGTGATTTTCTAGCGGTTTGGATAAAGAGGATAATATGGAAATTGGCCTATAATTACTCATGATACAATCGTCTAATGAACCAGCTTTTAAATGAGACTACACTTCAGCGATTTTAAAGGCTGATGGGAAGTGACCTTTGGTGAGACATTGATTGTATATAAAAGTGACTCGCAGATCACCGGTGCAGCATAGCGAAGGATCCGATTACTGATTCCATCTAATCCTGATGAGTTATTGTTTTTTTTAGGTTACTGAGATGAGTGAATACTTCAGTGGTCGTCATTAGCGGTATGTTTGTGGGAATGTCTCCATAGCATTTGCTCTCACAGAATGATGATAATAAAGATATGTCATGAGGCACATCTGATATTGCAGCCTTCAGTTGATTTATGTCAGACTGAAATAAACTACTGAACTGATCACATGTAACCTGATTTGATGGTAACGATTGTGATGATTTGTGTTTGTTTGTCAAGGTATTAATTGCTTTCCATATATCTTTAGTGTTGGTTTTATCTATTATTAAGTTCTTAAAATAGTTTTTCTTTTCCTTTCGGATAACATATTGAACTTTGTTTCTCAGACTACGGTACATAGTTAGATCTCTATTTTTATGTGCCCTGTGCCAGTCTCTCATAAGTTCAACTACCTCCTGTGTGATCCACGGGGGCTTAGTGTGATGTTTAACACAAACTTTCTTTAAATGGAACATGCTTATCAAATACACTTAGAAAGGTATTCAGCTAGTGGTCCAGAGCATCATCTGAGTCAGGAAGCTGGTAAACATAGTCCAGAGATGAGTTGAGCAAGTCTTGTAAGAAGGCATCTTTATTGAAGTTTTTATAATTTCTATATTTTATACTTTTTGTGTTTCAGAGTTTTTGACCACGTGCAACATACTGGGTAGTGATCGCTCATTGCATTAATAGGTACCGTACATTCTGTGGTGCTGTCAGCACATGTAGTATAGATATGATCTATAAGTATTGCAGATGATTTTGTTATTCTAGTGGCTTGTTTGACTAACTGTTGGAAGTTATATGACTCTATTATGTTTTCCCATGTTTTGTTTGATTTGTTAGTGTCTATGTTGAAGTCGCCTAGCAGTATTATTTCTCTAGCATTACTAAAGACTACATCCATCATAGTGGTGAATTTTTCATACCAGATATTTCCTGCACTGGGGTTTTGATAAAGATAGCTAACTACTAGGGGTATGCGATTTTGAAGCTTAACCTCAAGCCATACACACTCAATCTCACAGGTTTCAAAATCTAGCCTACGGTGGGCGTTAAGCGAGTTAGAAATATAAATTGCAATACCCGTCTCTTGTTTCTGATAGGGATCTCTTCAAATGGTTTTAAAACCTCTGATAGCGATGTCATCATCTGAAATGTTGCTAAAGCCGAACATGTGAAAATTTTGATAACTATAAGTGATAGTTCAGGCAGCTTCCCTAATAGATGGCAGATATTTAAATGCCCGATTCTGAGCCCATTATTACTGAGTCAGTGTTCGTACTTATTAGACATTTTAACAATGCGTAATTATGAATTTTTTAAAACACAAAAATGAATAAAACTTACATCCCTTATAACAATACACACTCTAAAGTACAGAGAAACAGCAATAAGTCTGTCAATATACACGCACATACACAAAATACGTATAAAGATCAGTAAGGATGAGCAGTGAAGACCCCCTCACTCGCAGTATAAACACAATAAAAGTATTATAAAAGATATCCAACTAAGTACGTCTGTGACGTCAATACAAGTCAATGTTTATAGTCAGTAAATCTAATACGTTGCTATAGAAAGCAGTAACCAAATATGCACATAAATATTCTAGGAGAGGCTCTTTCTTGTACCAAGATCCGGTGTTGCTTTGTACTGAATTGCTAGTAAATACCAAGCTGTGTTGATCCTTGGTACAGCAACATCATAAGTGCTTGGCGAAGTGAAGCTGGGCTAAAACGTGTGAGGTATAACAATTCTGGGTTACAATGGAATGGATACTGTTGATTTCTCATGGGTTATTAATGACTTCCAACTACAAGCTCTGATTCGTGGCTAACAGGAGGCTGTGGTGGCACGTTTAATGTTACTGCTGGATTGATTCTTGCTGTGAAGAAGAGGGAACGTATCTTCATAATTATCACCCTCCTGTGTGAAAGAGGGCGTATTGTATGGATTTGGTGTGGTGGAAATGTGCCGTCTGGCTTGGATATCAGGTGCCTTGTTTATCAGTGGTGTGCTCTCTTCTGGCCTATTGGTACTTGATGTGGTGGGAGCATGTCGTCTGGCTTGAGTTTGAGGTGGTGTAGCTAAAAGTTCCTATGTGATCGAGTATTGGATGTATGTTGTGTCCGTTCTGGGTATTTGATATTTTTGGCGAGTAAGCTGGTGCCCAATGTAGACAATTGTACTTGGTCCTTATAAAGTTGCTTTTTAGGTGCTCCAGACTGTGAAGTAAACACCTGGTGTGTTGTTGATGAACTTATGTTATTATAATAACAAAACTTCTGCAATATGTTGTTATTTATGTCAGCTAGACGTTGCTGGAATCCATAACTCGGTGATATGATGGAGGAGAAGAAAATGGATGAGTTAGGAAAAGTGTGACGTAATCCGTTCAAGAGCGCCAGCAGTTGAGATGCTGTGATTTGCTGGATGTTTATGGTGTCATTAATACCAATATGAACGTTTGCCTTTTTAACGTTTTAACTACAATTTACAGCCAACCTCCTAATCTTGTCTGTTAGCCGGTCAACACCAGTCCCAGGCAATGGAATTATGGAAACAATGTCTTTGTCTGAAGTGGCCATCCGATCGCTGTATAGACCTTTTATTAGAGTCGCCTATTATAATGTGTGTACAGTCAGGTCAGTGCTGTCTGCAAATGTTGGTTGTCAGTACACCTTGCTCACTGTTTCTCCCATTTAGCAGCAGTCTGTATGTCTCCATGTGACTCTCCCTGTGTTTCCTGGAGGCGTGTGTCTGTTGGCAGTGCACTATAGCACTACGTTTTCTGATGAATTTTCTTGAAGCACTTCGAATCTGTTGCTTATTTTTACACCAATGGGATAGACTGCTTGTAGTGTTTTATCTTCCTCTGCACGTTGAGGTTCTTTAGCGTCATGTTTAGTTATTTGTTTTTGGTGAAACTGGGCTTCAAGATTCTCCGAAGTAGATACAACTGCTTGGGAATTACACGCTTGTTCAGTTGGGTTGGTGGTGGACCCGTGTTGTAGTTTCTATTGTTTTTCTTAGCAACAGATTTTCCTCTCTCAGGAGCGTGATGTCTGCTTTGAGAGCAGTATAGTCACTGCTGATCTTGCTATTAGCTTCAATGTTCGCTGTAGCAGTAGCAGTGAGCATCTTTAAGGATTGTTCTATTACCTCAATGCGCCTATGACAATTGCACGATTGTCCATTGATAGTTGGCGTGTTATCTAAGGCTGGTATTTCTTCTGCTACTCTTACATTGGTCTCAACGTTATTTTGGAGGTGCTCCATTGGATATTCAATGGCCAAGAGTACTGATGGGGTAGCTGGCCTAGTTTTGATGGTATTGTCCTGTTCACTCATTGTATGTGTTAGTTGAGAAACATTGTCTGCTGTGATGTCCACAGCTGTAGTTGTGGGCTGTGTAGATTCTGCGTCCTCACTCGAGACGAGCATGTTGATAATATCTTGTGTCTATGATATGTCTCTACTCGTGAATGTATGTATTGAGATCTCCAGCTCGACAAAGTCTAATTTTAGCCAAGATTTAATGTTTTCAATGCTTTTCTGAGCTAATATTTGTTCTTCGAGTGATACAAGTGTATTGTAAGAACTGGCGTTGTAATCAGGTCTTCCACGTAGGCCCCACTCATATCTTGTCCGTGTTGAATTAGTTCAGGCTTGTAATAATTGATGAGGCACGTTCGAAATGCCTCATAATGGAGTATATTGTTAAAGGATACTGTAACACATTGGCCAGAGTTGGTGTGTTGGACGACTCGGCCGACTGGGTTCACACACCTGGCTAGCTTGGTCTTCACCGACTTCTCTTTGTTTAGTATGTATGGTTTATTCACGGCCGATCGTAAACCGGATCTTGTTTTAACACCAGTCACCTCCAGAGAGGCCTCTCCTATCGATGACATTACTGCATCATGTTATCAAACCCATTTGAAGAATGCAGCGAAATCATTGTAGTCAGACGCGCCACGGGCAATTTGAAGTCATGTGTTGTGGTTCGTTTGTTTTGATTATTGAGACAAGAACACAGAACTAATCAGGGACTTGCGATATTGTGTGCTTGGCGACTTACCACGCGCTAGTCATGCATGGTTTAATCACACGTTGTCGTTAATCGATAATTGGTAGATTTCAAAATTGAATGACCTTACCGTCCATTTATCAAAGAAATCCTCATTTCACTAAATAACAGTCACATAAACTTAAGATATTAATTCGTATTAGATCCAGTTTTAGAATGAACACAATGATACACACAGCATCTCGACTGAAATAGGCAAAACTTTGATAAATTCTATAAAAATTGGGAGAGCTTGTGAAAACTAGTCCGCTTGTAACCGGATGCACAACCATATGAGAGTAAAGACTCTCAGAGCATCCAGGCCACCAGAAGGATGATGCATATTACAAACTCGACCGAAGAGAACAAGTAGCAATCTTCAGACTTCGCACAGGACATAACAGGCTGAAATACCACTTGTTCAATAAAATAAAGATAGGATATACCGATGAATGTAATTGTGGAACTGGTAAAATGACAGCTGAACATTTGCTGCAGGAGTGCCCAATATATGCAGAACAGAGAAAGATATTTTGGCCCACACCTGCTTCATTTGAGGACAAGCTCTATGGAGATACCAACAAGTTCAAGTTGATTGCAGCTTACTTTAACTACATTCAGGTTGACATTTAAAGGTGCATGAAGAAGTATTTAGACTGCCACACCTCATACCACAGGTATGTCGGTTACAAAGGCGTGCCGAAAGCATGAAATGGAATATTGCTTGGA
Source organism: Cepaea nemoralis (assembly GCA_014155875.1). NCBI lineage: Eukaryota > Metazoa > Mollusca > Gastropoda > Stylommatophora > Helicidae > Cepaea > Cepaea nemoralis. The sequence continues at coordinate 113,394 of JACEFZ010028363.1, read as the reverse complement.
TAGCAAATCTATTACGTGGAAAGTCCGAATCAAAAGCTCACTGTGTGGGCTTCATAAAAGGTGGAAAAAGTATCCTAGTGGCACGAAATGGAATATTGCTTGGATAGCAAATCCATTACGTGGAAAGTCCGAATCGAAAGCTCACTGTGTGGATATCATCTGCAGACTGCATTCTTCTGGTTTCCGGAAGAACAGCCTATGGTGAACAGAAGGCCCAATATACGGAAGTGAGGTTAAGCAGCCATGTGCAGGACGTGATGATTCCTTGGGTGAGCCCAGTACCAGAGCGCTGTGTGTTAGCTCTGCAAGTATGGAAGCCTCCTTGCATGGCAGGGAATGCCCATGGTCTGCCCCTGCCTTCCCTTGAGGGCTGACCAAGATGTCTTTGGCTGTTCTATATGGGCCAGCTAGGATGGGGGATAACACCACAACAGTGAGATTCAAACATCCTAAGAAACCCCCGGGAAGGTTAACCCGGTCAACAAATGCCCGCAGAAGCCGGATGTGTCAGCCTAACTGCGCAAGAACACAGCTTGCTGTAAACAGGCACAACGCAGTCATGTCCGAAAAAAAGAATAACTCCGGATGAACACAGAAGAAGAAGATCTTACATCAGCCTATTTCATTCATCAGCATAGATCACACCTAAACTTAGATCATACATTAACCTAGATCCTACATCAGCCTAGATCAGTGGTTCTCAACCTTATTTGGCCCATATGTTCAGAACATCATCCCCCCCCCCCCCCCCCTTCAAATTTCCTCTCTATAAATCCACCCACACCCTTACACAGTATACATAAAAATGGAATCTAAATTTAATAACACATACTAGAACAAGTCTAAACATCTACATAAAACGTGATTTGCGGGTCTACTTATGTTATAAAATGAATTTCATTAGGGCGAGAAGAACAGAACGTAAAATTTAGAGGGGTAATATTAATTAATTGGTTCTTATATTAATGCGATCTTGAAATAATCTTAATTCCCCCCCCCCCCCCCCCCCCCCCGAAACCCCCCGAATTCCCCACCGGTTAAGAACCACTGGCTTAGATCATACATCAACCTTGTTCATACATCAGCTTAGATTATACATCAGCTTAGATCATACATCAGCGTAGATCATACATCAGTTTAGATCATACATCAGTTTAGATCATACATCAGCTTAGATCATACATCAGCTTATATCATACATAAGCTTATATCATACATCAGCCAAGATCATACGTCAGCTTATATCATACATCAGCTTATATCATACATCAGCTTATATCATACGTCAGCTTATATCATACATCAGCTTATATCATACATCAGCTTATATCATACATCAGCCTAGATCATACATCAGCTTAGATCATACATCAGCATAGATCATACATCAGTGTAGATCATACATCAGCTTATATCATACATCAGCCTATATGATATATCATCCTAGATCATTCATCAGCTTATATCATATATCAGCGTAGATCATACATCAGCATAGATCATACATCAGTGTAGATCATACATCAGCTTATATCATACATCATCCTAGATCATACATCAGCTTATATCATATATCAGCGTAGATCATACGTCAGCTTATATCATATATCAGCCTAGATCATACATAGCTTATATCATATATCAGCTTATATCATACATCAGCCAAGATCATACATCAGTTTATATTATATATCAGCTTAGATCATACATCAGCATAGATCATACATCAGTTTAGATCATACATCATCTTAGATGATACATCAGCCTAGATCATACATCAGCTTAGATCATACATCAGTGTAGATCATACATCAGCTTAGATCATACATCAGCGTAGATCATACATCAGCTTATATCATACATCAGCCTAGATCATCCATCAGCTTATATCATACATCAGCCTAGATCATACATCAGCTTATATCATACATCAGTGTAGATCATACATCAGCTTAGATCATACATCAGCGTAGATCATACATCAGCTTATATCATACATCAGCCTAGATCATCCATCAGCTTATATCATACATCAGCCTAGATCATACATCAGCTTAGATCATACATCAGATTATATCGCACCTTAACTTAGATCACACATTAGCTTATATCATCATGAACTTAGATCTTACATCTGCTTAGATCTTGCATCAGCTTAGATCATCATGAAGTTAGATCATATATCAGCTTAGATTATACATGAGCAAATTAATCATTCTTCTTCTCCATCTTTTGTTCACTTGAAACCGATTGTCTCGCCGGGAAGGTTAACCCAGTCAACAAATGCCCGCAGAAGTCGGGTGTGTCGGCCTAACGGCGCAAGAACGCAGCTCTGCTGTAAACAGGCACAACGCAGTCACATCCGAAAAAAAAATCCGCATGAACGCAGAAGAAGAATAAACCGATTGTCTTTAGCTGCAGTGTTTGCCTGCTTGATTACACATACACATCTGGCCATAATCAATACCTGATATATTCACGAGGATATTAATGATTTACTTTGTTGTGTTTCAGAAGTACACTCTTGGTCTTCAAGGAGTCCTTACCACTCCATACAAGGGCATTCACAAAAGTGGACATATGACAGCATAGACATGAAGGTTGTGAAACAAAAACTATCTGATGTTCAAGAAATGATAGAACACAGCAACTCAGAATCAAGCATGTTTGATAACAGTTGTAAGGCATCAGGAAAACATGAATATGATTGTCAAATGTCAGAACATGACAGTTATAGCTCTGAAAGAACTAACACTGGACACTTGTCTGATGTTTCTAATCCAAATGTTTGTATAGAAAGATATAAGAGAACACATACTGAAGGGATGCCAAACAAATGTAATGAATGGGATTGCCTTTTGATTCAAGATGACCATCTAACATGCTAACAGAACATGAACCACAAGAGAAGACATACAGGAGAGAAACCTTACAAGTGTGATGATTGTGGTGCTTCTTTTACTCGAGCTGACTATCTGAAGATTCACAAGACAACACATACAAAAGAAAACTACTAAAAGTGTGATGATTATGGTGCTTCATTTACTCAGACTTTTAATCTAAAGAAACATATGAGACTGCATCATCATCATGTGCTCTGTCAACTACCATAGGTGCTCATGTATCTCCTCAGATCTCAGTTCGTGTTTGCAAAGTGCAATTGTGATTTAGAACAAATTACCCAAATGTCTCGTTGAGAGATGTAATTATGGTTGTAGACAATGAAAATCTATGAACTGGGGATTTCCACATAATAGATAATCTAAAGTCCATGGAATCACTGGCTTCGTTGTAGGTAGAAATGCATGGTGTCTAGCTGGTGTGCCAGTCACTAACAATGTGACAGTTACATATACACACCCATGTGACAATGGAACTGTCAGTTAACACCTATGACTGGAGATGTTACATTTGCTAATTATGCACCCTTTCTCTGACTGGGTGATAAAAAAAACAACTTACGCACAGACAAGTTTTTCACTCATGCACAGCTCTCACTCACAACACAGACAAATTGCTCACAAAACGAATGCGAAGTCATTTGAGTGCTCACAAGCAACAGAGTCTCTGTGTTTGTTTTTTTAAATTGATTTATGATACTTCGCTGTTTCATGTTTTATGTTGTACACACCCCAGTGTAACTAGACATACCCTCCCCTACATTTTGAGGGGGTCACTTGACCATACGGAAGTGAGGTTAAGCAGCCATGTGCAGGACGTGATGATACCCGGCCACTTGACCGTCGTCCAATTTTACAACAAAATTATCAATATCAAGAGTTATCACCCTTTGTGGATCAGGGTCGATATTTAGTGTTAAGATATAAGATCCACAAAATACTGGAACGTTTTGTACTTCTACACTACAAACTAACAACTAACTAACTAACAACTAACTAACTAACACTTTCTGATTAATTGCTGTAAATGATCCTGTTATTATTATTGTACAGCTGCGGACGATTTGACGGCAGACCACCATGCGTTGGTTTTCCATACACAGGTATGAGTGCCGGCCGTTCAGAAAGCAACGGCAAACTATTGAACGTAAATTCGCCAAGAAATCACAAACAACCAAAAACATTTTGGGGTTGACTACAGCGTCCTGTAAAGGATATGCATCTAACAAATGTATTATTATTTTACTCACTGCTTTCCATTTTATTAGTGCGTTATGGGACGCAGAGGTGTTTCCAAGGCACCAGGGCCGGGTTATATACTGGCCAAGACCTATTGACGCGTCCTCGCCGAGCGTCCTGGGCAACAGGTCCCTTCGGGGTCCTGGCTGAAGTCAATAGGATCGCCGAAGTCGGAGAGTGTCTGCCTGTATGGCGAGGAACCACCAGTCTGCACACCAATAAGCCAGACATGGGACAACGGATACTCACGCAAACCTCAGGTCCTGTATGACATCACACTGATGTTGGACAATAGGATGCCTTCATCCGACATACAGGACTTTCGCGTTGGAGCTCAAGCCAACGAACACAAGCAAGCAAGCATTAGTGCGTTATCTGCCTCTTTAGATAGCATTATCGCCACTCTTTCACCGTGGAATGGGGGGGGGGGGGGGGGGGGGGGAGAGAATGTTCTCTGTATGGTCTGAAAAACCACTGTTTCTATTGTGCTTAGAGACCATTGGCCCCATTTCTACAGTCCACCTTGTTTAGCATAATCCGACAATGCGCATGTCATAATATTGTATCTTGCATATCCCTTGCAGGACGTTGCAGTCAACACCAGCATTTTTCAGCTGCTGTTGATGTACTAGGCAAATTTTACGTTCAGTAGTTTGCCATTGCTTTCTGAACGACCGGCTCCCATACCAACACGTTATACCACAACGTGACACGGTCTACTGCACAAGTCGGTCACGGCTGCGTTTCGATCGCATGGTAAGCGGCTCACAAACCTCGTTCGCAAGCCTTTGGCCACGGAGACCGGCATTGTATCGTAGTCAATGTTTTTCCCATTTGATACATAGTTGTTCTAACAACCCAGGTGTCAAATTGTTAGTTTCTCTTCGTGAAAGGTAGCGAAACTGTGATCTGTACTCCTTGTGGCTGTGTCCTCATAGAGTCATAACTCTTCAAGAAGAGACTCCTGTCCTCTTAGTTGACTTGGTTTTCCTTTTCTTTGAGTTGAATTGATTCAAAAATTGATATCACAAGACTAGGAACTTTCCCTTACGTGCTCCGTCCTCATCTTCAACAGCCAGCAAAGAGACCCAATACTAATTGTACCGATGAGGATATAGTGATTATGTGTTTATTTGACCTGTTCTCGGAGGAATGAGTGTCGGTCAGAACGTATTGGTTACCATTCTCCCCAAACAATAATGATGTATGCATTCCCCCACACTAAAGACATGATCCACAAGGCTCCCGGACCACATCTGCCTTATCGTGGACGGATATTCCACCCAGCCAATCTGTCCACCTGCTCGTTCTCCACAACACCAGTATGTCCTGGGGAAACATACAACAGATGCTCAATGTCTTTGATGTTTTCAGGCCTGCTATTATGCACGAAGCATACCTGTCTGCGCTCCTCTCAGCATGATCTGTGAACGGCGTGCGTGTACTGTTTCCAGTGGAAGGCCGGAATGTCTGTCTCCACATCCATTCTCAGACCAGATGTCGTCATATGATACATCAGACTCTCCAGCACTAAACACGTCCACTAACCTTCGCTATGAGACTCAAGCACTTCTTTTGCATATTACTACAGAGCCATGCATGTTTATGATTACGTCATCGGAGCGAGAATATCAAATAAAAAATACAATGAGTCCTATCACAGTTTAGTACTGTGAGTTTGTGGTGTGATAGTGCCGTCAACTTGTGGTAGCCCGAGAGAGTGGAGGAATAGGTGGTCAATTTACCCCTCACTTTGGCAAGCGACGAGACTAGGCGTAGCACCCGCGTCTGACTGTGCTGGTGAATTTACCAGCATACTTCGCTATCAACTTGGCTGGCGTCGTGAATCACTTGTTGTACCGCCCATTCGTTCTTTGTTTGTTAGTTGTTGTTTTTTTGTCTTTAGACATGGCTATTGCTATGACCCAAATGTAGCCTTATGTAGGGTTGCCAGATACGTGGGCACCAAACGGAGGACATAATAAGACCAAAAGGAGGACATATTGAATGTCTCATTTAAATCGTTCCAGATTAAACCCACAATCAGTACAATATTAATTTTATTATTACAATAGCAGCCAATAAGTGTATCTAATGTTTTTTGGAGTGTTCTCAAAATATACTGTGATATAGTTTCTGAGGTTTCATTTGATGTGTTGTCTAACTCGAGAATCTTAGTTTGGATTCCACCTGCTTTCCAGTCAAAGTACTGAACAACGATCGGAAATATTTTCTGCGAACCATGATTGCTAGCATTTATCGAAAGACCAAAACATGAAATACCACTTAAAGAGTTATCCAATTCATCAACAGTGTGGGGGGCAATTCAATCAATCAATCATGTGCCATGCCGGAAAGCGTGGGCGGTCATGACTCGCCATTTCACTCGATCACCAGTGTCGTGGATCAGCTTAGTGTTCTTGTCTCGTCCATGCCATGTGGCCAAGCCATCCAGGTATTTTCCTCTCGGTCTTCCTCTTGGTCTGTTCCCTCGATCTTGCCAGTTGTCACTAAGTTCTCCAACCCATTTCTTCTCATAACATGTCCAAAAAATTTTGACTGTCTACGTCTAATTTCTCTAATCAGTCTACGATGTTCATTTGTCTCCTGTAGTACTTGGTCATTGGTTTTTCTGGGGGTCAATTACTTGGTGTATTATTGCTTCAGTCTTTGTTTTTGCACAAGCAATATTTTTAGCAGTTTCTGAATCTTCAAATAATGTGCGCATCTATCCAGCTGTGCGGGTCATCAAGTTGTAAGACTGGTGATGGCAAACTATGAAATGCCAAAGAAGTTGCTTCAGCCGTTCCACCATAGTAGTTGTGTCCATTTATTTTGTGTCTTTTTCTTTGGTGTATCTATTTGTGTTGTCCTGTCCTTGACAAAGATTCTCAGAATCGAAACGTCGGCCGTCCTTTGTTGTCCTATTATACTTATTTGTTATTTTATTACTTTATTATTTCATTTTATATATTTATTGATTGCTTCTGATTTTGGATAAGTCACACTTTGTTTTTCACCTGTATACGATGGATTTCCTTGTAAGGTATGTGAATGTGCATTGTGTCTGTGTTTAGTATGTCTCTTCTTTTCGCCGGAGCTAAATACACCTAATTGTTTCCAGTTCATATTGTTATATCCTGCTGCCGCCGCTGCTTTTCCTTTTGTTCCATCTCATTCTCGTTGCGTCCTTCAACGAAGCATGGAAACTTATTTTTCATAGTGTTCGAGAATTTGCATTTTCTCTTTGTAGAAGCCATTTTCATAAACGTAGATGGCAAAAATTAGAAATAAAAAAAAATAATTCTGTGGCGTCTCTGCTACCGGAACCAACATTAACATTTTGACCATTGAGAGAATAGAGACTACAGCATTGTTATAGTGTGTTTACTTTTGTCTGCCCCAAAATAAAATTCCATACCTCAGTAACCAACTGAAGGAAAATGATGAGATTTAGCATATTATCTTATCATTATGTCCACCCAACAAAAAAAAATAATTTTGTTCTGGAGATTTTACAGCAGATTTCAAAGTTTGTTTATATGCAGTATACAATTTACGGGTCAGAGATCTTATCTCATCTCATCTCATCATGTTCCTCTTGTACCTTGCGGTGTCGAGGTGAAGTATAAACTTCGTGAGAGTACCCGATTATGGGCTTCATATATCGACATTCCCATGGACTCTGCTATTCCCTCCGTCCAACGTTTACGTGGTCGGCCTCTTCCTCTATTTCCATCTGGTATGTACATCCTTGCTTGTTGTGGTATGCTGTTGACTGGTAACCTAGTTGCATGGCCAAACCATTTGACTTCCTGCTTTCTAATAAAATCTAGTGCTGTTTTAACCCCCGCTTTAGTCCTGATTTCTTCATTTCTGATCTTATCTCTTCTTGATACGTTGAGTATGCTTCTCAGGAACCTCATTTCTGTTGTTGTGATTTTTCTTTTCTCTTTTTCTGTCATTGTCCAGGTTTTGCATTGGTAGCATAGAGTTGGTAGTTGGATTTGGCGAGAACAGAGAATTTTGACGTCAGTGATTCCACATCGCTGTCCAGGATGAAAGACCTGGGAGTAAGAATCGGCACAGCCAGACGCGAGAGGTACATCGGGAAAACAAAGTGCCTCGTCAACCAACACAGAACTGGCACTATTAGCCAACCGACGCTGATGCATATGCTGGGGGGGGGGGGGGGATCTGAGCACTTATGGACATGTCCGGAGTGCAACGAAGATACCCCAACTGATAACTGATAACTGATAACTGAAGAGTTGGTAGGAAGATTGTGTTGTAAAGTGCTTTCTTAGTAGTTATTGATACATGTTTGTTCTTTAGTATTGGTGCCATTTGTCCAATGAGTTGATTTGCCTTATTGCACCTATTTTCGATCTCGTCTTCTGATCTGCTATTTTATGATATTATACTTCCTAGGTACTTGAAACTCTTTACTTGTTTCAAGGGATGTTCGTTTAGGTGAATTGTTGTTTGTTCTTCTTTAGTTATAGTCATTACCTCTGTTTTGCTTGTGCTAATTTTCATGTTATGTTCCATAAACATTTCGTTTAGACTATTCATGTGGTCTTGTAATTCAGCTTCTGATTTTGCTATTAGTGCTTGGTCGTCCGCAAACAGGAGTTCTCTAATGGTTAGATTTGAAGATGGTTCATCTTCTGTGTTCTCGTCATGCGGTATTCTTGCTGTCTCTGCTTGGCTGGTTTCTTTACATATGTTGTCTATATATGTTACGAACAAGAGAGGGGACAGGACACAACCTTGTCGTACTCCAGATCTTATGGTGAAGGGTTCTGAGTGTCCTCCAGTTGCTCTCACTATGCATTCACTGTTGTTGTTTAAACTTCTACATAGGTTTGTTAGATGTGTACTCACTCCATATTGTTTAAGGATTTCCCACAGCTTGTTTCTATCTACTCTAGTCGAATGCCTTTTCTTGGTCGACAAAGGCTAAGTAGAGTGTTTCATTGAATTCGATTGATTTTTCTATAAGTTGTCTAAGAGCAAAAATGGCATCTGTACATCCTTTGTTTTTCCTAACTCCAAGTTGTGTTTCGCTTAGCTGGGGCTCTAAAGTAGTTCGTAATCTTTTTTCAAGAATTTTGCAAAATATTTTCCCAGTATGACTCAACAGTGAAATGCCTCTGTATTGTGTGCAGTCTCTTTTGCTGCCTTTGTTTTTCCAAATTTGGATAATTATGGCGTTTCCCCAGTCTCGTGGTGTCTGTTGTTCTACCCAAACATTGTTGAATAGTCTATGTAGCCAAGCTGTTCCTACTTCTCTTGCTGCTTTAATTAGTTCATTTGGTATTTCATCTTGTCCTGGTGATTTGTTCAATAGAGCTAATCTGATGGCTTCTATAATTTCTTCTTTTAGTATGTCTGGTTCTAGTTCTTCGGTGACATCTGTGTAGGTCTCTTGAATTCCTGTGACATCTGATGGGATGTTGAGAAGTTGTTCGAAATACTGCTTCCATCTTATTAGGATTTGTTTTTGTTCACTTATTGGTTCTCCATTTTCGCTGTTAATTATTTCAGTTGGGTCAGAGATGAAGTTCATAATTTTAAATGTATTACAGCGTAGCCAGACAATCAGCGTTCAATGTTGAATATTTTACGTATTTCACGGGATTGGTTTTATGTCAAGAACCCCGCGCTTTTTAAACTGGACTGTTCAGAGGTGTCGTCAAACTGTGGGTTATTTCATGAAACCTGATTATTATTATTATTATTATTATTATTATTATTTTTAAATCTTACCACTTATCGCTAATATTGAAATGTGTGAATATTTTTCAATGGGATTGAATGCGAAATTGTGTATACACTTCAAAGCATCGCTATGAAGTTGTACACATATTTTTGTCAAGAAGCTGATCGCAGGAAACTGTTTTATACTATTACAAATTCCGAAAAAAGAACAGTGCATGCATTGGGTTTGAGTAAACGGTCATTTCGTCGAAGGGTGCAAGAATTTGGAAATAAACCACCACGCAATAACCAAACGGTAGGTAGAAAGGTTATTGTAGACAGCTTTAACAAAGATGTCATAAGGCGAGCTATTATAAAAATGCTTTAAAAAGTCGCTTAAAAGTCGACAGGGTCGACTTCATTGCACCGGGTTCTATCCCACAAGGCTTGGTCTCTTTCCGCAGCGCGGAAATCATCGCACACAGCACAAACTCCGCAGCTCTAGCGACGACCCACAGAAGTCTCCGAAAAATTTACCTCGTGAACTGAAGGATGCGGCCCGGAATCTAACCCACAACCTTTGGAGCCCGAGTCAAAAGGCTTGACAACTTCGCCACGGAGACTCCTAAAACTATAAACATTTTGGATTTTATATCCTCTAAAAGTACTGGAGAGTTTTGGTCAGAGACCATAACTTTATGAAGGGAAAATCCCAACTGCACCTCCCCGCGGTAGAGGATGGAAACACACTACGGTGTGGCTAACACAGCTCTGGGGACCGAGTATCCACCGGAATAAGTGGACAACTCTGCACCTGAGCAGAGCAGGGCACTCACTTGTCCTTACAGTCGGAAATGGCTGTCAAAGGCAGAGGTAAAAGACCACCATGTGGATGTGGAAGGCAAGGGGAAACCACCACATTATTTCAATGAGATGATAATTGGAAACACATGGTTTAAACACCATAAAAGACGACTGTACACATGGATAAGCCCTGATAAGAAAATACGCAACCAAATTGACTACATACTAATTAATAAAAGATTTAGAAATGCTTTAATTAATGTAAAGACAATGCCTGGTGCTGACTGTAATAGTGATCATGTACCACTATGTGGACAAATAAAAGTAAGATTAAAGAGAGGGGAAAAAATGGTTAAGAACATGAGACTTAATAAAGAGGTTCTGAAAATAGATAAAGAAATGCAAGAACAATACAGAGTGACTGTGAAAAATAGGTACAATGCAATAACTAAAATACAGAGTATAGATTAACAATGGGAAATGTTAAGGGACTCCATTCATCAAACTAGCAAAGAAGTATTACCGGAGAGAGGCAAAATAGCTAAGAAAAAATGGATGAATGAAGATATCTTAAAACTGATGGACAAAAGAAAACAGAGTAAAAATGACAAACAAGAATACGCTAAGATAAATAAAGAAATAAAAGATAAATGTGGGAAGGCTAAAGAAAGTTGGTTTAACGAGCAATGCAAAAAAATTGAATTAAATTCCATTAAAGATACAAAAAATATGCACAGACAAATCAGTGAGCTTACAGGAAGAAAAATAAGAATAAATACAGGGTGTTTGAAATCAAAAACAGGAAAGATAATATTAGAGGAAGATGCTATAATGAAGAGATGGAATGAGTATATAAGAGAATTATATGAAGGAGAAAGGGGAGAATTAACAGAAGATAGTAACTTAGAAGGTCCACCTATTCTGAAAGAAGAAGTCGCTGACGCTATGAAACGTATGAAGAAAGGAAAAACAGCTGGGCCAGATGAAATCACAAGAAGATTAGAAGTATTGGGAGAATTTGGAGTAGATATATTAACCAAAATGTTGAATGATATTTACAGCAGTGGATATTTACCTAGTGATATGCTGAAATCTTTATTTATAGCTATACCAAAAAGACCAGGAGCAATTGATTGTGAAGATTTTCGTACAATTAACCTTATAAACCATATCACTAAGCTTCTACTCAGAATCATAATGAGAAGAATCAAAAAGAAAATAAAAATGGAAATTAGTGAAGAACAGTATGGATTTGTGGAAGGAAAGGGCACAAACAATGCAATTTATACATTACGGACACTAATAGAAAGGTCAATAGAGAAACAGAGAGACATATATTTGTGCTTCATAGATTATACTAAGGCATTTGATAAAGTAAAACATGATGAACTGATTAAAATGTTGGAAGATATCAACATTGATGGAAAAGATTTAAGAATAATAAAGAATGTTTACTGGAACCAAGTAGCAGCAATTAAAATGGGAAATAAAGAGGGTAGTTACGAACAGATAAAGCTAGGAGTACGACAAGGGTGTGTCTTGTCACCAGATCTTTTCTCCCTGTATAGCGAAGTAATAATGAGAGAGATCAAAGAGATGCCAGGAATACTAGTTGGAGGTTATAATATAAATAATATACGCTATGCAGATGACACAGTATTGGTGGCGGATAATTCAACAGACCTACAACAATTATTAGATGTTGTAGTAACAGAGAGTGCAAGGAAAGGACTCTCCTTGAATATCAAGAAAACAGTAACAATGGTAATATCAAAGAAAATGGTGACACCAAAATGTGACATAGAAATAGAACGGAAAATCCTTAACCAAGTTGATAATTTTAGATACCTAGGGGTATTTATAACATCAGATGGAAGATGTACAACAGAGATTAGGAGTAGAATAGGGCAGGCAAAAGCCGCTTTTCAGAAAATGAAGAGTATCTTATGCAATAAGTCACTATCACTGAATGTAAGAAAGAGAGTGCTGAAATGCTATGTAGAACCAGTTTTGCTGTATGACAGTGAATCTTGGAACGTAAATGAACAAATTAAGAAGAAATTAGAGGCAACAGAGATGTGGTTCTCCCCCGATGGTGTTTCCACCTTGTCGTGGTGGAGGAGCTTGAGTTTCTTAATGACCCTAAGAGCTATGCCGGCGGTAGCGTAGCTACCAGCAGGGCCTCCAAAGCCGGACAGGTCAAAGGGTAGAGAACAGGCAAAGAGAAACACCCTGGTCCTCCAGGTTGGGGGTTGAAGCGTGGGGTTAACATCCCCACCTTTGTAAAAACCTTTCTTTGTTACGAAACAAATACATGAGCCTCGATATCGGACTGACTTATCTGGACAACGACCTTAGAACGTTAAAGGACTTTTGAGATTTGGAACATGGAATGTACGGACACTATATCGAGCTGGAGCGGCCGAAGAACTAACCCGGGAGCTGGTTGAATATCAAATGGATATCACAGCAATTAAAGAAATAAGGTGGCCAGGAGAGGGTACTTTAGACCAAAATGGAATGATTATAATATATGGAGGAAACACCCAAAATAAACATGAATTAGGAACAGGATTTGTCATCAAAAAAGAGTTATGGGGGAACGTTTTTAAACTTTAAAGCTTTTAATGACAGGATTAGTAAATTACGAATAAAAGGTAAATGGAAAAATATAACGATGATTAATGTACATGCACCTACTGAAGAGAAAGAAGATGATATTAAAGAAGACTTTTATAATGATCTGGAAGATGTCATAGAAGAAACCCCCAAACAGGACATCCTGATTGTGCTGGGAGACTTCAATGCAAAAATAGGTAGAGAGCAAACTAATAAAAAAGTGGCCGGTATGGAAAGCCTACATACAACTTCAAATGATAATGGATGGAGAGTCATCAACCTGGCAGAAGCCAAAGGACTACAGATTAGCAGTACCAGACTACAAAGAAAGGATATACACAAACAAACTTGGAAATCATGTGACAAGAGAACCTATAATCAAATAGATCACATTTTAATTAACAACAGAAATGCATCAAACATACAGCAAGTCAGAAGTTATAGAGGAGCTGAGTGCCACAGTGACCATTTCCTCGTTGGAGCAAAATTTAATATAAAACTTAAGAGAGCTTTCTATACTAAATTACAAAGATTACACCCAACATATAACAGAGAAAAACTACAAGACACTACAGTCAAAGAGAAATTTACAGATGAAATAAAATGTAAACTTAAAACTTTGCAAAACCCTTTGGAGGAAAGCGTTGACCAAACTTGGTTGAACATCAAGAATACAATTCAATCTACCGCAGAAGAATGTCTCGGTGTGTTAACCACGCATAGAAAGAACAGATGGTTCAATCAAAAATGTGAAGAAGCAGTCACTAGGAAGAAGAATGCCAGACATGTATGGTTAAATGACATCAATAACATCCAAAAGGAAGAGCATTATAGAAATGAATGTAAAGAGGCTACAAAAATAGTCAGACAGCAGAAGCGAGAATATATGAGTAATATAATCAAAGATATGGAAACTAATCACCAGAAAAATGAATCCAGAAAATTTTTTAAAGTACTGAAGTCAATGAAACGAGGGCACCAACAAAACACATATGGTTTAAAAGACAAAAATGGGAATATGATAAATACCAATGAGGAAATGTGCAACACATGGAAAGAATATTTTATTGAATTACTAAATTGTGAAGCTCCAAGTAACATTTTCCCACAGCAAGAGGTTCTAACATGCGAACCACAAATTGAAGAACCTACATTTGAAGAAATCCTATATGTAATCACACGACTTAAAAACAATAAGGCAACTGGGACTGATGGAATTGCTGCTGAATTTATAAAGGCAGGTGGCCATGCATTACATCTAAAGCTATACGAACTAATAATAAAAATCTGGAGGACAGAAGAATTACCCCATGACTGGAAAGAGTCATTATTGATACCTATCTTTAAGAAAGGAGACAAGTTCCAATGTGGAAATTATAGAGGAATATCACTACTGTCCACAAGCTATAAGATACTATCCGCAGTATTACTAAATAGACTAAAACCATATTCAGAAGACATATTAGGTGACTACCAGGCGGGTTTTAGACAAAACAGATCAACAATAGATCAGATATTTATCTTACGACAAATAGCCGAGAAACATTGGGAATATAAAAGAGATCTCCATAACATTTTTGTGGATTTTAAAAAGGCTTATGATAGTGTCCATAGGAATAGTCTATGGAATGTTATGCAGGAATTTGGAATACCAAGGAAGTTAATTAACATGACCAAACTATGCATGGAAGATACTTATAATATAGTAACATATAAAGGCAGGAAATCAGACCCCTTCCAAATAACATCTGGCTTGAAACAGGGTGATGCACTATTGCCGCTACTCTTCAATCTGGCTCTAGAGAAAGTTGTAAGGAAGGTAAAGGAGGAATGTGATATTGGAGGAACATCCAAGCTGCTTGGTTATGCAGATGATATAGATATTATAGGGCAAAGTGAACAAAAGACATTAGAAATATTGACTCACTTAAAGGAAAAAGCCCAACAGATGGGGCTGGTTATCAACCAAGATAAGACAGAATATATGGTAATTTAAAGAGAAGGAATGGCTAAAAACTCCGGCCACATACAAATAGATAATATGACCATTAAAAGAACGGAAACATACAAATACCTGGGTACAATCTTCAACTGCTCCAACATCATAAGGGAAGAGATACAAACTAGAATCAACTCTGGAAATAAGATATACTATGCACTACAACATCTACTAAAATCAAAGGCGCTATCTCGTAACACCAAAATCACAATATACAAAACACTGATCAGACCAGTTGTGCTGTATGGCTCTGAAACCTGGAGTACAACGAAAGGAGACGAAGCCTTGTTACAAACCTTTGAGAACAAAATTTTAAGACGCATCTTTGGACCCATTAGGGATACACAAAGTGGAGAGTGGAAAAGAAGAAGTAACAAAGACATTTATGATTTGTTTAAGTCCCCGCTAATCACTGGTATCATGAAGGCTAATAGACTACAATGGCTGGGGCATATAGAAAGAATGGAAGATAATAGTGAAACAAAACTCGCTTACACTCAGGAAATAAATGACCGTAGACCCCGAGGTAGACCAAGAAGGCGGTGGAGAGATAATATACATACAGACCTACAAGCACTTGGAATCAACGACTGGCAAGAGAAGGTCCACCAGAGAGACGAATGGAGACAGATTGTATTTGCAGCAAAGAACCTCAATGGCTCGGAACGCTGAAGAAGAAGAAGAAGAGATGTGGTTCCTGAGACGAATGTTGCGAATTCCTTGGACTGCCAGAGTAACTAACGACGACTGTCTGAAACAGGCTAATGAAACTAGAACATTATATACAACAATAAGACAGAGACAAACATCTTTCTTCGGTCACGTGATGAGAAGAGAGGCATTGGAGAACATCGTAACAACGGGAAAGATCGAGGGGAAGAGAGGCAGAGGTAGACCATGAGAAGTGATGCTGGATGGATTGAGACGGTGGCATGGAGGAATATCAGCACCAGAGTTGATCCAGAAAACCAAAGACCGAGATCTATGGAGAGCCATGAACGCCTACGCCAGCCGGCACGGCACTTGATGATGATGATGATATCCAGGATTATCCAGCATTATAAAAATGCTGGAAGTCAAAGAAACAGTGACTGTAAGAAAACTTAGGGTTTAGTTGATATTGATTGATCGATTGATTGATTTAAGAACCGACATCACAGAATTCGGGGCATTCCCATAAGTGCTCCGTCCCCATCCTCAGAAGCCAGTGAAGAGTTCCAACCCCAATAGTACCAGTAGCATTCTGATTATATGTGCGTCTCACCTTTCCTCTAAGCGTTCGAGCATCGGCCAGATCCCCTTGTCACTCCACGCTGTCGCATTCTTGCCAGACCATGGTGATTCATTTGCTCCTCCGTGGCGTACACATGCTCCCACAAAGCCGCAACCACGTCTGCCTTATTATGCATCAATACTCCACGAAGTTTTGCAGAACCAGCCAATCTGTCTGCCTGTTCATTCCCCAGCATGCCCTGGAGAAAAGATCCAGGCGATGCTTGCAACCTGTGACTTCCGAAGCGAAGCAAGCCACCCGGCACGAAGCTTGCCTGTCCTCACCCTACTCAGCATGCTTTCTGAGTCAGTTACAGTCACGATTGTGTGTGTATCGTATTTTCCATCCAGGGAAAAGCTGCACTGACTGCCTCCACCTCCATTCTTACGCTAGATGTTGTGGTATCATATGCCAAGCTCTCCTGTACCAAACGTCGACCATTAGCCTTTAACAAGAAACCCCAGGCACTTCTACTACCTCTCAACACCGAACCATCTGTGTAGATAATCACATCACCCGGGCGAGCATTATCCTGAATTAGTTGCTGGATTTCCACTTCTGTGGCCCCTGCTGGCCACTCCCTGCACTCCCGGCTCAATGTCAATGTCAAATAACTCTGCACAAGTCTGACTGCTCCGCTGGCACTCTGACCCACTCCTCTCCACGCCTAATGTTCTACAGGGGGCACACCTGTCTGATCGTATCCTCCGCCGGAGCCATCCATGATTTCTCTCTTATCAATCGCTGGCCCTTAACTGCGTCCAGCGCCTCATACAGTGGGTGGTCTGTGTCTGCAGCTACTCTGAGGTATGCCTTCGCCTGCATCACCTTGAGCCTACCAGCAACAGTCGGAGAGTTTTGTTGAGAAAGAACAAATCAAATCAAATCAAAATCAAATCAACTGTATTTTAAAAGGTTCACAGATTGGGCACGCAGGCCCGTCTTACATTCGACCCTTCCAATCACTCATCTTTCGTTCATCAAGAGCATTATACATTCACATAGGGAAAAAAAACATTGTGAAATGAATGTTGTAAACATAAACAAGGCAAATTACCATGTTATGAGGCCCATATCCCACCTACCCACACATCACCCACACACACACACCCACCTACCAACACACACACACACAGAGACACATACCCCACCAACCGACCCATCCACCTCCCGCACATCCCCAACCCACACACACTGCCCTAACCTGTTCCCCCAACCCAAACACACTCTCCACCCACACAAACACTCCCCACCAACCACACATCCCAAGCGTACCCACATACACATCCTAACCCACACACCCATCCCCCATCCACACCTCCAACCACCCATCCGCCAACCACACCTCTATCGACCACATATTCCCCACCCACACACACATATCCCACACCAACCCACACATCCACTCACACATCCCCAAACCATACACAGAATTCAGGCCAACTGACATCTCCCTACCCCCCCCCCCCCCCCCCACACACACACACACACACATCTCTCTAACCACCTATAGGCCTACATTCCCAATCTACTCACACACACCCCCCACCAACAATAACATAGAGCTATCCAAAACAACGTTGTGGAAAATTATAAGGACATTATCTTCACTTTTAGAAAGTACAAGGGAGGTAGAATATTAGGCTAAAAACGGAGGACATGTCCTCTTTTTGCCGGACGTCTAGCAACCCTAGCCAAGGGTCTGAGCACATCCCAGGTCCCTGTCTGTCATTCGGATGACCACCTCTGCTGGTGGTGCTGGAAAGATCAAGTGCAGATACTACACTTTGATCTTAGTCAAGATGCCGAGAGGAGAGTGCATTCATAAACTGATGTAAATAGAAATTATAGGTGTTTCATTCAATCATTAAGTGATTTTTGCCCGAACCCCAGTGGCGTGCAGAGGTTCTTTGATGCCCGGGTCCAACCCCTTGATTGGATGCCCCTAAATTGTTCTTTCTCTAATTCATTCCCCCTCCCCTCCCACTGCACTGTGCTGCCCCCCTCTCCCCAAATGGATGCCCCCTTCCCCTCCAGCTAGATGCCCGGGGCCGTCGCACCCCCTGCACCCCCCCCCCCCCTTTGCACGCCACTGCAGAACCCACAAGCAAACGTTTCTAGTGCTCTAGTAGCGAGTTATTTCTCTTGTAACATTGAGAAAACACATCCGTATTTAATTGTCTCAATGTAAGAAATTACATTTCATCCGCTGAAATACATTGACCAGATTATTCAGTTAGACTGTTTCACTATACACACGAATATTTCATTAGATTGTCTTATGCTGCATGCAGTAAATTGCGCTGCCAAAAATGAAACGTCTGGTGTGTTTATTGATGTCTGTGATTGTCTGTTTTGATAATTTATCGAGTACAAGGGAATGTACAACTCAAAACAAAAAAAAATTGTTTCTCATTTCTTTTTTAATGTTGTTCAAGGTTTTTCCGCACAGAAATGTGCTCAGGAAAAAACCCCATCAAAAATTTTATCTGACAATTTACAAATCAGAAAAAATATGTACGTTTATAAAGGACCCAAAAAATATCATGTCATCTCGAAGGAAAATACACATATGGGTTGTTACATTCTCACGCAAGTAAAATAAAGCCACTTTTATTACACA
Organism: Cepaea nemoralis; assembly: GCA_014155875.1. Taxonomy (NCBI): domain Eukaryota; kingdom Metazoa; phylum Mollusca; class Gastropoda; order Stylommatophora; family Helicidae; genus Cepaea; species Cepaea nemoralis. The sequence continues at coordinate 94,234 of JACEFZ010028363.1, read as the reverse complement.
AACTTTTAAGGTGCCTTTAAAATTTACATGGACTAGATGTAGCAAAGAATTTTAAAAATTAATTATGAATATGTTACAAAATATTTATAAAAATTCTACAATTATTCAAATAATAGAATGCATTTGTGCTGCTCTTAGTTATGTCCCTTTGATGAATTAGTGTTGTCATGCCCCTTTCCACTATTTTAATTACATGTTTCTTTTAATGTGGATTAAATAAGTACTTTTCTTTCTTGGAGAGTTTTGTAGTTGTTAAATAATGGTTCGCTTTTCTCCTAAGGGTAGGCTTGCCAAATACGTGGGCACCAGAAGGAGGACATAAAAGTACAAAAAAGAGGACAAAGGAGGATATATTGAATGTTCATTTGAATCGTTCCAGATGAACCCACCACTCTGTAACAAGGTGATTACAAATAGCTGCAATAAGTCGTATCTACTCTTGTGAATCGACAAGGAAACAATCATATTAAAAAAAATTAATAAAAATTCAATGGAAGCCCTTTTCAAATTGCTAAAAAAAACAACACATTACTTAAACAGCCGATTGTACAATTATACTCTTACCTTATAATATTTATAATTACAAAACATATTCGGTACTTTAATTTTAATCACCCAACAAGAAAGTATCCCTTAGAGCTCATTTGCATCGCGTCGGCAATCACTTTACGGTTAGTGTTCGGTGGGATCTGCTGGACCGATCGATGGATGTTTTGTTAGTTTTGGGCCCGTAGGACCCTCACTGTTGTCGACAGCACAGAGCTAGATTGTTAGTGCTGCCGAATTAAAGAAAAAAAAAATAAAAAAAAAAAACCAACAGTTAGATTCAAATTATATAAATAATTGTTGTTTCACATTTGGTATAAATAGGAAAATTAAATAAATATTATTAAGCAATGGGTTTTAATAAAGAATGTAAACACACGGTAGAGCAGTGTTTCCCAACTTGGGGCCACGCCCCCACAGGGGGGCAATTCGATTGTTAAGGGGGGCAATTCGAAAATGGAAGAAATCGGCTGGATATAACAAAACGGGGAGACTTGAGACTGAAGTTAACTAAATTGGAACCTGACATAAAATCTCTTTGCAGCAAGCATCAAGCGCAAGGATCTTTACTAAATTTAAATAATTACTAATAATTAAAATAATATAGAAAAATGTTTCATTAAAATTATTTTGTACTTGAATTTCAGTTCTACATTATATGTTTTGAAAATTTACTTACTGTGTTTGCTCAATAATTTCCTAGTGATGTCTTCCTAAAACCTATCGGTCCTTTTGGCTAGGATCGGGTGCATTTGCTGCCTCCCCCCCCCCCCCCCCCAGTAGTGCGTCTGGTCTGGTCGGGGGCCGGGATGATCAAATAAAAACCCATCACATATCTTCACCTTAGATGTGGGCCTGGTGGACAACTGTGGGCAATAACTCACAGTGAGACTAAGGGTCCACACAAACAAAGGGGGAGGCGGGGAAACCAGCTTGTCTGGGTAACCACAAACCCAAAAAAAGAAAAAAAAATTCACCTAACACAACCCGACACACAAGGACGCGAGACCGGAACGGGGGGGGGTGGGGGGGGGGGATCTGGCTTCTCTGGGAACCGTTCCCGTGAGCCCTTCTAAAAAAATTATTAAAATTCAAGTTTTTTGTGTGTGAACAATTTCAATTTTTGAATATTAAAAATGATGCATATGTTGTGGGGAGGGGGGGGGGGGGGGAGAGAGAGAGAAAAGGGGGGCATAATAAGTTAGAAAAGGCTCAGGTGGGGCATAGCACAAAAAGGTTGGGAAAACACTGCGGTAGAGCGTAGATACATTGTAAGTTGTAATAACAATACATAGAAAAATGATAAAATAAAAAAATATTTTTAAAAGCCGGACATTTAAAGGTTTGTAGACTTTGCCGCCGGCGGAGGACACGAGGCCCTAAAAAAAAGGCAGGACATGTCCTTTCTTTGCGCGGACGTCTGGCAACCCTGAATTATTGCGAGTTCATGAGGAAGCGACGGTGATGAGTTAGATTCACAAGACCTGAGAAAGTTAAAAAAAAAAAAAAAAACAGTGACTAGAAACAGTATTTGAAAACAGCTCACTAAACAGTATTTGAAAACAGCTCACTAAAAGTTGAAGAAGGGTGCTGAGGACAAACAATGACTAAACGGGCTTTGGACTATTCCAAGACAATAGTCACTGACCATGGACTCAAAAATAGTACGCAACGCTTTCTAACGCCATACGGCAGGGGCGGGTGGTCGAAATTACATTGACAGACGAAACTGTGCTACACAAACCATATCAGCGGCAGAAGTGGCTGTGTAATACCAAATGTCAGATAAAGATTTGTCACAAAATCCGACAACAATGACAAAAAATCTTTTACACATTCTATAGTGTGTTTATTTTGTTTTACCCCAATAGAAAATTCCATATCTCAGTAACCAATGAGGGAAAATGATGAGATTTGCATCTTGTGACGAAATGCCATGACAGCAACAAGAATTGATTCTAAATTCTCCAAAGAATAAATGTACACTAGAAAATTATAGAAATGCAAGAGGGGTTGAAACAAGAGACAATACATTTTGACCCCGCACGACCATCGTTTCTGTAATGCTAGGTGAGAAAGCTTTGAGTCCAGCCAAAGTAACACCCAGACACCACGGCACCCAGTCGGCCCCCCCCCCCCCCCGGCAATATCAAAAGGTGAAAACTCAAGTCGTTTTACAGTACAAGGTGAAGATGAAAGCGACTGCAAAGTGTGATATCTGAGGCTGGTGATGCACGATGTACATGCGTGGTTTTGTTTACTCAGGGGAAAACCCGTTTGTTGATCCAAAGACCGCGGCAAATGTAATGCAGACTAACACCTCCAGAATTTGGGGAGCCGGGCAACGTCTTGTAGTTGGGCAACAAACAAAGGAGATGCAATTAGGACAGAGCTTATAACACCTCACTGGCAATTACAGCGGCCAAAGTAGGAAAACATGGCTGACACATTTTTGCCAACAACCCAGGAAGGCCGGGTGTAACGCAGATGAAATGTAATGACGCAACTGCATCCGCCGCCAAAGCATGTCATTGTTAAGGAATGGGGCGGGGCATCAGTCATTTGATGGCAGAAATAACTACAGGTCCGTGTGGAAATAGGTGGAGTTCAATTAATATGGGGCATATTAATAGCCAACGTGGAAACTAGAAGGATGAAGAGTAATAAAACTTACAAGCAGAGGCAGCACGACTTCAGATGCATCACAATAAGCGTACCAGGGAAGCGGAATTTAATTCGGGTGAGAGATGCCCTTCTCGTTTTGTTACTTCGATACAACGTCGTATGGCAGGATTTCCTAGCTAAACACAGGTAATACCATTATTCTGAGTTTGTCTGATAGGTGAAGGACTTATAGTTTCTTGTTTCTGTTTATTCTACCAACACTTACACTGGTTGGAATTTTCTATGTGACTCAGGTTCCAGTTTTCTATATTACTAGTACCATGAGAACTATATTCTCTTTAATTCCCCACTGGTGTCTGATTTGTGGTATGTGATGATACTTTGAGAAATCCATTTCACAAGCTACATGAGCGTGTGCTTCATGCAGGCACAGGAGATACATTTAGAATTCCTCCTGTATAGTTAAATATGGGGGAGGACTGGACTACTTAGGAGAATTTCCTGAGAGCTACCAGTCTCTTGATAGCGTCCCAAATACCATTGATATTTGGACCAACACTTGAGTGCTACAAGATTGAGGTGAAACACTTGGTTGAGGAAATGGCATCAGTTAACCTGTCTGACATGAGTCTGAATGAGGGACAAGACATGAGTAGGACATTCAATATCCAGCAGATTCGGCGAAGGTATTATTTAATGTTGCGACAGGACTGTGCGACCAGCCTTCCGACAAAGACAAGTATGAATGAATCAGAAAGGGAGAGGTAGTAAGAGTAGGTGAAAGTATTGGGAAACACTTCATTACAAAATGTATGGAATATGTATGTTGTCGAGCTATAGATGTTCTAAATAGTTTAGAATAATACAATTTATTATTTTAGAATGATATATGTGTGAACATGCCATCATATATATCATCATACCATAATATATTATGACGGAATGAGTTTATATGAATGTATAAACATATGTGTTTTGAGATGTGTAGACGTAGATACCACCCATCTCCGTTAATTTCATTCCAGATCTCTTAGGAGCAATGGACAGTCAACAATCCATATCAGCAAGTGACTTAGCCTTGTGAAGGGACCAATTTGGACTCCTTCAATCTGACAGTGAAACTGCGTCTCACTGGGGGAAGCATGACCTATGTGACCTCCTTAAGTTACGTATACCATATTACAATCATCATCATCATCATATGATCATCAAGACTAGAAATAATAAACACAGTTGTTGTATTTTAATCTCAGTTGTCCGTCTAAATTCTAAATGTCTATAAATGTTTGTGTAGATTAAATAAGGACACACATTATTGTATCATTTAGTGGGGGTTCGCACATATTGTCCAGAAGTAGGAATGTATGTAAGGGAAGGTACATTGCCTATGCAGTCATAAGTAACCAGATTACGTTGCATAACTTAACTCCTCCTTTCTCACTTCTGGTGATACCAAGAACAGCCAAATCTATATAGATATATTCTATCTTCAACGAGCCACTTCTTGGCTGTTTTCTTGAGATCAGGGACAGTGTCTTAAATCAGCATAACAGACATTTGTTCCACGTTTTCTCTCTGGGATTCTGGGGGTGTTAACTAGTCCCTTCTGACAGAGTTAGGGGATCTTAAAACTGAATCCAGAACTAAACACAAGTAGAAGAAAATGATTTTTGCTTTTTGAGTGGGTTTGCATCTGGGATCTAAACCCCAGCCATTTTGACTACCCATATTGGCCTGCTCGTCCGCTCGATAGAATCCTTGAGTAAACCCTAGAAAACTTTGGTTCGCTCGCAAGGAACGACCTATTTCAAATCTGTCAGTCTGGTATTATTCTGGTTACGCCCATGTATAGAACCTAGGTCATTCTCACTTACAGTCTTAGCAGCATTAGTTAGTCATCATGTATTTCTAATGTAATAGCTTGCTCGATCGTAAGCAAAATTTTGACATATTAGGACTTCTCGTCCATGATAGAATCAGAGAATAAATTCTAGACTATTGATTTTCATAAATCATTCTTTCATTCTTCACCCATTACATTTGCTAAGTATTAACTTAGGAATTTGTTTCTATGGAAGTTTGTAGAATTTAAATAACTTGTTAAAAAGTTAATAATGGATAATATCATATGAGTTAATTTACATCATTCACCACTGTAGAATTAATAATCACATTAATTAGTGATATTAATTAGTTTATTGATGATTTACTGATGATGTTTTCATTACATGCTTTATCATTTGATTTAATCATGAATAATTTGATAATGCTTAATTACTTCAGTGTATGACAGACTGCTTTGCATCAGCTTTCTCACTCAAATTCACTACTATCATTCTCATAGCAGTGTCAGTTCCTCTTGTCACTATCCTGCTCTAGTATAAATCTTACTAGCTCTGTGTAGGGTAATAATATAATTACTTACCTGAGGTTAAGCTGAGAAGAGATCATGGATGCACGCACATATTTCTTAGAGTCCGTTAGAGGATGGGGCATAAGGCTCGGTTTATAGGAGAGAAGCTAGAACTATTTATCAGAGATGAAATGGAATGGTGGGACAAAGAAGAGGAACAGATGATGAAAAGACATGCAGAATGGGAAGCAGAGATGTGTCACAAAGCTGAAGAAGATGAGATGAAGAAGAAGCAAATTGAAATACTGAACGTGGAGGAATCTACCAGCTCGGCTGAGAAAAAGCCAATCACTCAAGCCGAAACTCTGATAGAAAGCGGGGAAGCTGACCGTCACAAAGAAGAGGCATGCATTCCTTTGCAAATCCCCATGGCTCAGAAAAACAAACACTTGGGCACAGAAAGGCAGATGCTTCCCACTTCAATTCCGGAAAAGAAACGGAATAGGAGGAAATCTACCAAGCGTACAGTAAACAGTCACAAACGTGAAAAATGTTTACACTGCAATAAAAGCGGATTAGCTTGCTTGGCAACCCAGCAACCTCAGAAGCTTCCTAAGACTTCCTAAAGGAGAAAAATCCAGGAGGAGGAGGACCTGAGGAAAACTATTAAAGAGATCGAAGGCGAGACCTTACCCGATTCTCTTAATCCCTTCAGTTCAGAGGAACTAGGAGTGGAGATGAATTCAACTGAAGAGACTGGAATTGATGTAAAACAGGATTCCAGTGTTTCTTTCTATGTGGCCACACAAGATGAAACAATTATCAGTATGAATTACTTATCTCAGGTGGGAGATGACATTGAAAATGACACCCCACAACATTCAATTCTATTGGATTTGGCACAAGAAAACCAGACCAGGGAGAGAATGCCTCAATTGGACTTGGCACAAGAGAGCCCGGCCATGGAGGAAAAACAAGACATGGAGGAGACTCCTTACGATGTCAGTATCTTGGAGTCTTTCGAAAAGGAAATTCAAGATAAAGAAAGCATTCATGTAGATTATACTACGGACTCTGATTCAGGGACGATAAACATGTCTGCTAACAACAAAGAAGAAAACACTTCTTTGGACAGGATGAAGGTAATACCTATCATCAACACAGCTGAAGCTAACAGGGGATCACAAATGATGGACTCTGCAGCGGAACAAACCCGGAGCGGTTGGTATACTCAACACTCAGGACCTTGTTTACCTTTCACTTCAACCAATGTTGGATGTGGAGAACAGCTGTTTATGTATACTTCTACAAGGAGTGATACAAGTTCACAGTTCTTGGGGAACCACAGGATTTCTCAAAACTGGACAACTTCTACTAGCCTAATACTTTCAAACACAGATTCAAAATGGAACTCTGTTGGAGAGGAACTCACTCAGATAAAGAATTATCCAGGGAAGAAAACTCTTAAATCAAGAGGTAGTAAACTGACATCCTACCAAGAAAGAGGCAAGTATGAGTTGAATGCACATCATAATATTATGATCCACTATTTTAGCACATTTCCTGCCAAAAGGAGGAGATTAAAGTATTTTATTATAATCTTTGGCCGATGGAGGAAAAGAAAATGGAGCAACATTACTGCGACCAATTCTTTTAAGAAAACACTGATGGCACTTCCTCTGCTTATAGGACAAGGGCCAGAAATTGAGTGGACAATAACAGTCTCTCTGCGGCGCAGGAGAATCTTGTTATACATTTTGCAATTTCCCGGCTGGGAAAAAGTAAAACCTCCAGAGGACAGGACATTACCGAGCAATAGCCCGGAAATCCAACACAACACCGGGAGCAAAGATTTGCAAGATTTATCCTGGGATGATGGACATGGGATATTTCTTTTCACTCATAGAACAACCCACTGCCACAAGGAATATTGGGAACCCAGACTTGGAGGCAATTCTGGAATGAAGAGCACTTAAATACATTCTTGAATGCTGCCGAGGCTCTGTTATAGGCTTCATTGCTGAACCTACTTAAATTGGGGAGCTATGTGACGAAACGCCATGACAGCACAAGAATGATTCTATCATTCTCTAAAGAATAAATGTCCACTAGAAAATTATAGAAATGCAAGAGGGTTGAAAACAAGAGACAAATACATTTTGACCCCGCACGCCCCATCATTTCTGTAATGCTAGGTCTGAGAAAGCTTTGATGTCCAGATCATACGTAACACCCAGACACCAAGGCACCAGTCGGCGGCACTATCAAAGGTTGAAAACTCATCGTTTTCAGTACAAGGGAAAAGAAAGACGGCAAAGTGTGATATCTGGGCTGGGGATGACGATGATACATGGCGGTGCTACTCAGGGGAAAACCCGTGTGATCCAAAGACGGCAATGTAATGCAGGCCTAACACCTCCAGACTTTGGGGAGCCGGGACAACGTCTGTAGTTGCCACCACAAAGGAGCAATTAGGACCAGATGCTTAACACCTAACTGCAATACAGCGGCAAAGTAGGAACACATGGCTGACACATTTTTGCCAGCAACCAAGGAAGGCTGGTGTTAACGCAGATTGGAATGTAATGACGCAACTGCATCGCCGCCAAAGCATGTTTCATTGTTTCAGGAATGTGGCGGGGCATCAGTCAATTTGATTGGCAGAAATAACTACAGTCCGTGTGGAAAATAGGTGGAGTTAATTAATATGGGGCATATTAATTAGCCAACGTGGAAACTAGCCAGGGATGAAGAGAATAAAACTACAAGCATGGCCAGCAAGACTTCAGATGCATTCACAATAGCGTACCAGGGAAGCCGGAATTTTAATTTCTGGTGAGAGATTACCCTCTCGTTTTGTTACTTCGATACAACGTCGTATGACAGGATATCCTAGCTAAACCCAGGTAATACCATTATTCTGAGTTTGTCTGCTAGTCTGAAGGCCTTATAGTTTCTTGTTTCTGTTTATTCTCCCAAACTTTACACTGGTGGATTTTCTATGTTACTCAGTGTTCCAGTTTCTAGATTTACTAGTACCCTGAGAACTATCTTCTTCTTTCATTCACCACTTGGTTGTCTGATTTGTTGTATGTGATACTTTGGAGAAATCCATTATCCAAGCTACATGAGCGTGTGGCTTATGCAGGTACAGGAGATACATTTAGATTCCTCCTGTATGTTAAACATTGGGGAGACTGACTACTTAGGAGAATTTCCTGAGAGCTACCAGTCTCTTGATAGCGTCCAATTACCATGATTATTTGGACCAACACTTTGAGTGCCTACCAAGATTGAGGTGAAACCACTTGGTTTGAGGAATAGCATCAGTTCACCTTGTCTGCATGATGTCTGCATGAGGACAGACATGACTTAGGACATTCAATATCCCAGACAGATTCAGGGAAGGTATTTAATGTTCGACAGGACTGTGCGACCAGCCCTTCCGACAAGACAGTATGAATGAATCAGAAAGGGAGAGAGTAAGTGAGGTGAACTTATATGGGAAACACTTCATTACATAAATGTATGTGAATATGTATGTTGTGAGCTATAGATGTTCTAAATAGTTTTATGCATATATACATATATATTTAATTATTTAGAACTGATATATGTTTATGTAACATGCCATCATATATATCATCATACCATCATATATTATGACTTGAATGCATGTTTATATGAATGTATAAACATATGTGTTTTGAGATGTGTAGACGTAGATACCACCCATCTCCGTTAATTTCATTCCAGATCTCTTAGGAGCAATGGACAGTCAACAACCCATATCAGGAAGTGACTTAGCCTTGTGAAGGGACCAATTTGGACTCCTTCAATCTGACAGTGAACTGCGTCTCACTGGGGGAAGCATGACCTATGTGACCTCTTAAGTTACGTATACCATATTACAATCATCATCATCATCATATGATCATCAAGACTAGAAATAATAAACACAGTTGTTGTATTTTAATCTCAGTTGTCCGTCTAAATTCTAAATGTCTATAAATGTTTGTGTAGATTAAATAAGGACACACATTATTGTATCATTTAGTGGGGGTTCGCACATATTGTCCAGAAGTAGGAATGTATGTCAGGGAGGTACCTTGCCTATGCAGTCATAAGTAACCAGATTACGTTGCATAACTTAACTCCTCCTTTCTCACTTCTGGTGATACCAAGAACAGCCAAATCTATATAGATATATTCTATCTTCAACGAGCCACTTCTTGGCTGTTTTCTTGAGTATCAGGGACAGTGTCTTAAATCAGCATAACAGACATTTGTTGCACGTTTTCTCTCTGGGATCTGGGGTGGTAACTAGTCCCTTCTGACAGAGTTAGGGGATCTTAAACTGCATCCAGAACTAAACACCAGTAGAAGAAAATGATTTTGGCTGAGTGGTTGCCCATCTGGGATCTAACCCCAGCCAGTTGACGACACATATAACCTTATCATTATGTCCACCCAACAAAAAATTTTTTGTTCTGGAGATTGTACGGCAGATTTCAATGTTTGTTTATATGCGGTATATAATTTACAGCTCAGGGATTAATACCTTCACTTTAAAAGTATTACAGCTTCAGCAAGACACATCCGCGCTTTTTTAAAAATTGTCTCGCGGTTTTCGTTTTGCCACAAACTGCGCGGAGTTAAAGATATTGTTCAGAGGGGTCTCCAATGAGGGTTCTTTCACGAAACGTGATTATATAAATAAACTAGCTGACTCGGCCCGGCTTCGCCCAGTTCCTGGCGGGGATCGATCGATCGATCGTTCAATCGATCTATCTATCTATAGATCTACCTACCTACCTATCTATCTAATCTACCTACCTCTACCTCCCTACCTACCTACCTTTCTGTCTGTCTGTCTGTCTGTCTGTCTGTCTGTCTGTCTGTCTGTCTGTCTGTCTGTCTGTCTGTCTGTCTTGTCTATCTATCAACCAGTCCACGCTATTAAATATTGATAAACGTTACTGGAAAAAATGTGAGGACCATGTGTTGAAAGAGGAAGAGGACTATTGGAGAAAGGATGGATTGAATTTTATGCAACCGAGAGCAATCATCAACTTACTGGAATCGTCTGACACAGATTAAGGTCTGATCAGATCGCAGACCTTAATCTAGGTACACACTTACTGGGATATTTTGCTCCAACTATTCAGACGAATTGCAGGCCCTAAACATTACAGCATCAGCATAATGTCAATGGCAACAGTTTGTATTCCACAGTGATGAATTTTCAATTCCGCAAGCCCTCAGTGGTGACAAACAACTGTATTGAACACACACACACACACACACACACACACACACACACACACACACACACACACACACACACACACACACACACACACACACACACACACACACACACACACACACACACACACACACACACACACACACACACTAAACGCATTGAATACCATCAGAAGAGTAATTTGGGAGTCTCTGTGGCAAAGTGGTCAAGCCGATTGACTTGTGATCCGAAGGTTGTGGGTTGGATTCCGGGCCGCACCTTTCGGTTTACGAGTTAAATGTTTCGGAGACTCCTGTGGGTCGTCGCTAAAAGCTACGGAGTTCGTGCTTTGTGCGACGCTTTCCACGCTGCGGAAAGAGACCGATCCATATGGGATAACACCCGGTGCGATGAAGTCGACCCTATCGACTTTTAAGCGACTTTTTAGAAGAGTAATGTCACGGTGGAAACTGACATATTGTGGCATAACAAGAAACGTTGTCAAATTAGGGGTCAACACACGTGCATACGAATCAATCTATAAACTTCAATGAAAAGAGGACCAACATCTTGGTCGTTAAAAAGAAAGCCCATTACAGAGACACTGACAACTATATTCATAGTGCAAAACAGGTAAGCATGTTCCGCCTCTGAATGATAAACAGCATAGTAGACAATCTTTCACGAAGACTCAAAGCAGGTCTGTCACCCATGTATACGTGTGAAGAAACTACACAGATAGCTGAACAGATCCTTACAAATGGAAACATGATGACTAAATTGCGGTATCATTTCTGGTCACTCCATACGCACATTAACGCACAGCTATTTGGAAGCTTTCACGAATTCAATATAAAAAGCTAACACGAATACTTGTGTACACATTATTAACCAGCAGCTGAAGAAACAAGAAGGAAATTAAAAATAAGGTAAGAAATATATTCCTTCTACTTTCCTGTCAATTTACAAATTATTTACCCCATGCTTCTGTAAATTCTCTGTCTTTACTAATATTACACATTGCACACCTCTCGGGATTCTCCGTGGTGAAGTGGTCAAGCCGTCTGACTCTAGCTCTGAAGGTTGTATGTTCGATTCCGGGCCGCGTCCTTCATTTCACGAGTGCATTTTTTCGGAGACTCCAGAGGGTCGTCGCTGGAGGTACGGAGTTCATGCTTTGTGCGACGCTTTCCGCGCTGCGGAAAGAAACTGAGCCATAAGGGATAAAAACCCGGTGCAATGCAGCCGACCCTGTCGATTTTAAGCTACTTCTTTCATTGCACCCACTCCCATACGAATTCGGATACGCCTTGTGTGTCATCTGAATTGGAGGAGCGTCAATTACTGTAAACATAAATTTGTTAGCGAGAAATCACTAGTTTTTCAGCAAACATCAAAGAAATGTCGCCGCTTTCGATGATGTAAGTTGTTTTTGGACCTATCAAAGACATATTCCTTGGGTGGGGGTAAATATAAGACGGCTGGAAAAATTTCATAACGATGCAACAGACAGTTTTCAAAATAATTGATCGTGAAAGAAGGCATTCTTTTCGGGACATACTATAACAAACCTATGTAGAAGTTTATACAACAAAAGTAAATGCATAGTGAGAGCAACTGGAGGACACTTAGAACCCTTCACCATAAGATCTGGAGTTCGACAAGGTTGTGTCCTGTCCCCTCTCTTGTTCATAACATATATAGACAACATATGTAAAGAAACCAGCCAAACAGAGAAAGCAAGAATACCACATGACGAGAACACAGAAGAAGAAACATCTGCAAATCTAACCATTAGAGAACTCCTGTTTGCGGACGACCAAGCACTAATAGCAAGATCAGAAGCTGAATTACAAGACCACATGAATAGTCTAAACGAAATGTGTAGGGAACATAACGTGAAAATTAGCATAAGCAAAATAGAGGTAATGACTATAACTAAAGAACAAACAACAACAATTCACCTAAACGAACATCCCTTGAAACAAGTAAAGAGTTTCAAGTACCTAGGAAGTATAATATCATCAAATGGCAGATCAGAAGACGAGATCGAAAATAGATGCAATAAGGCAAACCAACTCATTGGACAAATGGCCCCAATACTAAAGAACAAACATGTATCAATAACTACTAAGAAAGCACTTTACAACACAATCTTCCTACCAACTCTGTGCTACCAATGCCAAACCTGGACAATGACAGAAAAAGAAAACATAAAAATCACAACAACAGAAATGAGATTCCTGAGAAGAATACTCAAAGTATCAAGAATAGATTAGATCAGAAATGAAGAAATCAGGACTAAAGTGGGGGTTAAAGCAGCACTAGATTTTATTAGAAAGCAGCAAGTCAAATGGTTAGTTAGTTAGTTAGTTAGTCGACAGATCATCCTCGTTGCACATCGGACCATTCAGTCCATAAGTGCTCGGATCCCCTCCTCAGCAAATCCCGCAGCGTGTAGCGGCTAACGACGCCAGTTCTGTGTTGGTTTATCAATCTTCTTTGGCTTCCTGCGTAGTGTTCTTGTTTGGCCACCCCTCTTTTAATTTGCTGCTCTCGCAGTCTGGCCATTGTTGTAGATTCACAGTCATCACTTGGTTCTTGCAAAAGTCTCACTTCTCGTAGAGCATTCAGAATGTCAGCCTGGTCCATGGCGCGTCCGCCCTCCACAGTAGCCTCACCTGCGAGCTTGTCAGCCCGCTCATTTCCTTGTACTCCCGCATGACCTGGCACGAAGATGAAACTAATCTTTGCCAGCCGAGACCGCTCCAGAGGCAGCAACCATTCTCTTCGGATCGACCCCTCCTCTATCCTCTTGATCATGTTCATTGAGTCGCTAAGGAAACAAGCCCTAGTGAATGTCTGTGTCTCGAGCCATGTTATTGCTTTACTTACTGCCATGACTTCCATGGTCAGGCTACTTGTGGTTTCAGTGAAAGCACCAGAGTCCTCCTTCACAATTCTCCCTCCGGCCCGAACTGTAAAGGCCCATGAGCTTCTCACATGTCGGACGACCGACCCATCTGTGTAGATGACCGCGTCACTGTCTAGCGAATTCTCGAAAATCAACGCTTGTACTTCAGCCTCCACAGCAGCCGGATTTTCTTGTCTGCATTTTCTATCTAGTTGGATGCAAACTGAAAAGGATGTGCAGAAGTCTGTTGGCACTTGCACCCACTCCTCGCCAGGTTCTAAGTCCTCAAGTGAACACACCTGTTGAAGAATGTCTTCGGCTTGACCCATCCACGACCGTCCTCTTTTTAACCTGCTGCCCTTCACCTTCCTAATTTCACTATGCAGTGGATGCTGTGTGTTTGCGTTAACTCTGAGGTAGGCGTGTGCCCTGCAAACTTGCATTCTCTCTTCAATGGTTGGAAAATCAAGAAGGTAGCGCATCGCCCTGCATGCTGTATCTCTTGTACATCCAAGAATAATGCGCATAGCTTCATTCTGTATCCTTTCCATCCTTTCTATCTGCTTATGGCTGAGAGTCAGGATTGCCATTGCATACTCCAAAACAGACATGACCAGCCCCTCGTACATAAGACATAGATGGCGCTGCTCACAGTTTGCTGCCGCCATCACCCGCATCGCTGCCAAGCCCCGCTTGGCCTTTGTTATCACCTGGTCTATGTGCACATTATAAGCAAGGCTTCGATCAAACCGTATCCCCAGGTAATTCATTGCCTGCGTTCTTTCCACCGTCTCTGAACACAGCATTACAGTTGGTGTTGGAGTGTTGACAATATGATTATTCAACGAGAACCAAGTCACTGTTGCCTTTGTTGGGTTGACCATTGCCCCAGCTTCATCACACCAAGTACTTATGCGATTGAGTTCGGTTTGTAGTTCCACAGCAACCCCCTCTCTATCCTTACCCTGACGATACACTAAAACATCATCGGCATATGACAATGTCCTGCCAGGTCCAGTGATCTGCTCACTGGTGATTCTCACTGTGTAGGCGTTGAACAGTACCGGAGATAATGGTGATCCCTGTGGTAGGCCAGGATATATTGTTGTTGGTTCCGAAGGCCAACTGCCACATCTAAAAACTACTTTCCGTTGGAAGAGGGCTGCAGCGATCCAACTAAGGAGGAATGGACAAAAGTCAAATGGTTTGGCCATGCAAGTAAGTTACCAGTCAACAGTATATCACAAGCAATGATGTACAGACTAGATGGAAACAGAGGAAGAGGCCGACCACGTAAACGTTGGACGGAGGGAATAGCAGTCCATGGGAATATCGATATGTGAAGCCCATAATCGGGCACTCTCACGAAGTTTATACTTCACCTCGACACCGCAAGGTACAAGAGGAACATGATGAGATGGGATGAGATAATCTACCCAAAGTATTTCAGGATCGTTATCAGTTCTACAGAGTTTGTTCACTGAGCTGAGATTCTCCGGACTCAGGCTTGAGTTAGGAGTAGTACGGAACATTCATGGGCTACACCCGTGTGCCGTGATGGTGATCCGTCGATTAAACTAAACTAAAAAGTAAACAAAGGCTTGACGATTCACGCATGAAGCGGAGATCAGATATGGTTGGGGCTGGAATTTGATTTACCTTGAATTGCCAAATAAAGTTAAGATGTGTACTGCGACGCATGTGTTATGAAGTCGTTTTTCTCAGCTGTGATCCACCATAATTACAAGTGTGTCTGTTGTTGTTCTACATTAACGAGCCAGCATACAAATAAACCCCGACAACAACATGGCAACCATGGACTAGCGTCGTAAATCAGGTATTGTACCGCCCATTCTTTCTTGTTTGGTTTATTTTTAGACATGGCTAGGATCGTGAATCAGTTGTTCTAACGCCCATTCTTTCTTGTTCGGTTTATCTTTAGATATGGTTAAGATCGTGAATCATTTGTTGTAACGCCCATTCTTTCTTTCATTGTTTTTCTTTGTTGGTTTATCTTTAGACATGGCTGTCAACTTGGCTAGCATTGTGAATCATTTGTTTTACTGCCCATTCTTTCTTTCTTGGTTTACCTTTAGTTATGGCTATCAACTTGGCTTGTGTCGTGAATCACTTGTTGTACCGCCTGCCATGTACCGAAGTAAGGGGTTACACTTGTAAAGTGGCAGTAAAAAAAAAATAGATCGTAGAAGAGTGAATGTTGTATCATTGATCACCACATGGTATAATAGATGTGGTAGAGCCACGATTAATCACTATACAATGACAAACCCAACAAATGGAAGCTACTCAAGCGAGGTCCCCAAAACATCACGTGACGGGACGGTAGTGACGTCAGAAGGAGAAAAGATCGAGAATTTAGTCAAGATGAGAATGTGGTAGTGAGAGGTTGGAAATGCATCTAGAGATGGTGAAATATCAAGTTGAATATCACCAGCAAGATAGCCATTATATCCTACAACAGGTTATAATAATGAAGAAGGTTTCTACAGTGGTAGCAGCTTATATTTCATGAAGTTTAAACGGCAAGTGGTGCTGATCATTCGTAAAGATGGCCTGTGTCAGAATCTCGAATGTCTCCAACCGAGATGCAGGAACATCGTTACGCCCGCCAGGCGAATAGTCCCCAACCGGGATGCAGTAACATCGTTACGCCAGCCAGGCGAGTATTAGTTACCTGCCCGCAGGTTGCTGGCTGACGCGATAGCCAGGGGTCAGGCAAGGACAAAGCAAGACGCACGCAGGCCTCGTGAAGCCAATCCACAGAGGGCAAGCGCTTTGCGAGAAACAGACAGACAGCTTGGGTACTCGGACCAGACAGGACGTGTAGAGAGAGAAAGGCTTTGTGTAGTTCTGTGCCCGAAAGTCGAGTGCTTGTACATCTTGTGAGATAGACTGTAAGCTGTGGGTTGTCTGTAAGTGTATTGATGTATAACATATGTATTGTAATGATCATCACATGCCAAACTAGATCGTATTGCATGTGATCGGTAAATAAATCCATTGAACTTCGTGTCGTTGTGTCTCAAGTCCAATCATGTTGTACTTGTACTTGTCTCACATGTGTTAGGTATAACGAGCCAGGTTTAAGACCCTGACATGTGTGAACGTGGTGGCATCGTCCCTGAACGTTAATTTATTTAAGATTTGAACCTAGATTTGTGAACGTGACTTTTGTCCAGCTATAATGTACATTTAAATGTGAACGTGAAGGCTCATCCTCATATAGTATTATATTAGAATGTTTGAATATGGAGGCTAGATGTGAACGTAAAGTACATACATTTGTTTGATCTTGTAAACGTGTAAAACATCAGTGATTGTGTAACTTGTCGCCATTTTGACCTTGTCGACATTGTGAAATCGTCGCCATTGTAACCTTGTCGCCATCTTGTAAACTTGATGTCTATGTCCTTACTGAATGTCATCTTGATGTAAGTGATGTGTCATCAGTGTTGTAGAGTGTTGAGATATATTTAGATTGTCTTTGTGAAGTTAGTTGTAGAAAGCAAAAAGTTTCGGAAAGAAAGTGACTTGTGGTTTTGAAAAAAAATTGTTGATTGACGACATTACGACCTACAATTACACTCAACGCCATACAAACCTAATCAAAACTTAGTGACAAGCATACACACCACATCAGATAGACGCTAATTTATTTCCTCCAAAAACAAAGCAGGTTTTCTGTGCCATCTGAAACCCTTGCCCGTAGAGGTCATTTGTGTTTTGAACTAGCGACCCTACAGTTCCTAGCCCTAGTGTGAACCGTTCTCCACCGCATCCAGTACACTTGAGTATATTTTTCTTTCTATATACTTTCGGATGCAAATTTGGGCACAAATTGTAAGTTGAACAAAATTGTAAATTTTTCACATTACTAACACCTTGTAACTAATTGTGTGTCTGACAACTCCTTTGCATTTACATTTGCCATCATGTCTTCATTAAACGACTTCATCGAGATGGGTTTAAAGCTGAAGTTAACTGGTGACGAGTTGACAAAGTGGAGTGAATCTAAGTATTCTGAACACCTTCGAGAGAAAGCGATCGAACGCGACGAAAGAGCGGCTGAAAGAGCTGCCAAGCAAGCAGAGGCAGAAACAGCATTAAAGCAGGCAGAGCTAGAATTATCTGCAAAAACAAAACAGGCAGAGTTAGAGAATGAATTGAGGAAGGCAGAAATCTCAGCTCAAGAGTAAAAGAGAAGAGCTTGAGTTACAACTAAAAATTAAACAACTTGAAACTGATACTGCCATAGACAAAGAGTCTAAGAAAGCTGAAAGACTGGAGAAAGAAAACCAGTACAAAAAGTATCAAGGTATTGTGAGAAATTATACCTCAGGTGACTGCATTGCAGCCTTCACCCAAAATTTTGAAACCTTAATGGACCATTACCAGATTCCAATTTCCGAATGGAATATTATTTATATGAGGAGTTTGTCAGGGGAGCCTCTGAAAGTCATAGAGACTATCCCCAAAGACCTCAGAAAAGATTACCATTATCTAAAATCAAAGATTATGGCACATTTTATGTTAGATGAGGCAGGTTACAGAGAACAATTCAGCAAGTTGAGTCCAAAACCGACTCAAACGTTCTCTGACTACCTCTGCTTAGTCCGAGACATATTTACCAAATGGACTTCAGCAGCTAAAATAGATAAAGATTATCAGAAATTAGAAGATCTAATCATCAGGGATAAAGTCATCTCATCCCTTCCATCAGCATTTTCAAAATTTTTGCAAGAGAATGAATGTACGAGTGTAGATCAGATTGAGAGACGTGGTTCGGCTTATTATACAGCCAATAAACATTGTTTTGCTAGTGAAGCTATTGATACAAACTTTGTAGCAGCGGCTAACTATGAAAAACCTCGATCAGAACCCTATAATAGGAAAAAACCATATAAGCCTACTTCTGAGAAATACAATCATTGTAGATATTGTAACATTTCACACCACCAAGGTGAGATGTGTGACAAGAACCCAGCATATCTTACATATCTACAGAACATCATAAATAGCCAAGATAAGGAACGTAAATCCTTCAAAAATGCACGTAAATGTTTCTTCTGTAAGGCGTACGGGCATTGGCGTCATGCTTGTAAAGGAAGGCAAATGACCAAGAAAGCAAATGCCGCCTTATTTGATAGTTCATCATCAGATGAAGAACAATCAGAGAAACACCCTGTGAACTCAGCACAGGCTTTTGACATGTTTAACGCAAATAAATGTACTGTTTGTAATACCTTTTATGAAGATGGCGTTTTGAATGCGGCCACTCCATTCCTATTGCCAATGAAGAAGCTAATTTGGTAATAGATTCCAAAGGCAGAATAAACATCCACCAGGGATATGTGAATGGCAAGCCTGCTACAGTCCTTCGGGACACCGGCAGTTCACTTATTGGACTAAAGAGAAAGTTCATAATGCCTACAGACTATACAGGCAGGCACGTAACATGCAGAACATTCTCTGGAAATATTGAAAAGTACCCATTAGCATGGGCATATATTCAGACACCTTTCCTCACTGGGAAAGTAAAATGCGCAGCATTAACTAACCCTGTGTGTGATATTATCATTGGAAATTTACCAGAGGTGAATGATATGCCTCATGATATAACATCTGTTTGCATTGATGAGAACATAACATCATCACCATCACATATCATCATTGATAATGTTGTATCACCAAATGAATGTATGGTAGCTAATGTAGCACTAAGATCTCATGACATCATTGATCAAACTGTTTCATCACCATCTGATATCAGTGAATGTGTGAACGCAGTAACTAGATCTACTGCTAGAGTGCAAGATGAAATTAATCAAACTGAGGCTATAGAAATGCTTAGCCCAGTGGTACTACCTCCTAAAACTATGAAGGAGACTTTTGTAACAGCCCAAAAGGCTGATCCTTCATTGTCTAAATATTTTAATCTGATCGGCCAAAAGCCAAAGGTAACCAAAAATGCAAGATGGCATTTTGCTTTGAAAAATTGCATCCTCACCAGGTACTATACCAGAGGGGACAGCACAACAGAGCAAACTGTTTTGCCACTTGAATACCGTAAGCAAGCCTTACATCTTGCCCATGATATACCTCTTGCAGGGCATATGGCATACTCTAAGACCAGATCAAGATTACTAACACAGTTTTATTGGCCCAAATTCTGCAATGACATTAAGCAATATTGCAGAAGTTGTGACATCTGCCAAAAACTAGTAAGGAAAGGTAAACACCCACAGGCAAAATTACAAATCACTGACTTAGCCAGTCGACCTTTTGAGAAAATATCTGTCGACATAGTGGGCCCTCTTAATCAGATAACAACCAGAGGGAATAAATATATTATTACCTTCATTGATCTATGTAGCCGCTGGCCTGAAGCGATTCCGTTAAAGAACATAACTGCCAATGATATAATGGAAGTTTTCTTCCATATATTTTCACGGATAGGATTTCCAGACACTATCCTATCAGATAGGGGAAGTCAGTTCATTGCCGCATCTACTCAAGCTTTCACCAAAATGTTAGGGGTGAAGCAATGTTTCAATTCTCCATATCACCCTCACTCAACTGGTATCATAGAGAAGTTTAACGGTGATTTAAAGCATATGCTTGATAAAGTCACGCAAGAACATCCCAACAACTGGGACTTATATTTGCCTGCTATACTTTTTGCTTATCGCGAAGTGCCACATTCTAGTACTGGATTCTCTCCTTTTGAACTTATCTATGGTGCCAAACCACGTGGCCCATTGAGTATCTATCATCAAATGTTAACTGAAGCCACTCCTTTACTTAAACCCATATCATCATACGTATACGTTACATCATTGCGTGAAAGAATCATCAAATCTTGTATAATTGCAAAAGAAGCACTAAAATTATCTGGTGCTACATATAGACAATATGCAGACAAAGGTAACAGGACAATAACGTTGACACCTGGACAGGACGTACTTCTTCTCTTACCTAGTGACAGACACTTATTGACTGAGTCTTGGCAAGGACCATTTAAAGTAATAAGACAGATTTCAGCTGTAGACTATGAGATTCAAATAAAAGACAAACACAAAATATTCCACATCAATATGCTAAGACCATATTACAACAGAGATAACGAACAAGACGATACAACAGCTTGTACAGTAATAATAGACCATGAAGATGACGAAGATAGTGACGAAATTCCAACACCTGCATTAGACACGACAAACTGCTTGAAAGAAATCAAAATAAACCCAAACTTAACTCAAGCAGAAACAGACAGCTGCAAACATCTCATACAACAGTACAACACCATCTTCTCCAACAACCCAGGACAAACAGAATTAGTACAGCATCACATCACACTCACTTCAAACACACCCATAAAATGCAGACCTTACACCATTCCATTGCATTACAAAGAAAACTTACATCAGGAAATCATTAGCTTAGAGAAAAACAGCATCATTAGACGATCCCAATCAAATTTCTCATCTCCAATGGTCATGGTACGCAAAAAGGCAACACGATAAGACTCTGTTATCGACTATAGAAATTAAATAAAATAACACTTCTAGATCTAGAACCAATGTCCAACTCTGAAGATCTACTGACAGAACTGACAGACTCTAGATTCTTTACGAAGTTAGATATGACGAAAGGTTACTGGCAGATAACGGTAGACGAACAGAGCAGACACCTGACAGCATTTGCCACACATTGGGGACTGTACGAATGGTGCAAACTTCCATTTGGGCTGGTCAATGCCCCAGCGACATTCGTACGTATGACACGACTTTTACTAGTGGACATACCAAACATTATCTGTTACATGGACGACATTTGTGTTCACACAAAGACAATGACAGACCATATAAAGACATTACAGCAGACATTTGAACGGATCAGACAGCACGGACTGACGGTAAAGCCTACAAAAGTAGACATAGCCTATCAGGAAATATCCTTCTTGGGGTACAAAATATCTAATGGCTTTGTCACGACAGACGATAACATCGTGTCCAAAATACTGAAACTCTCACTTCCGACTACGAAAAAGCAAGTCAGAAGTGTGTTAGGACTACTAAATTATTATAGACAGTTCATACCTGATTTTGCTGAACTGACTGAAAAATTTACTAACCTACTAACGAAAGACCAACCTGAAAATATTGTAAACAATGAATGCCTAAAATTTGCATTCCAGAAAGTGTTATCTTATTTCTCTGAGAATAGTTTAAAGAATCCCATTCTCAAATTTTCTTATTTCTTTCAGATTGCGCACAGACGCGAGCTCCCTGGCGATTGGGGCAGTTCTGTTACAGGAACATGATAACATTCTACATCCTGTATACTATGTCTCTAGAAAATTAAAACCTAGAGAACGCGCTTGGTCGACACCGCAGTTGGAAATATAACTAAATTTTACAGATTCCTCCTGGGACGTCATTTCATTGTGGAGTCCGACAATAGCCCTTTAAAATTTATTACTTCAGGAGTACCTACCAACCAAATGATAGCGCGCTGGTCTCTTAAGCTTCAAGATTACAGCTTTGAAGTTCGACATATCGCTGGCAGAACCAACACGATTGCCGATCTTTTGTCCCGTTGTCCGACCGACCCAGTAAGCACTAATGTCTGAGTGCAGTGTGTTAAATACACTCAGACCAACACAGCCATCAGTGAAGTTTTTTTTCCACGAAAGCTGTGTATGTCTACTATGTGATGTGATAGGGTTCATTCCCAATATATATAGTTTTCTTATTTTATTATTACTGTAGTAAGTGTCTTGAATAATTGTGTAGCGTGTGGTAGAAAGCGAACAATATTAATTGTATATATATTACGAAACAAGAACAGTGCCACATTCGCTCTAAACTTACCGCAAGCGAACTATCCAATTTATCAGTGGTATCTGCGAGTGGAACATATCCAGTGATATTTTAATCCGTGTATGAAAGAGTGAACTGAACTTTGAAATTTACACCACTGCAGTCAATCGAAATCCAGAAGTTTTCCAGCGGAACATCGAACACATGAACTATCAGAACAGTTACATTCCGAATTGCTACATCAGACCGGAACAAGTGTGATATAGAATTTTTCAACATCAGCTGTTCGTGTGTACTTCATGATAATTTATAAATTTAGCCCAAAATTAGCAGACGACAAACAAAACCTTAAAAAGGTATGACGCTTCTAAAATATTTAGGAATCATCAATTTCGAATACACGAATTGTGTATTAATATTTTTTCAACTAGTGTAATCTTAGAATCATATCTTGATTAACTTATTCATACTATCGACATTTTTTTCGCTAGTATGGGAAAGCATCAAGCGATGACGCTGAGAAATAGAAGAATAATTGTAAATTATTAAATTTAAGATTGTTTAAAATTATGTCCCTTTCATTTAATTGTTATTACATTATTACACCAAGGGCGGTAAATTGAAATGTATTCGAATATGTGTTGTATATAAATAGCCATGGTGTTGCCAGATTGTTAACACTCCAAGAAGTCATCAACTGGGCATGGTATAGGGTTACCGACGTTGTAGACCGACGGAAGAGCTCAGGGCCAAATGAGGTCGGAACTCGAACGTTGAATACGGCTTATAAAAAGTCGTATTACAGGTCTTACCAGATGTTTTTTGTTACAAAGAGCATATTATTACTTTTTTTTTAGAGGTTGCGAGGTAGTTGCTTTGGGAAGCTGGTGCTACCGATCTGACTGGGTCAATATTGCAACTCAGGTAATCATCCATCGAGAGGATGAAACTTGGCAAGTGGTAAAAATTGAACACCACATGTCTTAAAATACAACGTGCATTTCTTATGTATTTCTATGCCAATATATGTATTCTTATGTATTTCTATACCAATGTATATAACAACAGAAAGATCGATTCTGACATGGTTAAAATATTAACCCGGTATGTATATAGAGTATACATGAAAGATGACATCTTTCATGAAGAAGCCCCGGGGGAGCGTGTCAGAATCTCGAATGTCTCCAACCGAGATGCAGGAACATCGTTACGCCCGCCAGGCGAATAGTCCCCAACCGGGATGCAGTAACATCGTTACGCCAGCCAGGCGAGTATTAGTTACCTGCCCGTCAGGTTGCTGGCTGACGCGATAGCCAGCGGTCAGGCAAGGACAAAGCAAGACGCACGCAGGCCTCGTGAAGCCAATCCACAGAGGGCAAGCGCTTTGCGAGAAACAGACGGACAGCTTGGGTACTCGGACCAGACAGGACGTGTAGAGAGAGAAAGGCTTTGTGTAGTTCTGTGCCCGAAAGTCGAGTGCTTGTACATCTTGTGAGATAGACTGTAAGCTGTGGGTTGTCTGTAAGTGTATTGATGTATAACATATGTATTGTAATGATCATCACATGCCAAACTAGATCGTATTGCATGTGATCGGTAAATAAATCCATTGAACTTCGTGTCGTTGTGTCTCAAGTCCAATCATGTTGTACTTGTACTTGTCTCACATGTGTTAGGTATAACGAGCCAGGTGTAAGACCCTGACATGTGTGAACGTGGGGGCTCGTCCGGCTTTAAATGAACGTGGTGGCATCGTCCGACTTTAAGTTATTTAAGATTTGAACCTAGATTTGTGAACGTGACTTTTGTCCAGCTATAATGTACATTTAAATGTGAACGTGAAGGCTCATCCTCATATAGTATTATATTAGATTGTTTGAATATGGAGACTAGATGTGAACGTAAAGTACATACATTTGTTTGATCTTGTAAACGTGTAAAACATCAGTGATTGTGTAACTTGTCGCCATTTTGACCTTGTCGACATTGTGAAATCGTCGCCATTGTAACCTTGTCGCCATCTTGTAAACTTGATGTCTATGTCCTTACTGAATGTCATCTTGATGTAAGTGATGTGTCATCAGTGTTGTAGAGTGTTGAGATATATTTAGATTGTCTTTGTGAAGTTAGTTGTGGAAAGCAAAAAGTTTCGGAAAGAAAGTGACTTGTGGTTTTGAAAAAAAAATTGTTGATTGACGACATTACGACCTACAATTACACTCAACGCCATACAAACCTAATCAAAACTTAGTTACAAGCATACACACCACATCAGATAGACGCTAATTTATTTCCTCCAAAAACAAAGCAGGTTTTCTGTGCCATCTGAAACCATTGCCCGTAGAGGTCATTTGTGTTTTGAACTAGCGACCCTACAGTTCCTAGCCCTAGTGTGAACCGTTCTCCACCGCATCCAGTACACTTGAGTATATTTTTCTTTCTATATACTTTCGGATGCAAATTTGGGCACAAATTGTAAGTTGAACAAAATTGTAAATTTTTCACATTACTAACACCGTGTAACTAATTGTGTGTCTGACAACTCCTTTGCATTTACATTTTCCATCATGTCTTCATTAAACGACTTCATCGAGATGGGGTTAAAGCTGAAGTTAACTGGTGACGAGTTGACAAAGTGGAGTGAATCTAAGTATTCTGAACACCTTCGAGAGAAAGCGATCGAACGCGACGAAAGAGCGGCTGAAAGAGCTGCCAAGCAAGCAGAGGCAGAAACAGCATTAAAGCAGGCAGAGCTAGAATTATCTGCAAAAACAAAACAGGCAGAGTTAGAGAATGAATTGAGGAAGGCAGAAATCTCAGCTCAAGAGTAAAAGAGAAGAGCTTGAGTTACAACTAAAAATTAAACAACTTGAAACTGACACTGCCATAGACAAAGAGTCTAAGAAAGCTGAAAGACTGGAGAAAGAAAACCAGTACAAAAAGTATCAAGGTATTGTGAGAAATTATACCTCAGGTGACTGCATTGCAGCCTTCACCCAAAATTTTGAAACCTTAATGGACCATTACCATATTCCACTTTCCGAATGGAATATTATTTACATGAGGAGTTTGTCAGGGGAGCCTCTGAAAGTCATAGAGACTATCTCCAAAGACCTCAGAAAAGATTACCATTATCTAAAATCAAAGATTATGGCACATTTTATGTTAGATGAGGCAGGTTACAGAGAACAATTCAGCAAGTTGAGTCCAAAACCGACTCAAACGTTCTCTGACTACCTCTGCTTAGTCCGAGACATATTTACCAAATGGACTTCAGCAGCTAAAATAGATAAAGATTATCAGAAATTAGAAGATCTAATCATCAGGGATAAAGTCATCTCATCCCTTCCATCAGCATTTTCAAAATTTTTGCAAGAGAATGAATGTACGAGTGTAGATCAGATTGAGAGACGTGGTTCGGCTTATTATACAGCCAATAAACATTGTTTTGCTAGTGAAGCTATTGATACAAACTTTGTAGCAGCGGCTAACTATGAAAAACCTCGATCAGAACCCTATAATAGGAAAAAACCATATAAGCCTACTTTTGAGAAATACAATCATTGTAGATATTGTAACATTTCACACCACCAAGGTGAGATGTGTGACCAGAACCCAGCATATCTTACATATCTACAAAACATCATAAATAGCCAAGATAAGGAACGTAAATCCTTCAAAAATGCACGTAAATGTTTCCTCTGTAAGGCGTACGGGCATTGGCGTCATGCTTGTAAAGGAAGGCAAATGACCAAGAAAGCAAATTCCGCCTTATTTGATAGTTCATCATCAGATGAAGAACAATCAGAGAAACACCCTGTGAACTCAGCACAGGCTTTTGACATGTTTAACGCAAATAAATGTACTGTTTGTAATACCTTTTATGAAGATGGCGTTTTGACATGCGGCCACTCCATTCCTATTGCCAATGAAGAAGCTAATTTGGTAATAGATTCCAAAGGCAGAATAAACATCCACCAAGGATATGTGAATGGCAAGCCTGCTACAGTCCTTCGGGACACCGGCAGTTCACTTATTGGACTAAAGAGAAAGTTCATAATGCCTACAGACTATACAGGCAGGCACGTAACATGTAGAACATTCTCTGGAAATATTGAAAAGTACCCATTAGCATGGGCATATATTCAGACACCTTTCCTCACTGGGAAAGTAAAATGCGCAGCATTAACTAACCCGGTGTGTGATATTATCATTGGAAATTTACCGGAGGTGAATGATATGCCTCATGATATAACATCTGTTTGCATTGATGAGAACATAACATCATCACCATCACATATCATCATTGATAATGTTGTATCACCAAATGAATGTATGGTAGCTAATGTAGCACTAAGATCTCATGACATCATTGATCAAACTGTTTCATCACCATCTGATATCATTGAATGTGTGAACGCAGTAACTAGATCTACTGCTAGAGTGCAAGATGAAATTAATCAAACTGAGGCTATAGAAATGCTTAGCCCAGTGGTACTACCTCCTAAAACTATGAAGGAGACTTTTGTAACAGCCCAAAAGGCTGACCCTTCATTGTCTAAATATTTTAATCTGATCGGCCAAAAGCCAAAGGTAACCAAAAATGCAAGATGGCATTTTGCTTTGAAAAATTGCATCCTCACCAGGTACTATACCAGAGGTGACAGCACAACAGAGCAAACTGTTTTGCCACTTGAATACCGTAAGCAAGCCTTACATCTTGCCCATGATATACCTCTTGCAGGGCATATGGCATACTCTAAGACCAGATCAAGATTACTAACACAGTTTTATTGGCCCAAATTCTGCAATGACATTAAGCAATATTGCAGAAGTTGTGACATCTGCCAAAAACTAGTGAAGAAAGGTAAACACCCACAGGCAAAATTACAAATTACTGACTTAGCCAGTCGACCTTTTGAGAAAATATCTGTCGACATAGTGGGCCCTCTTAATCAGATAACAACCAGAGGGAATAAATATATTATTACCTTCATTGATCTATGTAGCCGCTGGCCTGAAGCGATTCCGTTAAAGAACATAACTGCCAATGATATATTGGAAGTTTTCTTCCATATATTTTCACGGATAGGATTTCCAGACACTACTATCCTATCAGATAGGGGAAGTCAGTTCATTGCCGCATCTACTCAAGCGTTCACCAAAATGTTAGGAGTGAAGCAATGTTTCAATTCTCCATATCACCCTCACTCAACTGGTATCATAGAGAAGTTTAACGGTGACTTAAAGCATATGCTTGCTAAGGTCACGCAGGAACATCCCAACAACTGGGACTTATATTTGCCTGCTATACTTTTTGCTTATCGCGAAGTGCCACATTCTAGTACTGGATTCTCTCCTTTTGAACGTATCTATGGTGCCAAACCACGTGGCCCATTGAGTATCTATCATCAAATGTTAACTGAAGCCACTCCTTTACTTAAACCCATATCATCATACGTATACGTTACATCATTGCGTGAAAGAATCATCAAATCTTGTATAAATGCAAAAGAAGCACTAAAATTATCTGGTGCTACATATAGACAATATGCAGACAAAGGTAACAGGACAATAACGTTGACACCTGGACAGGACGTACTTGTTCTCTTACCTAGTGACAGACACTTATTGACTGAGTCTTGGCAAGGACCATTTAAAGTAATAAGACAGATTTCAGCTGTAGACTATGAGATTCAAATAAAAGACAAACACAAAATGTTCCACATCAATATGCTAAGACCATATTACAACAGAGATAACGAACAAGACGATACAACAGCTTGTACAGTAATAATAGACCATGAAGATGACGAAGATAGTGACGAAATTCCAACACCTGCATTAGACACGACAAACTGCTTGAAAGAAATCAAAATAAACCCAAACTTAACTCAAGCAGAAACAGACAGCTGCAAACATCTCATACAACAGTACAACACCATCTTCTCCAACAACCCAGGACAAACAGAATTAGTACAGCATCACATCACACTCACTTCAAACACACCCATAAAATGCAGACCTTACACCATTCCATTACAAAGAAAACTTACATCAGGAAATCATTAGCTTAGAGAAAAACAACATCATTAGACGATCCCAATCACATTTCTCATCTCCAATGGTCATGGTACGCAAAAAGGACAACACGATAAGACTCTGTATCGACTATAGGAAATTAAATAAAATAACACTTCTAGATCTAGAACCAATGTCCAATTCTGAAGATCTACTGACGGAACTGACAGACTCTAGATTCTTTACGAAGTTAGATATGACGAAATGTTACTGGCAGATAACGGTAGACGAACAGAGCAGACACCTGACAGCATTTGCCACACCTTGGGGACTGTACGAATGGTGCAAACTTCCATTTGGGCTGGTCAATGCCCCAGCGACATTCGTACGTATGACACGACTTTTACTAGTGGACATACCAAACATTATCTGTTACATGGACGACATTTGTGTTCACACAAAGACAATGACAGACCATATAAAGACATTACAGCAGACATTTAAACGGATCAGACAGCACGGACTGACGGTAAAGCCTACAAAAGTAGACATAGCCTATCAGGAAATATCCTTCTTGGGGTACAAAATATCTAATGGCTTTGTCACGACAGACGATAACATCGTGTCCAAAATACTGAAACTCTCACTTCCGACTACGAAAAAGCAAGTCAGAAGTGTGTTAGGACTACTAAATTATTATAGACAGTTCATACCTGATTGTGCTGAACTGACTGAAAAATTTACTAACCTACTAACGAAAGACCAACCTGAAAATATTGTAAACAATGAATGCCTAAAATTTGCATTCCAGAAAGTGTTATCTTATTTCTCTGAAAACTTTTTTTAAATTTAAAAACCCACCCATCTCCGAAATTTTTCATTCCAATCTCTTAGGAGAAATGGACATTCAAAAATCCATATCGCAAGTGCTTAGGCCTTGTGAAGGGACCATTTGGAAATCCTTCAATCTGACAGTGAACTCGTCTCACTGGGGAAGCATGACCAGGACCCTTAAGTTACGTATACCATATTACAATCATCATCATCAAAAGATCATCAAGACTAGAAATAATAACACAGTTGTTGTATTTTAATCTCAGTTGTCCGTCTAAATTCAAAATGTCTATAAATGTTTGTGTAGATTAAATAAGGACACACATTATTGTATCATTTAGGGGGGGTTCGCACATATTGTCCAGAAGTAGAATGTATGTAAGGGGTCCCTTGCCTATGCAGTCATAAAAACCAGATTACGTTGCATAACTTAACTCCTCCTTTCTCACTTCTGGTGATACCAAGAACACCCAAAACTATATAGATATATTCTATCTTCAACGAGCCACTTCTTGGCTGTTTTCTTGAATCAGGGACTGTCTTAAATCAGCATAACAACATTTGTTCACGTTTTCTCTCTGGGATCGGGGGTGTTAACTAGTCCCTTCTGACAGAGTTAGGGGATCTTAAACTGATCCAGAACTAAACCCAAGAAGAAAATGATTTTGGCTGAGGGGGTTTCCCCATCTGGGATCAAAACCCCAGCCTTTTTGACACATATTGGCCTGCTCGTCCGCGATAGAATCCTTGAGTAAACCCTAGAAAACTTTGGTTCGCTCGCAAGGAACAAACCTATTTCAAATCTGTCAGTCTGGTATTTTTCTGTTACCCCCATGTATAGAACCTAGGTCATTCTCACTTACAGTCTTAGCACATTAGTTAGTCATCATGTATTTCTAATTTTAATGCTTGCTCGATCGTAAGAAAAATTTTGACATTTTAGGACTTCTCGTCCTGATAGAATCAAGAATAAATTTAGACTATTGATTTTCATAAATCATTCTTTCATTCTTCCCCATTTCATTTGCTAAATATTAAATTAGGAATTTGTTTCTATGGAAATTTGTTTGAATTTAAATAACTTTAAAAAGTTAATAATGATAATATCATAGAGTTAATTTACATCATTCACCCTGTAGAATTAATAATCCATTTAAATTTGTGATATTAATTAGTTTATGTGATTTATTATGATGTTTTTTATTACATGCTTTAAACATTTGATTTAATCATGAATAATTGATAATGCTTAATTACTTCAGTGTATGACAGACTGCTTTGCATCAGCTTTCTCACTCAAATTCACTACTATCATTCTCATGCAGTGTCAGTTCCCCTTTTCACTATCCTGCTCTAGTATAAATCTTACTAGCTCTGTGTAGGGTAAAAATATATTACTTACCTGAGGTTAAGCTGAGAAAGATCATGGATGCACGCACATATTTCTTAGAGTCCGTTAGAGGATGGGGCATAAAAGGGTCGGTTTATAGAAGAAGCTAGAACTATTTATCAGAGATAAAGGAAAGGGGGACAAAGAAGAGGAACAGATGATGAAAAGACATGCAGAAAGGGGAAGCAGAGAGTGTCACAAAGCTGAAGAAGATGAGATGAAGAGAAGCAAATTGAAATACTAAAGTGAGGAATCTACCAGCTCGGCTGAGAAAAGCCATCACTCAAGCCGAAACTCTGATAAAAGCGGGAAGCTGACCGTCAAAAAGAAGGGGCATGCTTTCCCTTTGCAAATCCCCATGGCTCAGAAAAAAACAAACTTGGGCCAGAAAGGCAGATGCTTCCCATTTAAATTCCGGGAAAAGAACGAATAGGAGGAAATCTACCAAGCGTACAGAAAACATTCCAACGTGAAAATGTTTACACTGCAATAAAACGGATTAGTTTGCTTGGCAACCCAGCAACCTCAGAAGCTTCCAAAGACTTCCTAAAGGAAAAAAACCCAGGAGGAGGAGGACCTGAGGAAAACTATTAAAGAGATCGAAGGCGAGACCTTACCCGATTCTCTTAACCTTCAGTTCAGAGGAACTAGGAGTGGGGATGAATTCAACTGAAGGCTGGAATTGATGTAAAACAGGATTCCAGGTTTCTTTTTATGTGGCCCCCAAATGAAAATTATCAGTATGAATTACTTATCTCAGGTGGGGGATGACATTGAAAATGACACCCCACAACTTCAATTCTATTGGATTTGGGACAAGAAACCAGACCAGGGAGAGAATGCCTCAATTGGACTTGGCCAAAAGCCCGGCCATGGGGAAAAACAAGACTTGAGGAGACTCCTTACGATGTCAGTATCTTGGAGTCTTTCGAAAAGGAAATTTAAGATAAAAAAGCATTCATGTAGATTATACTACGGACTCTGATTCAGGGACGATAAATGTCTGCTAACAACAAAGAAGAAAAAACTTCTTTGGGCAGGATGAAGGTAATACCTATCATCAACAACAGCTGAAGCTAACAGGGGATCACATGATGGACTCTGCAGCGGAACAAACCCGAGCGGTTGGTATACTCACACTCAGGACCTTGTTTACCTTTCACTTCAACCAATGTTGGGTGTGGAGAACAGCTGTTTATGTATACTTCTACAAGGAGTGATACAAGTTCACAGTTCTTGGGGGAAACCCCAGGGTTTCTCAAAACGGACAACTTCTACTAGCCTAATACTTTCAAAAACAGATTCAAAAGGGAAATCTGTTGGAGAGGAACTCACTCAGATAAAGAATTATCCAGGGGAAAAAAACTCTTAAATCAAAAGGTAGTAAACTGACATCCTACCAAGAAAGAGGCAAGTATGAGTTGAATGCACATCATAATATTATGATCCACTATTTTAGCACATTTCCTGCCAAAAGGAGGAGATTTAAAATATTTTATTATAAACTTTGGCCGATGGAGGAAAAGAAAATGGAGCAACATTACTGCGACCAATTCTTTTAAGAAACCTGATGGCACTTCCTCTGCTTATAGGACGAATTGTGTATTAATATTTTTTCAACTAGTGTAATCTTAGAATCATATCTTGATTAACTTATTCATACTATCGACATTTTTTCGCTAGTATGGGAAAGCATCAAGCTATGACGCTGAGAAATAGAAGAATAATTGTAAAGTATTAAATTTAAGATTGTTTAAAATTATGTCCCTTTCATTTAATTGTTATTACATTATTACACCAAGGGTGGTAAATTGAAATGTATTCGAATATGTGTTGTATATAAATAGCCATGGTGTTGCCAGATTGTTAACACTCCAAGAAGTCATCAACTGGGCATGGTATAGGTTTACCGACGTTGTAGACCGACGGAAGAGCTCAGGGCCAAATGAGTCGGAACTCGAACGTTGAATACGGCTTATAAAAAGTCGTTATACGGTCTTACCAGATGTTTTTTGTTACAAAGAGCATATTATTACTTTTGTTTAGAGGTTGCGAGGTAGTTGCTTTGGGAAGCTGGTGCTACCGATCTGACTGTGTCAATATTGCAACTCAGGTAATCATCCATCGAGAGGATGAAACTTGGCAAGTGGTAAAGATTGAACACCACATGTCTTAAAATACAACTTGCATTTCTTATGTATTTCTATGCCAATATATCTATTCTTATGTATTTCTATACCAATGTATATAACAACAGAAAGATCGATTCTGACATGGTTAAAATATTAATCCGGTATGTATGTAGAGTATACATGAAAGATGACATCTTTCATGAAGAAGCCCCGGGGGAGCGTGTCAGAATCTCGAATGTCTCCAACCGAGATGCAGGAACATCGTTACGCCCGCCAGGCGAATAGTCCCCAACCGGGATGCAGTAACATCGTTACGCCAGCCAGGCGAGTATTAGTTACCTGCCCGCAAGTTGCTGGCTGACGCGATAGCCAGGGGTCAGCAAGGACAAAGCAAGACGCACGCAGGCCTCGTGAAGCCAATCCACAGAGGGCAAGCGCTTTGCGAGAAACAGACAGACAGCTTGGGTACTCGGACCAGACAGGACGTGGAGAGAGAGAAAGGCTTTGTGTAGTTCTGTGCCCGAAAGTCGAGTGCTTGTACATCTTGTGAGATAGACTGTAAGCTGTGGGTTGTCTGTAAGTGTATTGATGTATAACATATGTATTGTAATGATCATCACATGCCAAACTAGATCGTATTGCATGTGATCGGTAAATAAATCCATTGAACTTCGTGTCGTTGCGTCTCAAGTCCAATCATGTTGTACTTGTACTTGTCTCATATGTGTTAGGTATAACGAGCCAGGTTTAAGACCCTGACAGCCTGCTAGACTGTCCAATTATGTACATGAACTTTTTTGTAGAACAGAAGACATGGCTTCACCCTAGACGATTATACCAGACACCCGACATATAATGTATTACACCTGTCGTCACATAATAATTAAGATCTTTCTACCCCCGATGTACTGAGAGGATGATTACATCGTGGGTGACAGGACGGTGTTGAAATGTCAACGACAATAAAAGGGTGGTCTAAAATAAAGATGCGGGTGTTTGCTATTGTGTTCTAGAATTGTGAACAGTATTGTCATGAGTTTCTCAGGTTCTTTTACAACGAGCCATAGCAAGAAACTTGGCACCGTCCATTACGCCATGCTGATCTCCGTCCCAGGATGATGATGATGACTATGTCATGGCAGTGGAGGTGCCAGATGTACATAGGAATATATACTGCATAAGTAAACAATAGATAAACTATAAACAACATTAATACTATCATGATCTGCAAGATTTTGTTTTTCTTTAAGTGTCTTCTCACGGTGTTTCAAATGACCAGTTTAAGTTGAATAAAATAACATCAAGTATAACAATTAGATGCAGGCCTTGAAAGATGCAAAGATGAAATAAACACCAGTGCATTAGCCTTAAGAATAAAATCTCAGTCTTCTGGAAGATTTACAATAAACAATCTCACTATTGTTCATCATCCTTCATGTAATTATTAATACATCATCACACATGTGTACACTATTCTGTACAACTATATTATTCAGCATGACAGATGCATTCATGCTCAAGATTACTAAGATTATCCAATACTGATAATCTACAACAGGTGTATCATTTTACAAGCAATAATGACTATTCTTGTCTGTCAAGACATACCATCAGATTTGTGAAAAGAAGTTCCCAGAAAAATATTGATTCACTTTTGTGACATTGGGCTTCAGTAAAATTATTAAAAAAAATATTTTCTCAACACATATAAATATTACCTTTATTCTTATCATTCAATCAGATCAGAAGCCAAGACAACATCTGTCATTTTCCAAGACACATAACAGCTTGAAAAAGTGTGTTAGCTTCCAGAAAATAGAGTTGTATCAAAATCCCTAAAAGTCACAAAGAGAAAAGCCACTACAAGTACGTCACTAAGGTAAAGGAACTTTTAAGATGCCAGGAGGTGTATATGTTTATGATGCCAGCCCCACAATGTATAGACCAATCAGCACTCGATGGTGCCAGCCCCACAATGTATAGACCAATCAGCACTCGATGGGTGATGTGGTCAATATCAAGTGGGCTGCCTTTACTTCCCCAGACATTTCCTGCTGCCTGTTTTAGGATGGTTGACTTTGGAGCCCAGGTCAGTTTTAGGATGGTTGACTTTGGAGCCCAGGTCAGTTTTAGGATGGTTGACTTTGGAGCCCAGGTCAGTTTTAGGATGGTTGACTTTGGAGCCCAGGTCAGTTTTAGGATGGTTGACTTTGGAGCCGAGGTCAGTTTTAGGATGGTTGAATTTAGAACCCAGGTCAGTTTTAGGATAGCTGACTTTGGAGCCCAGGTCAGTTTATCTAAATGCACTTATGTGTATTCAAATACTTGATCACTGTGCCAGCAGGCAAACATGCTGGTCAGTTCACTGCCATGACTACCAACCATCACTACAAACACCTTATTTTATTGTAAGAGAACAGCTGGAATAGAAGGTTGATCAAATACAAGTTTGCCAAGAGACATCTGTTACAACAACCTTGCCAGTCATACTCCAAGAGAACAGTATTTTGAAAATCCAATAGATGAAACTTAAATATTCAAAGTATTATCCTGCAACAAATCAGTAACACTACAAGTTATGTTGTCTGTCATTACCACTTCAAAGAAGAAATTCCCTTACTATTATCTCCACTCCAGTAAGTCAACCAAAGAAATTTTTAGTCAGCCATTGGTTACAGAGCCACTCAGCTTTAGCATAATCAACAGCGAACACAAGAAGAAAAAAGCATAATCAACAAACTTTATTTGTTTACTTTGCAAATGTCAATAATTACACAATTGTTCATAATGGTGTATTACATTAATGCCTGTTACAGAGAATAACAATTTCTAGTTTATTACACAAGAGCACACAACTGGGGATATTCCACCATAGTTAAACAAGTTAGCTAAACAAATTAACCAAGTGAATGTTGAAATATGATAAACTAAACAACTGAAAAACAGTTTCAAATTTACACCAGAAAAGAAACACAAAGCAAACAAATGTTACACTTATTCATGAAAACCATGGACAGCTCAGTCGGCATCACTGTTTCCCTGTCAGACTGTGGCTGTAACAGTTGCCAAAGTACATGTGATAGACTAGTGTGGCAATATTATTTTATGTGGGCTTCTAATCAATTGTGATAGTCATCATTATTTGTAAATGTACAGGCTGAAATTATGGGCACACCTATACAATTTTATGCATGTAGTATGTAGTATATACACTATACAGAAATGGTTTACACTGACTGTTAAGGCAGGGAAGACCGGCCAAGCAAACATGGTTGGCCACCATCACCTTCATTGAGGTATCTACCAGAGATATTTTGACACATGCATTGTGGCTGTTCCTGTCAAGATCACTGTGATAGCCTGTTCACTGTGATACCCCACCATTAGAGACTAACGAGTGTTGAGTAAAGAGGAACACAAGAACCATAAACATCACATCCGTGAAAGTCAAGTCAAGGACCAGCTCTCACACCATGAGCTGTACTGGGTATATGGTACTAGCCCCATATTTTCAGACCAATTGGTATTCCATGGGAGATATGGTTGATTTGTTCAGGCACACAGTTATAATATTGTATTTTAGAGCTAAAGTTTGAATTAAACAGAAATCAACATGAATATATTTCTAAAGTTTAAACACAGAAGCCACAAACAATATGTTGTCCAATTTATTGCCTGGCATATTTCACTGCATCTCATCAGGTGCATACTGCAGAGTTACATATCATATGAAGTGAATAAATGAATTATACCAGGGCTGAAATACTTAAAACATATAGTCACTGATATTGTTTGAATGTGGAGTGAATAAATGAATTATACCAGGGCTGAAATACTTAAAACATATAGTCACTGATATTGTTTGAATGTGGAGTGAATAAATGAATTATACCAGGGCTGAAATACTTAAAACATATAGTCACTGATATTGTTTGAATGTGGAGTGAATAAATGAATTATACCAGGGCTGAAATACTTAAAACATATAGTCACTGATATTGTTTGAATGTGGAGTGAATAAATGAATTATACCAGGGCTGAAATACTTAAAACATATAGTCACTGATATTGTTTGAATGTGGAGTGAATAAATGAATTATACCAGGGCTGAAATACTTAAAACATATAGTCACTGATATTGTTTGAATGTGGAGTGAATAAATGAATTATACCAGGGCTGAAATACTTAAAACATATAGTCACTGATATTGTTTGAATGTGGAGTGAATAAATGAATTATACCAGGGCTGAAATACTTAAAACATATAGTCACTGATATTGTTTGAATGTGGAGTGAATAAATGAATTATACCAGGGCTGAAATACTTAAAACATATAGTCACTGATATTGTTTGAATGTGGAGTGAATAAATGAATTATACCAGGGCTGAAATACTTAAAACATATAGTCACTGATACTGTTTGAATGTGGAGTGAATAAATGAATTATACCAGGGCTGAAATACTTAAAACATATAGTCACTGATATTGTTTGAATGTGGAGTGAATAAATGAATTATACCAGGGGCTGAAATACTTAAAACATATAGTCACTGATATTGTTTGAATGTGGAGTGAATAAATGAATTATACCAGGGCTGAAATACTTAAAACATATAGTCACTGATATTGTTTGAATGTGGAGTGAATAAATGAATTATACCAGGGCTGAAATACTTAAAACATATAGTCACTGATATTGTTTGAATGTGGAGCATCAGTTTTCCCCATGGTAATTGCAAATTTAAAATGAAGTCTTTCTGTTGGCTGGAACCATCTAATTACCAATGCCTTGATGTGTTTGAGTAATCA
Source organism: Cepaea nemoralis (assembly GCA_014155875.1). Taxonomy (NCBI): domain Eukaryota; kingdom Metazoa; phylum Mollusca; class Gastropoda; order Stylommatophora; family Helicidae; genus Cepaea; species Cepaea nemoralis. The sequence goes on along the minus strand of JACEFZ010028363.1, from coordinate 56,516 downwards.
TTTATTGTTTACTAGAGGACCTGGCCTGGCTTCGCCCAGCCCCTGGCGGGGATCAATCAATCAATCAATCAATCAATCAATCCATCCATCCATGGCTATGGCCCTTTTCCCGTTCCCATTGCGGGAGAAATGGGTTCGAAAATTTTCACGTATCTAAAATAGATCCATTATTTTTACGAAAACTTTGAAGATGCAAAGTTTTTAACACTTTGTTTATACCAGACATGACTGCCCTTTCCCGTTCCCGTTGTGGGAAAAATGGGTTCAAAATTTTCATGTATTTAAAACAGATGCATTATTTTTATGAAAACTTTGAAAATGCCTTAAAGTTTTTATCACTTTGTTTATAACTCATGTGACTGTAGATAACTTCTGTAAACATTTTATGATATTTTAATAAAAATACAACAATTATTTAAATTACATAATATAGCAATGCTACTAAAAGTAATGTCCCCTGATATAACTTTTCTTGTTAAGTCCCCTTAATTATACGTCTTTCCTTTTACAACTGTTTTACTACGTACAAAAATGTCTTAAAACTAAATAACTATGTCAGTTGGCTCGGTGGGAATGAGATGAACATCTGTAGAAAATGTCATCTCAATTGGATGGACCATTCGGGAACGCATAAAGGACACACACAGAAAGACACAAACATTCTCTTTTATATATATATATAGATTAAATGCAAAATACAAGATGTCTTCTCTTTTTAAACTTTATGATTTCTATTAGACATGTCTCAAAATCGCTGAGCTAAGCATTTTATGACATGTCGACTGCACAGGGATTCCTGAAGACTGATTATACCTGTGACTTCAACATAGACACTAACAAATCAAACAAAACATTGGAAAACATAATAGAGTCATATAACTTCCAACAGTTAGTCAAACAATCCACATGTCTAAGTTGAAGGAAAGGGCACAAACAATGCAATTTATACATTACGGACACTAATAGAAAGGTCAATAGAGAAACAGAGAGACATATATTTGTGCTTCATAGATTATACTAAGGCATTTGATAAAGTAAAACATGATGAACTGATTAAAATGTTGGAAGATATCAACACAGATGGAAAAGATTTAAGAATAATAAAGAATATTTACTGGAACCAAGTAGCAGCAATTAAAATGGGAAATAAAGAGGGTAGTTACGAACAGATAAAGCTAGGAGTAAGACAAGGGTGTGTCTTGTCACCAGATCTTTTCTCCCTGTATAGCGAAGTAATAATGAGAGAGATCAAAGAGATGCCAGGAATACTAGTTGGAGGTTATAATATAAATAATATACGCTATGCAGATGACACAGTATTGGTGGCGGATAATTCAACAGACCTACAACAATTATTAGACGTTGTAGTAACAGAGAGTGCAAGGAAAGGACTCTCCTTGAATATCAAGAAAACAGTAACAATGGTAATATCAAAGAAAATGGTGACACCAAAATGTGACATAGAAATAGAAGGGAAAATCCTTAACCAAGTTGATAATTTTAGATACCTAGGGGCATTTATAACATCAGATGGAAGATGTACAACAGAGATTAGGAGCAGAATAGGGCAGGCAAAAGCCGCATTTCAGAAAATGAAGAGTATCTTATGCAATAAGTCACTATCACTGAATGTAAGAAAGAGAGTGATGAAATGCTATGTAGAACCAGTTTTGCTGTATGGCAGTGAATCTTGGAATGTAAATGAACAAATTAAGAAGAAATTAGAAGCAACAGAGATGTGGTTCCTGAGACGAATGTTGCGAATTCCTTGGACTGCCAGAGTAACTAACGACGACTGCCTGAAACAGGCTAACGAAACTAGAACATTATATACAACAATAAGACAGAGACAAACAGCTTTCCTTGGTCATGTGATGAGAAGAGAGGCATTGGAGAACATCGTAACAACTGGAAAGATCGAGGGGAAGAGAGGCAGAGGTAGACCAAGAGAAGTGATGCTGGATGGATTGAGACGGTGGCATGGAGGAATATCAGCAGCAGAGTTGATCAAGAAAACCAAAGACCGAGATCTATGGAGAGCCATGAACGCCTACGCCAGCCGGCACGGCACTTGATGATGATGAATTAATACCTTGAAAAACAAACACAAATCAGCACAATCATTACCATCAAATCAGGTTACATGTGATCAATTCAGTAGATACTTTCGGTCCGACATAAACCAACTGAAGGCTGCAATACCAGATGCGCCTGCATGACATATCTTTATTATCATCATTCTGTGAGAACAAATGCCATGGAGTGTCAGGGTCTTGCATGAAGCAAGAGCTCAGGCTCGTATATGCTGACAAGTGTGATACTAAATACTGTCACAGAATAATTCAACGTGACACACAGCTACAACAATTCACACACTTTATTCTTGCAGTGCACTCTTCGCAATCAATGCATGCATCGCGCAATCACAATTCACGATGCCATGATACAATCAATACATGCAATCAATAAATACATAAATATACATCAATGCAATACACTTACACTTCTACCACACAGGCGCACTGTCTCTTACTCTCATACAGGCTAGCTATTGATGTACGCTCAAACACTCGATTCATTACAAGCATAATTCAAACCGTCTGTCCGCTAGACCGTTCCCAAGCCATCTCCTTGAACGGTCAGAAATCTCGCCAGTCAGCGTTGTGTACCTCGGTGTGAACTTCATGCTTCACGCCCGTACCGACTGACCAACAACTTGGTTAGCGTTGCTCAGAGTTGAGCCTGGCTGTACTTGCCTGGCGCCGTCGAACCCTTTGAAATAAAGACTTTTGTTATTCGTTCGTTCATTCACTTGTAGGTGTTTCTCCTGTATGTATCTCTTGTGAGTTTTCAGATTGCCAGCTGTAGTAAAAGATGCACCACAAACATCACACTTGTAAGGTGTTTCTCCTGTATGTATTCTCTTGTGAGTCTTCAGATAATCAGTTCGAGTAAAAGAAGCACCGCAAACATCACACTTGTAAGGTGTTTCTCCTGTATGTATTCTCTTGTGAGTTTTCAGTTTGTCAGATCGAGTAAAAGAAGCACCACAATCATCGCACTTGTAAGGTTTTTCTCCTGTATGTGTTCTCTTGTGAACCTTCAGTTTGCCAGCTGTAGTAAAAGAAGCACCACAATCATCACATTTGTAAGGTTTTTCTCCTGTATGTGTTCTCTTGTGAGTCTTCAGATTGCCAGCTTCACTAAAAGAAGCACCACAATCATCACACTTGTAAGGTTTTTCTCCTGTATGTGTTCTCTTGTGAGTCTTCAGATAGTCAGTTCGAGTAAAAGAAGCACCACAAACATCACACTTGTAAGGTGTTTCTCCTGTATGTGTTCTCTTGTGAGTCTTCAGATTGCCAGCTGTAGTAAAAGAAGCACCACAATCATCACACTTGTAAGGTGTTTCTCCTGTATGTGTTCTCTTGTGAATCTTCAGACTGCCAGCTGTAGTAAAAGAAGCACCACAATCATCACACTTGTAAGGGTTTTCTCCTGTATGTATTCTCTTGTGAGTCTTCAGATAGCTCAGTTCGAGTAAAAGAAGCACCACAAATCATCACACTTGTAAGGTGTTTCTCCTGTATGTGTTCTCTTGTGAGTTTTCAGTTTGTCAGATCGAGTAAAAGAAGCACCACAAACATCACACTTGTAAGGTTTTTCTCCTGTATGTGTTCTCTTGTGAACCTTCAGTTTGCCAGCTGTAGTAAAAGAAGCACCACAATCATCACACTTGTAAGGTTTTTCTCCTGTATGTGTTCTCTTGTGAATTTTTAGCTTGCCAGCTTGTGTAAAAGAAGCACCACAATCATCACACTTGTAAGCTTTCTCTCCTGTATGTCTTCTCTTGTGGTTCATGTTCTGTTGGCACTCAAGATGGTCATCTTGAATCAAAAGGCAATCCTGTTCATTGCATTTGTTTGGCATCCCTTCACTATGTGTTCTCTTATATCTTTCTACACAAACATTTGGACTAGGAACATCAGACAAGTGTCCGGAGTGAGTTCTTTCAGAGCTATAACTGTCATAATCAAAAATGTCATCAAGAGACTTTGCAAAGCTCTGTGTATATTTTACTTGTGTTTCCTTATTTTGCTGCTGACAATTCTCAATAGCCAGAGATAGTTTATTGTTTGTATCAATCACAGATGACACATGTTCTGACATTTGACAACCATATTCATGTTTTACTGATGCCTTACAACTGTTATCAAACATTATTGATTCTGAGTTGCTGTGTTTCTATCAATTCTTGAACATCCGGTAGTTTCTTGTTTCACAACCTTCATGTCTATGCTGTCATATGTCCACTTTTGTGAATGCTCTTGTATGGAGTGGTAAGGACTCCTTGAAGACCAAGAGTGTACTTCTGAAACACAACAAAGTAAATCATTAATATCCTCATGAACATATCAGGTTTTGATTATGACCAGATGTGTATGTGTAATCAAGCAGGCACACATTGCAGCTATAGACAATCAGTTTCAAGTGAACAAAAGATGGAGAAGAAGAATGATTAATTTGCTCATGTATGATCTAAGCTGATATATGATCTACGTTCATGATGATCTAAGCTGATGTAAGATCTAAGTTCATGATGATATAAGCTGATGCATGATCTAAGTTCATGATATAAACTGATGTAGGATCTAAGCTGATGTATGATCTAGACTTATGTATGATCTAAGTTACGGTATGATATAAGCTGATGCATGATCAAGGCTGATATATGATCTAAGTTCATGATGATCTAATCTGATGTATGATCTAGGCTGATGTATGATCTAGGTTGATGTGTGATTTAAGTTTAGGTATGATCTAGACCAGTGGTTCCCAAGCTTTATAAGCAGAGGGCCATATCTACTATTTTTGGTAGTTAAGCGGGCCACGTTATAAAATTATAAAAGTCTTGCAATATCATTCTTACCTTTCTTAACTTTCGTCAACAAAATTCTAAAACTTTAAAGGCAGTCAATGTCAGTGCTACCATCCATCCATCATGTGCCATGCCGATAAGTGTGGGCGGTCATATTCTGCCATCTCACTCGATCACCAGAGTCATGGATCAGCTCCATGTTCCTGTCTCGACCATGCCACATGGCCAAGCCATCCAGGTAATTACTTCTCGGTCTTTCCCTTGGTCTCTTCCCTTCGATCTTGCCAGTCGTCACCAAGTTCTCCAATTCATTTCTTCTCATAACATGCCCAAAAAATTTAGACTGTCTACGTCTAATGACTCTAATCAGTTTACGATCTTCATTTGTTTCTTGAAGGACTTGGTCTTTGGTTTTTCTGTCTGTCCATGGTATTCTTTGCATTTTCCCCAGAAACCACATTTCCACGGCCATCAGCTGTTTTTCAGCTTAACTGCTTATTGTCCACTCTTCACATCCATATAAAAGTATAGGTTCTATGTAGCACTTCAACACTCTTTTTCTCGTTTCAATTGATATCTTTTTATTGGTCAGGATGTTTTTCATCTTGCAAAAGGCTACCTTCGCAATGGCAATTCTTGTTCTAATCTCTTAAAGGCATCTCCCATCAGACGTTATGACTGTGCTGAGATAACTGCATCGATTCACTTGCTTAAGAATATGCCCATTTACTTGCATATCACATTGTGGAATTTCTCTTCCCAGTGACGACCATAATCTGTGTCTTCTTAATATTCAGTTCTAACCCTAGTTGTTCACTGTGTGCAACAACCGCATCTACTAAATTTTGCAGGTCCTCTTCATTGTCTGCAATCAAGACTGTATCATCTGCATATCTAATGTTATTGATGTATTGTCCCCCAACGTTGATTCCTTCCATATCCTCTATATTTTTGAAAATAATTTCAAGTTACAGGGAAAAAAGATCTGGAGACATTACACATCCCTGTCTTTCACTTCTCTTAATAGGCTGATATTGACCTACACCGTTATCAATTCTGAAGGCAGCTTGTTGTTTCCAATATATGTTTTTTACAAGTCTAAGGTCTTTTCCATCAATTTGTAGATCTTCAAGCATCCTTATCATGTCGACATGTCTCACTTTATCAAAAGCCTTTGTGTAGTCAATAAAGCAAAGATATAGATCATAGTTTACTTCTATAGAACGTTCAATTACTGTTCTCAGTATATACACAGCATTTACTGTACCCTTGCCTTCTACAAACCCACATTGTTCATCTCCTATTTTGGGTTGTATTTTCTTCCCAACTCTTTGCATGATAATTCTCAGCAGAATCTTCATGATGTGGCTCATTATGCTAAGTGTTCAATGTTGATCAGCATTCCAAGGCTCCTGACTTCTTTGGGATCGCAATAAATATAGAATTACATAATTCAGGAGGTATATCTCCAGTACCGTATATTGCGTTCAGCAGTCTGAAGACTATGTCTATTCCATATTCTTCTAAGGCAGGGTCACCAAACTTTGGCTCGCGGGCTGGATACGGACCCGCGACATTATTTCATCTTGCCCGCCGACTGGTACTAGAACTTGCTTGATACAATGTATTGAACATGAGACCTTGTGATAACAATTTAAATGTATATATTATACGTCCGCTGTCAACACAGGTCCAATGCTACATAAATATTTACTTCTTTTTGCCAGTCATCCAATATATAGGTATGCAACAAGGATTTCTTTGTTTGACAGTCATAGATCAGTGAACTACAAGTGTGAATAGAGGTAATAAAGTAGCCAAAATAGTATAAAAATGCCATAGAAGGCTCGTGTTATTACGAAAATATTATCTCCAGCTCAGAAGAATTCCCCGGTCAAGGTGTTAGTTGAGCTGGTCTCTAGGCCAGTGTTTTTCAACCTTTCTGCTGGAGCATACCCTTACTAAAATGTTTACGTTGCTCAAGGAACTCTGTGCGATGATCCAAGATAATCCAAGTATCTGTCCTACTTTATGTAATAAACCAGATGGGCAAAAATGTTGCATTTGGACGATTTCAGTCTGTTTTGGTGGAACCCCTGGCTGATACTCTCAGAACCCCGGTTAAAAAACTCTGCTCTAGGCTGTTTATTTAAGCCAGCCCTATTTATATAATTTACAAACCTCATTATGAGATATATTCTATAACCAAAGGTACTTATAAACTGTATATGCACCTTTGGTGAAGCTATAGCTTCACCAGTGACCACTAATCCTCTGCTTTTCTTGTGTTTCAATAGGATTTTAAATTATGTTTTTAATTCAATGTCTTTTTTTTTCATTTTCAGATCCTGTGTACGTCACTCTTCATTATGGCTACTAAGAAAAGTGGACGCTGAGTGTCAGCATTTTCAATGAAGAACTAGGAGTAAGGTACTTCTTTGTGGAAACAAAGGACCAGAAAACCAGTTGCATAATATGCAGCGAAAGTGTTGCCGCTTTGAAAGAGTACAATTTTTCGGTGTCACTACGAAACAAAACATCCATCAATATATTCAACGTTTTCTGGAAAGTTACGCTCTGAGAAATATGAGACCATGAAACGTGGTTTAGAAACACAAAGAAATCTCTTCACGAGAAAGTTTACTGAAAATGAATCTGTCACTCGTACAAGTTACAAAATAGTGCATAAGATGGCAGAATGAGAAATACCATTTACTGAATGCAACTTCATCAAAGAGTGAATGATGAAAGCAGCAAATGACTTGTGTCCTGAGAATGCCTATTTGTTTGGAACTATCAGCCTGGACGCCGAAAATATAATGAGAAATGTAAGAGATTATATAAATAGGGAGCTATATGATGCCCTAAGTATCGGTGGTCTTGACATAGCAGAGATTCGGTATGCTGATGATACAGTATTGCTATCCACAACACAGACTGGTATAGAAAACATAATAGCCTCAACCCAATTGAATAGTGAAAATCACAACTTGTATCTTAACATTGCAAAAACAAAGATAATGCATACAGATAAAACCACTATGGAGAAAGAAATATATGTTAATAAGGAAAAATTGGAGGTGGTGGAAAATTTTGAATATCTTGGGTCATTGATTACCAACAACGGTGACACAATGAAAGAAATTAAACGACGACTATCAATTGCTCTTCAAAGACTAAAACAACTGAATAAATTATGGAATGGGACAGACAGAACTACAAAAATTAGATTTTTAAGAGCATGCATCTTTCCCATTGCAACATACGCCTGTGAGACCTGGACACTTACTAAACAAGCTGAACAGCGCATAAATGCCTTTGAATATAAATGTTATAGACGAGTTCTAAGAATATCTTGGGTAAAGAAAAGAACAAATGCATCAATACTTCAAGAGCTGAATATTGAAGAAGGCTGGCTATTAAAGACGATAAAACAAAGAAAATTGAAATATGTTGGTCACTTGAAACGTCACGAAAGTTTGGAGAGAAAATAAAGGAGGGGTATATGCCTGGGAAGAGAGGAAGAGGAAGGACAAAGAGAAGATGGGTGCAGGATGTGGCGGATGATCTCCAGATGGGTGTATCGGATGCGGGACATCTTGCTTATGATCGAGAGGTTTTCTGGAAGGTTGTTATGGGAGCGAGGTTCTGCAAAGGACATGCTACTGAATGAATGAATGAATTTTCTATCTAGTTGGATGCAAATTGAAAAGGATGTGCAGAAGTCTGTTGGCACTTGCACCCACTCCTCGCCAGGTTCTAAGTCCTCAGGTGAACACACCTGTTGAAGAATGTCTTCGGCTTGACCCATCCACAACTGTCCTCTTTTTAACCTGCTGCCCTTCACCTTCCTAATTTCACTATGCAGTGGATGTTGTGTGTTTGCGTTAACTCTGAGGTAGGCGCGTGCCCTGCAAACTTGTATTCTCTCTTCAATGGTTGGAAAATCAAGAAGGTAGTGCATCGCCCTGCATGCTGTATCTTTTGAACATCCAAGAATAATGCGCATAGCTTCATTCTGTATCCTTTACATCCTTTCTATCTGCTTATGGCTGAGAGTCAGGATTGCCATTGCATACTCCAAAACAGATATGACCAACCCCTCGTACAGAAGACATAGATGGCACTGCTCACAATTTGCTGCCACCATCACCCGCATCGCAGCCAAACCCCGCTTGGCCTTTGTTATCACCTGGTCTTTGTGCACATTATAAGCAAGGCTTCGATCAAACCGTATCCCCAGGTAATTCATTGCCTGCGTTCTTTCCACCGTCTCTGAACACAGCATTACAGTTGGTGTTGGAGTGTTGACAATATGATTATTCAACGAGAACCAAGTCAATGTTGCCTTTGTTTCGTTGACCATTGCCCCAGCTTCATCACACCAAGTACTTATGCGATTGAGTTCGGTTTATAGTTCCACAGCAACCTGCTCTCTATCCTTACCCTGACGATACACTAAAACATCATCAGCATATGACAATGTCCTGCCAGGTCCAGTGATCTGCTCACTGGTGATTCTCACAGTGTAGGCGTTGAACAGTACCGGAGATAATGGTGATCCCTGTGGTAGGCCAGGATATATTGTTGTTGGTTCCGAAGTCCAACTGCCACATCTGAAAACTACTTTCCGTTGGAAGAGGGCTGCAGCGATCCAACTAAGGAGGAATGGACTTACTTTTAGCTCAAGAAGCTGAAACATTAAAAAATCCAATACTACTCTGTTGTATGCGTCCTCAAGATCAATCGCTGCAGCAAAGGTTTCAATGCCTGAGTGGAAACCTTCATAGACATCATGGGCAAAGACTGCTGCATTGGTCCAGGTTTCTATTTTTGGACGGTACTCACCCAGGGTAGGTGGGAAAACACCTTGCCTCTCTTGCTGGTTTGATATCTTCCTGGCAATTACCTTCTCCAGCAGCTTGCAAGGCAAGAAGCCAGCCAATCAAAGCACCATTTGTAATTTTGAAGATGATGATCAGCGTCAAACAAATTATTGTGATTGACACGACAATGAAACACTTATCAGTGAAGATCATCTTCTTCTATGTTTGCTCCCAAACATCATGGGAATGAATAGTTAACATTCCAGCATCCATCATAGTGGCACTGGATAGTGTCATTCTATGTGGTTGTACAAAGTCTTTGATGTCATTGTTCCGTTTTCTTCTTGGGCATCCTTTTGCTCTCGTATCAAATCTTCTTTGATGTAGCACCAGTGCTAGTAACTGATGCTGTTGCACTGAAGATAGTGTTTTTTTCCCTTTTAAAAACCCTCCCCGTCACCAAAATTTGGGAAAAATCTTCATGATGTGGCTCATTATGCTAGGTGTTCAATGTTGATCACATTCCAAGGCTCCTGACTTCTTTGGGATTGCAATAAATATAGAATTACATAATTCAGGAGGTATATCTCCAGTACCGTATATTGCGTTCAGCAGTCTGAAGACTATGTCTATTCCATATTCTTCTAAGGCAGGGTCACCAAACTTTGGCTCGCGGGCTGGATACGGCCCGCGACATTATTTCATCTTGCCCGCCGACGGTACTAGAACTTGCTTGATACAATGTATTGAACATGAGACCTTGTGATAACAATTTAAATGTATATATTATACGTCCGGCTGTCAACACAGGTCCAATGCTACATAAATATTTACTTCTTTTTGCCAGTCATCCAATATATAGGTATGGAACAAGGATTTCTTTGTTTGACAGTGATAGGTCAGTGAACTACAAGTGTGAATAGAGGTAATAAAGTAGCCAAAATAGTATAAAAATGCCATAGAAGGCTCGTGTTATTACGAAAATATTATCTCCAGCTCAGAAGAATTCCCCGGTCAAGGTGTTAGTTGAGCTGGTCTCTAGGCCAGTGTTTTTCAACCTTTCTGCTGGAGCAGACCCTTACTAAAATGTTTACGTTGCTCAAGGAACTCTGTGCGATGATCCAAGATAATCCAAGTATCTGTCCTACTTTATGTAATAAACCAGATGGGCAAAAATGTTGCATTTGGACGATTTCAGTCTGTTTTGGTGGAACCCCTGGCTGATACTCTCAGAACCCCGGTTAAAAAAAACTCTGCTCTAGGCTGTTTATTTAAGCCAGCCCTATTTATATAATTTACAAACCTCATTATGAGATATATTCTATAACCAAAGGTACTTATAAACTGTATATGCACCTTTGGTGAGCTATAGCTTCACCAGTGACCACTAATCCTCTGCTTTTCTTGTGTTTCAATAGGATTTTAAATTATGTTTTTAATTCAATGTCTTTTTTTTTTCATTTTCAGATCCTGTGTACGTCACTCTTCATTATGGCTACTAAGAAAAGTGGACGCTGAGTGTCGCATTTTCAATGAAGAACTAGGAGTAAGGTACTTCTTTGTGGAAACAAAGGACCAGAAAACCAGTTGCATAATATGCAGCGAAAGTGTTGCCGCTTTGAAAGAGTACAATTTTCGGTGTCACTACGAAACAAAACATCCATCAATATATTCGTTTTCTGGAAAGTTACGCTCTGAGAAATATGAGACCATGAAACGTGGTTTAGAAACACAAAGAAATCTCTTCACGAGAAAGTTTACTGAAAATGAATCTGTCACTCGTACAAGTTACAAAATAGTGCATAAGATGGCAGAATGAGAAATACCATTTACTGAATGCAACTTCATCAAAGAGTGAATGATGAAAGCAGCAAATGACTTGTGTCCTGAGAATGCCTATTTGTTTGGAACTATCAGCCTGGACGCCGAAAATATAATGAGAAATGTAAGAGATTATATAAATAGGGAGCTATATGATGCCCTAAGTATCGGTGGTCTTGACATAGCAGAGATTCAGTATGCTGATGATACAGTATTGCTATCCACAACACAGACTGGTATAGAAAACATAATAGCCTCAACCCAATTGAATAGTGAAAATCACAACTTGTATCTTAACATTGCAAAAACAAAGATAATGCATACAGATAAAACCACTATGGAGAAAGAAATATATGTTAATAAGGAAACATTGGAGGTGGTGGAAAATTTTGAATATCTTGGGTCGTTGATTACCAACAACGGTGACACAATGAAAGAAATTAAACGACGACTATTAATTGCTCCTCAAAGACTTAAAACAACTGAATAAATTATGGAATGGGACAGACAGAACTGCAAAAATCAGATTTTTAAGAGCATGCATCTTTCCCATTGCAACATACGCCTGTGAGACCTGGACACTTACTAAACAAGCTGAACAGTGCATAAATACCTTTGAATATAAATGTTATAGACGAGTTCTAAGAATATCTTGGGTAAAGAAAAGAACAAATGCATCAATACTTCAAGAGCTGAATATTGAAGAAGGCTGGCTATTAAAGACGATAAAACAAAGAAAATTGAAATATTTTGGTCACTTGAAACGTCACGAAAGTTTGGAGAGAACAATAATGGAGGGGTATATGCCTGGGAAGAGAGGAAGAGGAAAGACAAAGAGAAGATGGGTGCAGGATGTGGCGGATGATCTCCAGATGGGTGTATCGGATGCGGGACATCTTGCTTATGATCGAGAGGTTTTCTGGAAGGTTGTTATGGGAGCGAGGTTCTGCAAAGGACATGCTACTGAATGAATGAATGAATTTTCTATCTAGTTGGATGCAAACTGAAAAGGATGTGCAGAAGTCTGTTGGCACTTGCACCCACTCCTCGCCAGGTTCTAAGTCCTCAAGTGAACACACCTGTTGAAGAATGTCTTCGGCTTGACCCATCCACGACCGTCCTCTTTTTAACCTGCTGCCCTTCACCTTCCTAATTTCACTATGCAGTGGATGTTGTGTGTTTGCGTTAATTCTGAGGTAGGCGCGTGCCCTGCAAACCTTGTATTCTCTCTTCAATGGTTGGAAAATCAAGAAGGTAGCGCATCGCCCTGCATGCTGTATCTCTTGTACATCCAAGAATAATGCGCATAGCTTCATTCTGTATCCTTTACATCCTTTCTATCTGCTTATGGCTGAGAGTCAGGATTGCCATTGCATACTCCAAAACAGACATGACCAACCCCTCGTACAGAAGACATAGATGGCGCTGCTCACAGTTTGCTGCCGCCATCACCCGCATCGCTGCCAAACCCCGCTTGGCCTTTGTTATCACCTGGTCTATGTGCACATTATAAGCAAGGCTTCGATCAAACCGTATCCCCAGGTAATTCATTGCCTGCGTTCTTTCCACCGTCTCTGAACACAGCATTACAGTTGGTGTTGGAGTGTTGACAATATGATTATTCAACGAGAACCAAGTCACTGTTGCCTTTGTTGGGTTGACCATTGCCCCAGCTTCATCACACCAAGTACTTATGCGATTGAGTTCGGTTTGTAGTTCCACAGCAACCTCCTCTCTATCCTTCCCCTGACGATACACTAAAACATCATCGGCATATGACAATGTCCTGCCAGGTCCAGTGATCTGCTCACTGGTGATTCTCACTGTGTAGGCGTTGAACAGTACCGGAGATAATGGTGATCCCTGTGGTAGGCCAGGATATATTGTTGTTGGTTCCGAAGTCCAACTGCCACATCTAAAAACTACTTTCCGTTGGAAGAGGGCTGCAGCGATCCAACTAAGGAGGAATGGACTTACGTTTAGTTCGAGAAGCTGAAACATTAAAAAATCCAGTGGTACTCTGTTGTATGCGTCCTCAAGATCAATCGCTGCAGCAACGGTTTCAGTGCCTGAGTGGAAACCTTCATAGACATCCTGGGCAAAGACTGCTGCATTGGTCCAGGTTTCTCTTTTTGGACGGTACCCACCCAGGGTGGGTGGGAAAACACCTTGCCTCTCTAGTTGGCTTGATATTTTCCTGGCAATTACCTTCTCCAGCAGCTTGCCTATTGTATTCTGCATGGTTATAATTCGATATCCCTGAATTTTTTTGTGGTCTTTGTCAGGCTTCGGCAAGGGAATCAGATAGCTGTGTAACCATTCCTCCTTGATTCTAGCACTCCCTATACTGTTGTTGTACATGTCTGCTAGTTTCTCTAGCTCATTGTCGGTACACCTATTAATGTCGTCGTATCTTATGCCATCAGGACCTGGAGCACTGTTTTTTGATCGTCGAAGCACAGCCTTGATTTCTTTCACTGTCACTGTGTCTTCATCCGAAGTGTCCTGGGCCTTGCATCTGTCTGAGGTGACCTCCTTGGCCAGATTTCGGCCTCCCATGTCTGTCTGGTTGCTTTGCTCAAGGTAGCGTTCAAAGAGGGCTTTGCCCTTGTCCTCGTCAGTCCTCTGCCAGATGAGGTCAGCACCTTGGAAGTCAGAAATGCTCTTATTCTTGACTACACCACTCATGCTTTTATGTAGTCGCCAGAACAATTTCAGTGACTTGTCTGTGCTTACTCTTTGACACACCTCTGCCCATTTTTCGCTTTTAACAACCTTGACCAGTATTTTGAAATAGCTTACTTTTGTGTGCATCTCTCTTTCTAAGTGCAAGCAGGGACTAGGATGACCAGCTCTGTTCTTCTTGGCATTTTGCCATCTCCTTACAGCACTACGCTTATCCACCCAAGCCTTCTCCACCTCGAAACTCCACCACGGTGGCTGCTCCCAGCTTTTTTTCCTGCCCTGAAACGTTCTGCGCTTGTCACGTCTTATTTTACTCACCACATCTTGCCCTGTACTGTCATACTGGAACGTCTTTACCTTTAGCTTGTGCTGCCTGGTTCTGCCTTTCTCCACCAGTATGCTGCAAGGGTGGTGGTCGCTGCCATGGTGTCCTAGGACTCCCCATCTACACACTGTAGTGAGTGAAGGTGAAACTAGCGCCAGATCAATAACACTGTCCTCATCGCCCGGAGGGCTTGCTGTCCTGGTGACACAACCACTGTTGATACAAACCAGGTCGATGGTTTCCAGTGCAGTCTCGAGCTCCTCCCCCTGTGTATTGGAGGAAGTGTTTCCCCATGATCTGCCTTTAGCGTTGAAGTCACCACAGAAAATAACATTTCTCTCGTGGCCTAATATGCCACTTAAGCACTGCCACTTCTGGGCGTCCACACTGGCATTGCGGGCATAAACATTAACCACCACGAATGGTATACTGGAATGAACTCTCAACGCCTGTATTTGTATATCGTCACTGTCCCAACTGGACATGTCTAGCTCTGACGCCACCATGCTGTCGCGAACGAGAATCGCCATTCCCAGATGTCGTCTGTTGTAGAAACATTTGAAGCCGGCAATTTGGAGTAGCTGATCGCCCAGTCTCGTCTCCTGGAGTGCTACAATGTCGTTCCTGTAAACTAGGGTTTCTAAAATAGAGCCCCGTTGTTTTACACTGGCACAGTTCCAATATAGAATACGGATATTCCTGAGTCCTAGACGGTGACACTTGAGTCTAAAACGCCTCAAACCTCCACGCTTACCTTGCTTCTTTTTCCCTGCGCGGCTACCACGCCGCTTCGGTATGTTGACTGCAGACCGCACAAAGAACACACGTTGTTCCGCCATGTTGAAAAAACGTAAACACAGACTGAGAAAACCACACACGCTTCTGAAAATTCACTCAAGGATGGCTTCGCTCGATGCACGAACTCCGTAGCACCCGCGCAGATCTTGAGTAGAAACTCCTGGTTTTACATCCTGGCACACCAATTACACGCAAGAGATGAATACATCCATCCCCTACGCGAAAAAGTTAACGAACACAAAACAACACGACCGTCCGTCGCCATCTTGAAACCGGAAGATTGTTACATTTGTAAGTTACTCATTAATTTTTTTTTAGTGTCTGAATATATTTACATTCTACTATTGTGTTGATTTTGATGGTATAATGCTTTGACAATACAGAAAGCAATAGAAAACTCCTAAATGTAGAATTATCTAGTAAATCACAAACAGCCAATAAATGCTGGGGTTGATTGCAACATCCTGTAAAGAATATTCCACTAACTGTTACGTTATATTGCACTTAATCTTACCTTGACCTTCACAGACTTCAGGTTGTTCTATCTTGACATGTGATGGTAGTTTACTCTCCATTTTATGTCTACAGTCAGTCTGAAAGGATTTGTAAGTTACATTTGTATGCAAACATAAACAATATAAATGCATTTGATATTTTGTTATTCAAGATGATTAATGATACAAAATGTCTTATGAATACTTCAAAACATAATTTGTGATATAGTATTTCTAGAGTCATTTTTAAGGATTTCAGTCTGTGAACTTATCACAGATTAATTATATCAGTTTATCGTGACAAAAAAAACATAATAATACACAAAATTTTTATGGAAAATCCATGTTACTTATGTCATACATCATACATAGATGCAATACTTATAGCAGCAGCCATTCTTTATTGTATCTTTCCCCCCTTCCACACATCCAATAATGAGATAATTGGAGAGAAAAACAAGAAAATCTTGTCATCAATGTTCCCTCTAAATCGTTGCTTAGGAGCAAGAATATTTACTTTGTTAGCTTCCACCATGAGAGTTGTAAGCATGCCTACATTTGATAATTAGGTTCACTTGGTTCCAATATTGTTGGCTTGTGCACTAAAGCTCAATGATCTTTGTTGATGACATTGCCTTCTTGTCAAACACATTGAAATGAGATGCAAGATTTGGCTAAATACATTAGATGGGAGGTCAAAACAACTAAGTCTAAAAACTCTTAGAGGGAAAGACAAATATAATTAGAATAAATCAAGCAAATGATAACCTGATTTCCCTTGGTGAAACCACTTCAAGAGACAAAATTATAGTATAATTTATACACCTAGTTAGGTAGCAATGTAGACACTGCTGGGTCAGCATATGCAGATATTAAAATAAAAGTTAAAAAGGCAAGAGAACTTTCATAGCAACTGGACATTTCATAGCAACTGGACATTTCATAGCAACTGGACATTTCATAGCAACTGGGCTTTAGAGGTACTTGTAACTTACGTCCCAAGTCAATGACGGGAAGTCAACTGGTGTCAGGGTGTAAACACCTACCATAACGTCAGCACATCAAATGTTTAAGTATGTGTGTTCGTATCCATTCGGCCATGCTGACCTCCCCTGAGAATTGTATTACATGAAAAGCCTTTGTCCACAATTGACAGGGCAAATGGGACACAGGAAGACCTAAACACACAAGGAGAAGAGAATTTGAGACAGAAATGAATAATATCAGGAGGACATGGGCAGCTGCATGAGATAGCTAAAGATAGAACGGCTTGGACTGAATTGATTGATGGCCCATACCAAATGGGGGATACAGTAAATCCAACATGGTAAGTCCCGAAGTATCATAAAATATATCAGGCAAAAGGCATTTAATCTTTGACCCAGGCACAAAAGACTTCCTTTCCAGGTCTATGTCCATGGATTCCCACATTCTTTTGACAAAAGTTGACCATCCGGCAGTAGCATTTATTTGTAAATTGTGCAGCTGAAGGACACAATTCATTCACAAACAAATAATAATATATCCATTATAATTGTTAGAGTCTTGAATGAGGCACCATTCAACCATTGGATTTCATTATGTCAGTTCTATCCAACTTATTTTAATTGTTTGTATTCCTCCATTTTTTTTTCTTCAAAAAATTAGGGAAGTGTCATGAAACTGTCTAAAGACACTTGATGGGAGGTCACAACAACTAGGTCTACAATTCATAGGTGAACATTTGAGACAATAAGAATAAACATAACACATGATAACCTGATCTCTCTTAGTGAATAATAACAGATAAGAGAAGTAAACAGACTTGTCTTGTCAAGTCACATATCCCTTTCAGGACATTGCAACCAGCATTTTTCAGCTGCTATTGATGTTCTTGGCAAGATTACACTCAGCAGTTTGCCATTGCTTTCTGAGCGACTGGCTCACATACCCCATAAGTAACCAGTGCGACGCAATCCGCTGCCGAATATCATGCAGCTGTCTTCCTCACGTGGAAATATGGATTTACGGAGAAAGTCGTTAACCTCTTCGCCAGGGAGATCAGCACATATGACATAGAGATAGAGTAAGAGAAGGAGTAAGAGAGAGTAAGAGTAAGAGTAAGTAGAGAAAGAATAAGCATATAACAAGAAACAAATAATGATATATTTATTGTTATTGACTTAGAGTCTTGAATGAGGCACCATTCAACCATTGGATTTCATTATGTCAGTTCTATCCAACTTATTTTAATTGTTTGTATTCCTCCATATTTTTTTCTTCAAAAAATTAGGGAAGTGTCATGAAACTAAAGACACTTGATGGGAGGACACAACAACTAGGTCTACAATTCATAGCTGAAATTTAAAGATAATAAGAATAAACACAACACATGATAACCTGATCTCTGTTAGTGAATAATAATAGATAAGAGAAGTAAACAGATTTGTCTAGTTCTCTCCATGAGTTCCATTAGTGAAACCTCACTTCAAGAAGTGGAATCATACCTACCACACATATATTTACGTACCAATGTAGATAAAGATGGGGGAACATATTATTTTTTTTTTTAAGTTGCATATCCCTTTCGTTCTTCCTATTGACGACCATTACCTGTGTCTTCTTACAATTTAATTCCAACCTCAGCTGCTCACTATGTACAACAACTGCGTCTACTAATTGTTGCAGATCCTGTGCATTGTCTGCAATCAATACTGTATCATCTGCATATCTAATGTTATTGATGTTTCTTCCTCCAATGCAGATTCCATTTATATCTTCTACATTTCTGAAAATATTTTCACTGTATAGGGAAAAGAGATCTGGAGACATTACACATCCCTGCCTAACACCTCTCTTAACCCTTTACAGGGCAGACGCTTGTCCGTTTTTTAGCCCTGAACGGGCAAGATTTTTTCAGGTTCAGTAAAATTTCGGGTCGCGTTAGTAAAAACATCACAAATAAGGTGTTAGTCAACCAATTTTAGTTAAATAAACAACACAATGAAGGGAAAAGTATGCGGAATATGTTACTCATGTGATTGTTGTTGGTAATCCATATATGAACACCAAATATTTACAAAATACGGCATGGTGTTTGTGATTTTCCGTCACCTATACGGCAATTTACAAACACATTTTCAAATCATAATCACTTTCTTTAAAGTCCGACTCAGACTGCTAATGCAAAGTAACACTTTGCACTGATATCTAGCTCCAATTAATAGTCAACTTCGTGCCCTTTAATGTCACTTAAATTGAACAGAGTGAAATCTCGGCTATCACTTGAAGAATCGCCTAAATCCGTTTTGAAAAACAGAGTAAAAAACCCCGAAAACTATCAAACAAAGTCCGTAAAAGTCCATTCAAATTCATAGTAGGCGCTTTACAAATGGTGGCCATGCTGTCAAGCTATCGGCGAAAGCGAAAGTAGCCATCGGAAGTATCGGAAAGCCGAGAGATCGCGTTTTTACAATGCATAATAGTATCGGCCAGTTTGGGACGTTTTGCCCGTTTAGGGTATCGGACGTAAATGGCCGTTTTGCCTTGTAAAGGGTTAATAGGTTGATATTGTCCCACTTCATTATCAATCCTTATGGCAGCTTGTTGTTTCCAATATATGTTTTTTTATTTATAAGTCTGTCTTTCCCATTAATTTGTAGATCTGCAAGCATATCCACCATGTTGACATGTCTAACTCTATCAAAAGCCTTTGTGTAGTCAATAAAGCAAAGATGTATATCCTTGTTTGTTAGTCAGGTCTTAGTCAGATATGACTGAGCTACCGTATAACAGTAGACGGTACTACCTGGTTTCTGTTAGCGCCGAACGTTGGGCGGCGCTTACCAAACCTGACACCCCACATTGTGCCAACGGCTTCGGGCGGAAGAGCGCAATTGGGAGGGTACAAGCCTTACCCTGGTGCGAGGAAATGCAAGCTAAAGACAAAATTGTCATGGCAGGGCAGACCAGGCCCTAAGCCTTGGTTGGCGACTGGTCTAGGATCGAAGCTCCGACAGGCGGACAGTTAGAGCATTGCTTTGCTGATCCGGCAGCTTCTGCAGCTTGTCTTGTTCCAGATGTAGGGGTGTTACCTTTCCTCTGGAGTGAACTAGGCAGGCCGAGAGAGGGATCATGCTGCATGGGCAACACATGATCTCTATATTTTAGCCCAGGCTTTGTGCTATGGAGAGGCAATAACTCCATCCCTGGTCTTAACTGGTCTCGGAATCAAAGCGAGAGGCAACTGTTACGGGTTATAAGTCCTTGTCAGTTGGCGTAGACGCCACGCGTTGCCTCTGACGGTGGGAGACACCTATAGGTGTCACTGATCAGCTACCGCCCGCCTCAAGCTGGGCAGCCCCCAGCCAATTGGGTGCTGATCCGCCACAGCCTGCCTGCTTCAATGGGTGCTTGGGGCTAGGACAAAATCTGAATCGCAGGCTGTAAAACCAATGCACCAGGTACAAACAAAAATAAAAATAGAAACCTCAAGCTACGGCTTGCAACCTGGAACGTGAGAACCATGTGTCCAAGATTTTCCACTGACTTGACCAATATTGACGATGTGAGAAAAACGGCTGTGATTGATGCCAAACTCAATCATCTTAACATTGATATTGCTGGCCTGCAGGAGACTCGCCTCGCTGAGGAAGGGTCACTCAGGGAAAACAACTACACCTTTTTCTGGAAGGGTAGAGGGCAGGCAGAAAAAAGGCAACACGTGTGTGGGCTTTGCAGTGAAGAATTCGCTACTGGGAATGATTGAAATTGCAGCAGGAGGAAATGAAAGACTATTGTCCCTGCGCTTGGCAACCTCTTGTGGGTTTGCCACCATTATTACTGCATATGCACCGACACTCGATTCCTCTGATGATGTGAAGGATTTGTTCTATGAGGAGTTAGACTCCGTGATCAAGGCAGTTCCAAAATCTGACTACATTTATATGCTCGGTGATTTCAATGCTCGTGTGGGCAAGGACTCGAGTTCATGGCCAGTGTGCCTTGGAAAATACAACATCGGTCACATGAATGAAAATGTGCAAAGGCTGCTGGAGCATTGCACCAGTAATGACCTATGTATTACAAACTCTTTTTTTAAAACAAAAGAGATGCATAAGGTCACATGGAAACATCCAAGATCCGGCCATTGGCACCAGCTGGACTTCATCATCACACGGAGACAACATCTGAACCATATATCATTGACTCGTAGTTACCACAGTGCTGACTGTGATACGGATCATTATTTGGTTGTTGCAAGGGTTAGACTGAGACCAAAGAGAATCTACACAGCTAAACACAAATCTAGCCCCAGGATTAATATTATTAACACTCATGATCCTGAAAAGTGCTTTCAGTTTCAACAGCAACTTGAAGACGCTTTCACTGATACACCAGAAAATTGTACAGTAAATGAAAAGTGGGGTCAAATTAAGGAAACTCTTTATAAAACTGCCTTAGGGATTTACGGCACTGTGGATCATAAGAGGCAGGACTGGTTTGCGGCCAACAGCGAGACTCTGCAGCCCTTGATTGATAAGAAGAAGAAACAAGGAAAGACCAACGCGTAACACTCTGAGTGAGCTAAGGCAAGCTAGGAAGGATGTGCAAAAGGCTGCCAGGCAGTGTGCAAATGATTATTGGATCAAGTTATGTGAGTCCATTCAAATCGCAAGTGATAAGGGAGACATAAGAAGCATGTATGAAGGAATAAAGAAAGCCTGTGGTCCAGTGATCAAAAGAAGTGCACCATTGAAAACCTTGACTGGAGAAATCATCACTGACAAGAAACGGCAGATGGACAGATGGGTAGAGCACTATTTGGAGCTTTACTCAAGTGAGACCAAACTAGCGGATGATGCCCTCAACGCCATAGAGGCTCTACCAACTCTTGACCACTTGGACACACTTCCCACCATAACAGAAGTTAAGTGTGCTATAAATGAACTTGCATCTGGCAAGGCTCCAGGTAAGGATGGGATTCCAATAGAGGTTATCAGGAGTGGGCAAGACACACTCACTATACAGATCCACCAGCTAATAGAGCTATGCTGGCGTGAAGTACAAGTCCCACAGGATTTCAAAGATTCAAGCATCATAACACTGTACAAGAACAAGGGCGATCGGAGCGACTGCAACAACTATAGGGGTATCTCACTTCTGTGTATTGTTGGAAAAGTATTTGCCAGAATTGTTCTGCGCAGACTTCAAGTCCTAGGAGATCAAGTCTACCCCGAATCACAGTGTGGCTTTCGACAGAACCGGTCTACCATTGATATGATATTCTCATTGCGACAAATGCAAGAAAAATGCCGTGAACAGAATCAACCACTGTTTATTGCCTTCATCGACCTCACAAAGGCATTTGATTTGGTCAGTCGTGAGGGTCTGTTCAAGGCACTAAAGAAGATTGGCTGCCCACCAACTCTTCTGTCCATTGTGGAATCGTTCCACACAGGCATGAAGGGTATAATCAAGTTTGATGGTGCAACTTCTGAAGAATTTGAAATCAAGAGTGGAGGTAAGCAAGGTTGTGTACTAGCTCCCACCCTCTTTGGAATATACTTTTCACTTCTACTGAAATATGCATTTCGTGATCAGGATGGTGGTATATACATTCACTCACGCTCAGATGGCGGCCTCTACAATGCTCAGAGATTGAAGGCTAAGACCAAAATTAGGAGGGTACTGATCAGAGAGTTGCTTTTTGCAGATGATGCTGCAGTTACGACCCACTCTGAGGAAGAATTGCAATGTCTACTATCTGCATTCTCCAATGCTTGTTCTGAATTTGGTTTAACAATTAGCAAAAAGAAGACACAGATTATGTCACAAGGTGCACATGGGGTACCATCAATCTTTATTGACGACGCAGAACTAGAGATAGTAGACCATTTTACATATCTAGGATCCGTGGTAAATAGCAAATTATCCCTAGATCAGGAAATCAACATCCGGATTGGTAAGGCAGCAACAACAATGAACAGGTTAAGAAAAAGAGTCTGGGAGAACAGGAAGCTTACTGCCAAAACAAAAGTCCTTGTCTATCAAGCCTGTGTCCTTAGTACTCTTCTCTATGGCAGTGAAACCTGGACAACTTACTCACACCAAGAGAACAATTTAAACAGCTTTCATATGCGGTGTCTGCGAAGAATTCTTGGTATTAAGTGGCAAGACAAAATCACAAATACTGAAGTATTGGAAAGATCAGGTTGTGTGACAGTTTATTCCATGCTCAGTCTTCGTAGACTTAGATGGATAGGACATCTTAGGAGGATGGATGATGGTAGAATACCAAAGGATATCTTTTTTGGTGAATTACAGATGGGTAAGAGATCTCAGGGTCGGCCTCTACTACGATACAAAGATGTGTGTAAGCGGGACATGATTGATACAGGCATTGATAATGCACATTGGGAGCAAGTCGCCGCTGAACGTGTTGCATGGAGGGCAAATATCAGAAATGGAATAAAGTCAAAGGAGAAAATTATTGCAGAAAAGTCACACACCAAGCGTTTGAGACGTAAGATGGTGCATGATGGTGGAAATGACCACGTGTTCACATGCACCCACTGTGAACGGACATTTACAGCGCAAATTGGCTTTATCAGTCACACTCGCTACCGCCATAGTTAAAAGTTATTATGCCTTTTTAAAGCACAAACTATCGTCTGTCAAGGTGCCAATGGGGATATCCTTGTTTACTTCTATAGCACATTCAATAACTGTTCCCAGCATATACACAGCATTTACTGTACCCTTTCCTTCTACAAACCCACATTGTTCTTCCCCTATTTCAGGTTGTATTTTCTTCCTCCCTCTTTGCATAATTCGTAACAAAATCTTTGTGATGTGACTCATTATACTAATTGTTCTATGTTGATCACATTCCAAGGTTCCTGATTTCTTTGGGATTGCAATAAATACAGAGTTACATAATTCAGAAGGTATATCTTCAGTATCATATAATGTGTTCAACAGTCTGGTGACTTGCTCTAATCCAAATTCTTCTAATGCTTTAATCATTTCTGTTGTGATATTATCTGCACCAGGGGCCTTGCCAGCTTTCATATGCTTAATAACATTTTGAACCTCCATCTTTAAAATTGGTGGTCCTTCATTATTAAATCTAATATCATACTGTTCCTCTCCGTTCTCATTATACAGGTTTTTCACATAATCTGTCCATACATGTAGAATCTGATCTTTTTCTATTATGATTTTGCCATCTTTACTTTTTAGACAGCCTACTGATGTACTTGTTCTTTTATTAGTAAGTTCCTGAATTCTTTTGTGCACTAATTTGGTATTTTGACTGTTGTGTTATCTTTCAACTTCTAAGCACTTTTCCTCAAGCCATGATTCTTTTGCCTTCCTACATAATATTCTGACTTGTCTGTGAATTTCTTCATATTTGGCAGGATTATTTTTGTTGAGTCTTCTTGTTTCCATTAGGTGTAAAATTTCTTCAGTCATCCATTTCTTACGACCCACCTTCTTTAATTTTGGAATAGTTGTTTCTGCAGCCAAACTGATTGAATTCTTTAACATTTCCAATTGATCATTCACATCCTGGAATAATATCTCTAGATCAGACAATATATCAAATCTGTTCTGCACTTCTATGTTGAATTTGTTTTGTATTTCCTTGTCATTACTCAATGTACACAAATCATATTTAGTGTTTCCTGTTATATACTTGACTTTCTTTAGCTTTATCCTCAATGTTCCTGTAAGTAATCTGTGGTCACTATAACAATCAGCACTGGGAACTGTTTTTGCTACTATTAGTGCGTTTCTAAATCTTCTGCTAATCAGAATGTAGTTAATCTGGGTTTTGATTCTGCTATCAGGACTTCTCCATGTCCATAATCTTCTAGGGTGTTGCTTAAACCAGTTGTTTCCTACAATCATTTCCTTTTCTTTTGCCCACTCTACGAGTCTGTAGTTCCAAATATGGAGCATATCTCAACCAAATACTAATGAACTACAAACATTCATTCATTGGTGGTTGGGAGAGTTTATACGGACTTGAGTCCGAATAGACAGAGTAGTTTATACGGACTTGAGTCCGTATAGACAGTAGTTTATACGGAGCGGAGTCCGTATAGACAGAGTAGTTTATACGGAGCTGGGTATAGCTGAAGTATGAAGCTGTTTAAATATCAATAATAATTTTCCAGATTGGTATCCCCAATGTGTCCCCATGTGAGTTAAAGAATTGTTAACTTGCGTTTCTGTACACTTACTGTTTACTACAGGCTTCCATCTTTGTTGACATTACCGCCCTACTATTTCCTGCTATTGATGTCCTCATAATTCCGGTCCAAGCTGACAGTAATATGCGTCGCCTCAGAAAGACATGATTAGGCAATTCAAACACCAGGCTTCCGACTTACTGGCCTGATGAATTAACAAATAAACAAGGAAATGCTACGCACATAAAGTGCAGGAAAACCTGGTATATGTGAAGCAGGTTGAAAAGAGAGAGAGGGGAGATAGATAACGAAGATAGTGTGAGAGACAGAGATACGAGAAAGATGTGTTGAAAGACATAACAGAGTGATAAAGACAAGTGAGAGAAAGAGGGAGGGATATATATATATATATATATATATATATATATATATATATATATATATATATATATATATATATATATATATATATCCATTGGCACCTTGCCGTCTTGACAGACGATAGTTTGTGCTTTAAAAAGGCATAATAACTTTTAACTATGGCGGTAGCGAGTGTGACTGATAAGGCCAATTTGCGCTGTAAATGTCCGTTCACAGTGGGTGCATGTGAACACGTGGTCATTTCCACCATCATGCACCATCTTACATTTCAAACGCTTGGTGTGTGACTTTTCTGCAATAATTTTCTCCTTTGACTTTATTCCATTTCTGATATTTGCCCTCCATGCAACACGTTCAGCGGCGACTTGCTCCCAATGTGCATTATCAATGCCTGTATCAATCATGTCCCGCTTACACACATCTTTGTATCGTAGTAGAGGCCGACCCTGAGATCTCTTACCCATCTGTAATTCACCAAAAAAGATATCCTTTGGTATTCTACCATCATCCATCCTCCTAAGATGTCCTATCCATCTAAGTCTACGAAGACTGAGCATGGAATAAACTGTCACACAACCTGATCTTTCCAATACTTCAGTATTTGTGATTTTGTCTTGCCACTTAATACCAAGAATTCTTCGCAGACACCGCATATGAAAGCTGTTTAAATTGTTCTCTTGGTGTGAGTAAGTTGTCCAGGTTTCACTGCCATAGAGAAGAGTACTAAGGACACAGGCTTGATAGACAAGGACTTTTGTTTTGGCAGTAAGCTTCCTGTTCTCCCAGACTCTTTTTCTTAACCTGTTCATTGTTGTTGCTGCCTTACCAATCCGGATGTTGATTTCCTGATCTAGGGATAATTTGCTATTTACCACTGATCCTAGATATGTAAAATGGTCTACTATCTCTAGTTCTGCGTCGTCAATAAAGATTGATGGTACCCCATGTGCACCTTGTGACATAATCTGTGTCTTCTTTTTGCTAATTGTTAAACCAAATTCAGAACAAGCATTGGAGAATGCAGATAGTAGACATTGCAATTCTTCCTCAGAGTGGGTCGTAACTGCAGCATCATCTGCAAAAAGCAACTCTCTGATCAGTACCCTCCTAATTTTGGTCTTAGCCTTCAATCTCTGAGCATTGTAGAGGCCGCCATCTGAGCGTGCGTGAATGTATATACCACCATATATATATATATATATATATATATATATATATATATATATATATATATAGAGAGAGAGAGAGAGAGAGAGAGAGAGAGAGAGAGAACTTGTGTTCGGTTGGCTAAGCGCCTTTCCCAAGACAACAAAAGTAGAGGACAGATAAGAACAGAAAGACAAGTGAGCAGGTTCTTGTGCAGCAAGATAAAGACACATGTAACCAACACAAAACACAAAAACCCTAGGAAACACTGTTAGCGAGATCATCAGACCAGCACTGGATGATACCAACTTATTTGTTCTTCATTTACCAGGTATCTGTTATGTGGTTACTTCAATTAGCGAGTGGGACAGAGTGGGACAGGTCGGGAGAGAACATACCGGGCACTGCTCTTGCTGAGGCCTCGCTTGATACGGATGTTGTCTGCCTAAATGATGGGACACCAACTAGGCAGGCAATGAGACTGGAGGACCCTGACACCGCCATCGACCTGGCGCTTGTATCACAAGAGACAGCATCCACAAAATGGAGTGTCCTTGGGGATTGTAGAAGCGACCACCTGCCCCGCTCTGTACTGGTACCTAAGCCCAGTACAGTCAGGGCTATAGACCAAGCCATGTGAGAAAACCCGGGTCAAGGAGGTCTGTCTGGTGACTGCCGAGTCCATCAACGATGAATGGTGGTATTTACTATTTGTGGATGCATTTGTAAAGAAAAGAACAAATGCATCCATACTTCAAGAGTTGAATATTGAAGAAGGTTGGCTATTAAAGATGATAAAACAAAGAAAATTTAAATATTTTGGTCACTTGAAACGTCACGAAAGTCTGGAGAGAACAATAATGGAGGGGTATATGCCTGGGAAGAGAGGAAGAGGAAGGCCAAAGAGAAGATGGGTGCAGGATGTGGCGGATGATCTCCAGATGGGTGTATCGGACGCGGGGCATCTTGCTTGTGATCGAGAGGTTTTCCTGAGGGTTGTTATGGGAGCGAGGTTCTGCAAAGGACATGCTACTGAATGAATGGATGAATTTTGTGTTGACATTCTGACGGCGGCATTAGTGCATAGTGTACCTGTGCGGGCTGATTGCCGAGACTCCTGTCTGTTCCACTTTTCACATTGGACAGTGGGGAGCATTTTGTGTGTTATTCGCTGACACCGGAACGGAGCAAAAATGGGGATGACGCGATGAAGTTGGAACCTAACTAACTACGGTAACTAACTAACAGTCAGGACTATAGGAGCCCGCGAAGCATTCAGTTATGATTACTCTTTGCTCTTGAGGCGCCGTCGATCACAGAGATGGTCTAAACCGGAAAGAAGACCAATCACCATGGTGGACACAACAAGGAGTATCACCTTCGGAGTATCACAAAGAATGTCTTTTATCGATCACTAGCTGACCCGGCCCGGCTTCGCCCAGGCCCTGACGGGGATCTATATATCTGTATGTTTGTCTCTGTCTGACCCGGCCCGGCTTCGCCCAGTACCTGATGGGGAGCATCTCATTTAATGTTAGTTAGTTAGTCGACAGATCATCCTCATTGCACATCGAACCATTCAGTCCATAAGTGCTCGGATCCCCTCCTCATCAACTCCCTAAGGAAACATGACCTAGTGAATGTCTGTTTCTCGAGCCATGTTATTGCTTTACTTACTGCCATGACTTCCATGGTCAGGCTACTTGTGGTGTCAGTGAAAGCACCAGAGTCCTCCTTCACAATTCTCCCTCCGGCCCGAGCTGTAAAGGCCCATGAGCTTCTCACATGTCGGACGACCGACCCATCTGTGTAGATGACCGCGTCACTGTCTAACGAATTAACAATTTTAATTCAATTATAATAACCCATGCTGCTGTGTGAAGAGTCCATGTTCCATGTCTAGCGTTAGCTGTTGGTTTCAGTCTACAGCAACAATAAAGATGACAAAGCATGTCTGCCCCACCCGTTATTTAAAACAAATGTTTTCCCTCATGGAGAACTCATTTCATTCCTTTATATGTGATGCCTTTATAAATTAACGATCGATGGATTCCCGTAATGACATCTATTTCCAAAGCGATTTTCTATCAATGTCATAAAAAAAAAAATTGTCTCGCTGGTGAGGAATCGAACCTCAGTCTCCCGCGTGACAGGTGGAAATGCTTACCACTAAGCTACTGAAAACACAATGAAAACTTTAAAAATGTGTAATATAGTCAAACACATGTCCCGATGACGCAGTTCACGTGACCAGCCGGGGATTCCGGAAAAAACGGACCGGAAAAAACGAAGTGGAGTCCGAATAGACAGAGTAGTTTATACGGACTTGAGTCCGTATAGACACTTTCTTGGTGGTTACCTCAGACAGGTGTAAGAACATTACAGTTGAAGACACAGTGACAGCAGTGAAAGAGATCAGGGCTGTGCTTGGATGAACAAGAAACAGCACACCAAGGCCAGATGGTATAAGGTATGACGACATCAATAGGTGTACTGACAATGAGCTAGAGGAACTAGCAGATATGTACAACAACAGCATAGGGCGAGTGCTAGCATCAAGGAGGAGTGGTTACACAGATATCTGACTCCCTTGCCGAAGCCTGGCAAAGACCACACAAAAATTCAGGGATATTGGGTAATGACAATAACCATGCAAAATACAATAGACAAGCTGCTGGAGAAGTTAATTGCCAGAAAAATATCAAGTCCAGCTAGAGAAGCAAGGTTGTTTCCCACCTACCCTTGGAGGGTACCGTCTAAACAGAGAAACCGAGACCAGCGCAGCAGTTTTTGCCCATGATGTCTATGAAGGTTTCCACTCAGGCATTGAATCATGTGATGTAGCGACTGATCTTGAGGATATGAACAACTATTTACCTCTGATATTCAACATCAATAAGATGTTTCAGTTTAAGAACGGTGTAATCCGCTAGTCAACGCACACACGACGCCATGTTCCCAACAATGCCGGAAGTTAATCAATAATACAAAAGCTAAACTCGGGCCTGATCGCCGTTATTACTCCCGTGCGATATGTTTTAAAAAAAGCCCAACAGATGGGGCTGGTTATCAACCAAGATAAGACAGAATATATGGTCATTTCAAGAGAAGGAATGGCTAAAAACTCTGGCCACATACAAACAGATAATATGACCATTAAAAGAACGGAAATATACAAATACCTGGGTACAATCTTCAACTGCTCCAACATCTTAAGTGATGAAATACAAACTAGTAGTAACTAGAATCAACTCTGGAAATAAGATATACAATGCACTAACAACATCTACTAAAATCAAATGCGCTATTTTGTAACACCAAAATCATAGTAGTGAAAAAAAAAAAAAAACACTGATCAGACTAGGCCTGGTGTTGTTAGTTAGTTAGTAAAGGAGACGAAGCCTTGTTACAAACCTTTGAGAACAAAGTTTTAAGACGCATCTTTGGACCCATTAGGGATACACAAAGTGGAAAGTGGAAAAGAAGAAGTAACAAAGACATTTATGATCTGTTTAAGTCCCCGCTAATCACTGGTATCATGAAGGCTAATAGACTACAATGGCTGGGGCATATAGAAAGAATGGAAGATAATAGGGAAACAAAACTCGCTTACACTCAGGAAATAAATGACCGTAGACCCCGAGGTAGACCAAGAAGACGGTGGAGAGATAATATATATACAGACCTACAAGCACTTGGAATCAACGACTGGCAAGAGAGGGTCAACCAGAGAGACGAATGGAGACGGATTGTATCTGCAGCAAAGAACCTCAATGGCTCGGAACGCTAAGAAGAAGAAGAAGAAGAAGAAGAAGAAGAAGAAGAAGAAGAAGAAGAAGAAGAAGAAGAAGAAGAAGAAGAAGAAGAAGAAGAAGAAGAAGAAGAAGAAACTCAGGCAACGACCAAATGTAATAGAACAGTTTTTTATTAGAAACAAAGACTACAATAAAAGTAACATTTTCATATAAGACACAATGGATACACTAGCTCCACGATCATGTGACAATAATGCTTCTAAGCAACATGTAAGGCAAGATCTGATCATGCGTTCTGTAATACTATCAGGACAGAGCGGATTGAAATATCTATGTGAAGTATAACAATGTTCAAAAATTCAAATAGTTTCTGGAAGCTTTGTTAGATGTATGTGTATGGATGCGTGTCTGCATGTGTGTGTGTGTGTGTGTGTGTGTGTGTTTGTGTGTGGGGGGGGGGGTGGAGGCGTTAATATATGACGCAATTATGGCGTCAACAATCATCAATCCACACAACAATAAAATAGTATAAGGGAATGTTATGAACCTGCAATTAATAATATAATAGCTGTCACTTTCTCATTGGGATTGTTTGCAAAGGAGGAGACGGAGGAGATTTAAGAACAAGAAGAAGAACAAGAAAAAGGTGGAGGAGGAGGAAGTATAAGAAGAACATTAACATATGTAAGGTAAGAAAAAAAAACCCATCTGCAGAAACTTAAGTGTATAAAATATTAAATAATGTCAGTCCCATAGTAGATCTTACTTGAAGATCGCCATTACCACAAAGACACCATTCAAGGAAGCAATGCGGAGGTGCGAGACAGCCACGTGCATCTCACAAGCTGAAAGATCTCAACCTCAAGGCCAGATAGACGAGCTAAAGAAACAGGTCAAGCTACTTCAGACACCGACACAAACCAGCGACAAAGAACAACTGCTGGCTGACATAAAGGAAATCCAGCAAAGCATCAAGTCATCAAGCAAGAGGTGGAAAGCATGGCACTGATAAAGAAATAGAACAAATAAATCCTACAAACCATCAAATCAGAGAGAGCGAACTGCTAAAGGATTAAAGGGAACTGATCCAAAACAAACCAGCAGATGCCACCCAAACGACCACAGAGAAGCCACAAGATGAAACCCAACAAAAGACCAATCATAAACCGCAAGCTAAAGCCAGCAGTCTAACCACGATGTATACGAAACCAATATCATGTTAGACCTCTGAAGAAAAAATAGATGTGTACTATGAAGAAAACCTAGAAACGTGTACCCCAACATTGACAATGGAGGAATACATCGAGTGGGACGTAGAACTGACAGAGAAAAGCAATTCAAATTTAAACTTGAAAGAGAAAAAAGGCGCAAGGAAGACAATAAAGCCATCAAAACGCTTCTACTGACAACACACACACACACACACACACACACACACACACACACACACACACACACACACAAGGAGGCAAAAAGACCAAACAAAAAGTCCCTATAAGGACTGTACCCAGTCAAACAAAGCGCACAAGGAGCCAACACTGACAAAAGAAACCGCCAGAGGAGATGGACACAAAGGAGAACCACCGGCCAATCCCCCTGCTGACGTCACGGGCATACTCTTCAACACCGATAAGCCAGCTAACACTGGGGAAGGAAACTAGTCAAACCTATCCTGCACCATGAACCACTACAAATATAACTGAAGTCACATAGGCTAGTTGAACGTTTGTTGAAAGTCTTTTTTTTTTCCAAAACGGACTCGAACTGGATCCATAGTAGATGTGGCCATCTTGGTAGCGTAGCGGCTATATGCCCGCCTACCCTACCGGTGTCCTTGGTTTCGATACACATCAGGAGTAGTAGGAGACACGGAATTTAAGTATGATTTGTGGTTTCCAACCACCGATATTTTACTATATAAAAAGTCTATCGCCACAACCGAAACGTCATAGTTTACGACCACAATTGACCTCAATATTTTGAACTTGGTGGGCATTTTCTTGGGTCTGGGTGACCACTTCCGGTTGTCGTGATGACTACTTCCTGTTGTCACTTCCGGTCCCCGGGCAGGCGAGGCGACGGTGGTGTACAACGAGACAAGCCCCGTGCATGTGGAATACTTATATAGATAAGCAGACCAACTAGTCACCGGGCACCTGGTTCGAGTCCCACTGTGTGTTTGTGTGTGTATGTGTATGTGTAGTGGTGTGGGGTGTGATCGAACCCCAGTCATATTGATATCGAGACCCTTCGATGAGGAAGATCGAAATCCAATATAACAGAAAAGTGATTTATTCCATCTCTCGAGCTAACTCGATGATCCATAGTTGGATGATGAATAAACTTTTGTACGCTTCGACAGAAGTCCTGACCCATGTATCAACATTAAGCGATTGGTGAAAATCTGGTTTTAAAATATACTAGCCACGCACACAATTTTATTAAAAATTAACTCTAAAACATAATTAAACACCAAACACTTCTTGTATGTTTAGCGGCGAGTAGTTACGTCAATAAAAAAAACTACGAATCTCAAGTAATAACAATGATAACTTCCCAAGATAATCATAAAAATATTAATATTATTAAACATCAAAGTTATACCCCTTAATTATAAACGTATGCTAAAGGAGACTATTCGGGGCTCTTGACTCAACCAGAATTGTTTCCCCTTTTACATACTAACTTCCCCTTGAATGACCGCATATCTGCGCGCACAAGCAACAAGTAACGTTTCACCGAGCACACCCCGCGAGAAAAATACAATGGCCAGCGACAGTCATATGAGATTATCCTATACCAGTCAACCAGAACGCTTACGGAATTGTCAATTAACGTCGACGGCCTGCATTGCCTATCACAGATAGGGATCAGAAGACAGCTGGGACTGTGAAGGGAATATTTGCACAGGAAAAAAATGGCAAGTTTACATTTCTCATTTTGAACGAACCACAAACATGTCATGTGCGTGTGAAGAGGGTGTATCAACAGCTAGTTGTCTATCTATTACTGGACATTGCAATGCATTTACAGGACGTCGCAGTCAAAACCAACATTGTTTGATTGCACGTGTGCCATCATGACATTCGTATGTGAGTATGTCTGCACGCATGTAGACGTGTGTGCGTGCATGGGTGTACTGCCGAGTGTGTGCTATCAATTACAGAACATCGCAGTCAATCTCAACATTCTATGGATTGTCAGCCGGTCTGGGGCAAGTTTGCAATTGTCATTTTGAACGAACCACAAACATGTCATGTGCGTGTGAAGAGGGTGTATCAACAGCTAGTTGTCTATCTATTACAGGACATTGCAATGCATTTACAGGACGTCGCAGTCAACACCAACATTGTTGGATTGCGCATGTGCCATCATGACATCCGTGTGTGTATGTGTGCGCGCATGTAGACGTGTGTGTGCGTGGGTGTACTGCCGAGTGTATGCGTCTGCATGCACGCGAGCGTGTGCGCTATCTATTACAGCACGTTGCAGTCAGCGCCAACATTGTTTGGTTGTTCGCATGCCATCATGATATGCCGTGTCATCCCACGACCAAATCTATGCCACGTACTATAGATGTGTGGCTTATCTTTTACATATCACACTCAAGCTTTAATGCATTACATTACACAACGTCGCACTCACCCCCAACATTCATGCTTCCTGGGCAAGGTTTTTGATGTCTTTCTGAACGACCTGACAGCCATGATCTTCTGTAGTGTCTGTCATCAGGATTACCACCAGCATCATCACCCACCACCACCAACAAACAAATCATTAATATCATCATCATCATCGTCAGCTCATCATCACCAGCATCATCTGAGGGTGACCGACTGGGTTACTCATCATGGGGCTATGTCAACAGAGTGAACGTACGTGAATGTGTTCAGACATGTCTTGGGGGGGGGGGGAACAACGGACGATGACTCAGAGTGTACTGACCGGGGTAAACCTGCTTGAACATGCTTAGGCATGTTTTCTATGTCGCATCACCCATACAGTCTGTATAAAAAGGACCGCAAAGGCGGGTTTAAGACACTACGCTTGCAACAAGACCTATCGAAAACACCTCAGCGAATAGACCACAGTGGTAAGTAGCACTGTGTGTATGCTATATTGTCTCGTTACAGGTCGTCAAGTCGGTATAGTGCTGTCACTAGTGTATATTAAAAAAAAAACTACATGAAGCAACTAACAAGAATACACCGCAAGGTATACCCAACCAGTATAGGAATACTAATACAGATACTAATGACGGTTGTAATCAGCATCAGCTTCACATTTGCCGTCGAGTGACGTGGGGAGAAATGACGCCTCACAGCTCGATGGGTGGCACTGATTAGTATCATGCCGGGTGATTTTCTGTACTCTCAGACGTCATCTGCTGTAATCCGGTAGGGTAGCGGCTGTGGTGCATTCCAATTGTGTACATATGAAACATGTTTTTCATTAAACCATACTTTCTATGTTCACTAAAATGTATTATGATTTTATCCATCTACAGAGTCAAACCAAGACGACCAGTCCCTCATTGACACGTGGCCCACATCGATTCTGGAACGCACAAACGTATGTGTACATAGCAGGTCTCTACTATTTGTAGTGTAACATATAGGCGTCTACGACCATGTCCTCTTTCTATGCAGTGTATGGAAACATGCTGTATTCAACCATTCAGTACTGAACATTATCCCGCTCACTCTACAGAGGGAAAAATAATGTGCTGACACAGGAGAATCTATAGTCATGCTCTGTGGTCACTAATGTATTAAATGAATGTATATCACTAATGTATATGATCTCAAAATACTCTTTCTCTTCAAAATGTGTCAAATCTATATAAAAGTCAATTATGCAGTGTCAAATTCAGTATGTAAAATGTTTACTGTTCCTAGTTATATCATCTTTATCCTTTCTCCAGACTGAAAATTTGCAGACACTGAAAAATGTCGAGACTATTGAGTGGTTACAAGAAGTGAAATCTCGAGACTATTGCTTACAAGAAGTGAAAGCTCGAGACCATTGCTTACAAGGGGTGAAAGCTCGAAGGTATTGAGCGGTGTATAAGAAAGGAAGACACCGAGCGGTCTAGCAAAAAATATTGGTATGTATGCTTTCATCATTTCTCACTAACTATCGGTCATTACTAAATATTTTCACCCCTAAGTGGTGGGGACCATTAAAGGTAGTCACCATTTCTCACTAATATAGTACAACTCTGTGCCAAACAATATAAAATAATACAAAGAACAGAATTACGAACCAAGACGTTGCTAACCATCACCATAAAAATATAGTCACGGAGAAGACTCTCTGTAAGGATAAAAAGAAAATGAAATAATTTACTAGGTGTGACATCATAAACCGCAAATCCTTATTTCTTTTGATTTTTTCCTAACAATGTATGTGATATGAAATAATTTTTTCTGTAGATATGCTATCAGCATGACTGTCGCATGTTTTGACGAAAATGTCGGACTATAATGATATTGTCATTTCTTCACAGCCGTTTGACAGTCGGTATATACAACGATTGTGAAAGGCTGGAACTAATGGAAAACTACACAATTTTATAGGTGTCACTATACCTTATCCATTGGAGCTGCACACACGAGACAATATATAATACCCGAAGCTACAAGCGTGTTGGAAATATTACTCAGCTATCACCAAGCCATTATCTAAATCCAGTCTTTTTCACCACTAAATTTTTTTCCTATCATTATGGCATCACTGTTTCCCAGTCAGACTGTGGCTATAACAGATGCCAGAGTACATGTGATAGACTAGTGTGGCAATATTATTTTGTGTGGGCTTCAATTGAGTTGTGATAGTCCCCATTATTTGTAAATGTACAGGCTGAAATTATGGGCACACCTATACATTTTTATGCACATAGTATGTAGTATATACACTATACAGAAATGGTTTACACTGGCTGTTAGGGCAGGGAAGACTGGCCAAGCAAACATGGTTGGCCACCATCACCTTCATTGAGTTATCTACCAGAGATATTATGACACATGCTTTGTGGCTGTTCCTGTCAAGATCACTGTGATAGCCTGTTCACTGTGATACCCCACCATTAGAGACTAACAAGTGTTGAGTAAAGAGAAATACAACCATAATCATCACATCCGTGAAAGTAAAGTCAAGAGGAACACAACAACCATAAACATCACATCCGTGAAAGTAAAGTCAAGAGGAACACAACAACCATAAACATCACATCCGTGAAAGTCAAGTCAAGGACCAGCTCTCACACAATGAGCTGTACTGGGTATATGGAGCTAGCCCCATATTTTTAGACCAACTGACATTCCATGGGAGATATGGTGGATTTGTTCAGGCACACAGTTATAATGTGGGAGAGTTCAGAAATCAAAATGAATATATTTCTACAGTTTAAACACACAAGCCACAAACAATATGTTGTCCAATTTATTGCCTGGCATATTTCACTGCATCTCGTCAGGTGCATACTTCAGAGTTGCATATCATATTAAGTGAATAAATGAATTATACCAGGGCTGAAATACTTAAAACACACAGTCACTGATATTGTTTGAATGTGGAGTGTCAGGTTTCCCATGGTAATTCAGTTATCAGTTGGGGTATCTTCATTGCACTCTGGACAGTTCCATAGGTGCTCAGATCCTCCCCCAGCATATGCATCAGCGTCCGGTGCCTAATAGTGCCAGTTCTGTGTTAGTTGACGAGGGCCTCGTTTTCCCGATGTACCTCTCGCATCTGGCCGTGCCAATTCTGATCCCCAAGTCTTTCATCCTGGTACAGCGATGTGGATTCACTGACGTCAAAGTCCTCTGTTCTCGCTATATCTTTGAGGACGTTAATAACATCGGCTCGATCCATGGGCTGGCCATCTACAGGGGGTGCAGAGCCAGCCAGTTTATGAGCTCGTTCAT
Source organism: Cepaea nemoralis (assembly GCA_014155875.1). Classification (NCBI taxonomy): domain Eukaryota; kingdom Metazoa; phylum Mollusca; class Gastropoda; order Stylommatophora; family Helicidae; genus Cepaea; species Cepaea nemoralis. The sequence goes on along the minus strand of JACEFZ010028363.1, from coordinate 19,298 downwards.
TTCACTCAACTCCCGCATGTCCCGGACGAAGATGAAGGTGATTTGCGGACAACAGACTTCCACAGCGTTTCAGCCCACTGTCTACGTACAGATCCAGCTTCGACCTCCCGCATCATGCCCATTGAATCACTTAGTACACACACATTAGTATAATGCTGTGATTCCAGCCATTTGAAAGCCCGTGTAACTGCCATCACCTCCATCGTCATGCTGCTCGTGGTCATAGAGTGGGCACCACTGGATTCTTGAACGGTTCGGCCCGCTGAACGGGCTGTAAATGCCCACGCACTTCTGTGCTGCTTAACAACAGATCCATCTGTATAGATGAGCACTTCGGGGCTATCTGAGTGTTCATAGATGAGCGCGTTGACTTCTGCATTGACAGCGACAGGGTTCTGCTCTCTGCACCGTCTGTCGAGTGTGATAATGCAGGAGAAAGTGCACTTAAAAGCTGGAGGCACCGGCACCCATTCCTTGCCGGGAGTGATACTGGTAAGACTGCAGACCTGTCTGACGACATCTTCCTCCCGACCCATCCATGATTTGCCCCTCTTTAGCCTGTTGCCTTTTTCTCTGAATATAGCGTCATGCAGAGGGTGCTGCTCATCTGCACTTATTTTTAAGTATGCACAATCTCTCCAGATCTTGATCCTGTGTTCCATTGTCGGGAAGTCAAGGAGGTATCTCATTGCTACACAGCTGGTGTCTCTCGTGCAGCTCAAAATGATGCGCATGGCTTCGTTTTGCACCTTTTCAAGTCTTCCAATCTGTGTAGGGCTGACAGTGAGGATGGCCAGGGCATACTCGATGCGTGAAAGCACCAGTCCTTGGAACAGAAGTATTAGCAGTCTTTGGTCGATATTGGCAGCCGCCATGACTCTCAATGCTGACAAACCTTTTCGAGCTTTCATTATGACATAATCGACATGATCTCTGAAGGACAGGCTACGATCAAGCCTCACGCCAAGATATGTCATCGACTGGGTTCGACTCAAAATACTCCCAAGTCTGTGTTCACAATATGGTTGTTTAGGGAGAACCATGTAACCGATGCTTCTGCAGGGTTGACAAGGACTCCGGCATCAACACACCATGAGGAAATTCGATCTAGTTCGCCCTGCATATCATTGGCAACCGCCTGTCTATCTCGACCCTGTCGATACACGAGAATGTCGTCAGAAAATGACAGAGTCCTACCCCTCCTGTCCAATTGTTGTTCAGTGATCGGTACCTTATACACGTTGAATAGTACTGATGACAGTGGTGAACCCTGCGGCAATCCTGGACATATCGTTATCAGCTTAGAAGACCAACTCCCGCAGGTAATTGCAAATTTAAAATGAAGTCTTTCTGTTGGCTGGAACCATCTAATTACCAATGTCTTGATGTGTTTGAGCAATCATTTATTGTTCATCAAATGCAAAATACAATTCTCTTTTTAAACTTTATGATTTCTATTAAACATGTCTCAAAATCGCCGAGCTAAGCATTTTATGACTTGCCGACTGCACAGGGATTCCTGAAGACTGATTAAATCTGTCTTCCACCCACACTGGTATATGTTTGATTACTTGATTTGCTAATTGTCTTTCCATTCTACCTATGTAAGTTGCTTGGCACTCACAACTGGAATTGATAAATGCAGTTAGATTTAGTGTACAGAGACAATTGTTCTTTCACAGATGGGAGTAATATCTAAGTGATTTTATATCAAATCAGCAATAAAGATTGTTTGCAATACAGCTGTATAATGTATTTGTTTCATTAGAGTCCCCTCAAAAGGTTGTTGAAAAAAGCACTTGAAGTCTGACAAGACTTGCTTAGGACTCTGGGCTATGTTTATCAGATTCCTGACCCAGATAATGCTCTGGACCACTGGTTGAAGACCTTTCTAAGTGTATTTGTTCCATTTAAGGAAGTTCGAGTTAAACATTACACTAATCCCCCATAGATCACCCAGGAGGTAGTTGAAATTATGAGAGACCGGGACAGGGTACATAAAAGTAGAGATCTAACCAGTACGGTAGTCTGAGAAACAAAGTTCATTATATTATTTGAAAGGACAACCAAAAAATATTTAATAACTTAATAATAGATAAAACCAACACCAAAGATAACACAGAAAGAAATTAATACCTTGCCAAACAAAAACACAAGTCATCACAATCATTACCATCAAATCAGGTTACATGTGATCAATTTAGTAGTTTCTTTTAATCCGACATAATCCAATTGAAGGCTGCAATACCAGATTCTCCTCATGACATCTCTTTATTGTCATCATTTTGTGAGAACAAATGCTATAGTGACATTCCCTCCAACATAACGCTAATAATGACTGTCATCAACCTGAATTCATACAAGCATGCGGTCCCTTCATTCACACCTCATAGTTTACAAACACATCGTCGTGTGAAGGGAAAATCAATATTCACGCTTTATTAATATTATCTATATTACATTCCTCCGAAGTCGGAGAGTGTCTGCCTGTACGGCGAGGAACCACCAGTCTGCAGACCAATAAGCCAGACATGGGACAACGGATACTCACGCAAAACTCAGGTCCTGTATGACATCACACTGATGTTGGACAACAGGATGCCTTCATCCGACATACAGGACTTCGCGTTGGAGCTCAAGCCAACGAACACAAGCAAGCAAGCATCTATATTACAGAGCTCGTCATACGAGCATACACAATTAATAGTCAGCACTCAAATACATTCTCCTAAAGGTTAGCTATGTATAACTATGCCCTCTCTAAACTACACAACTGGCGAGGGTAAAACACAGAGGTCCTGTCACTCTGACTGTCCGACCCGGTCTGCCCGAATTCACAGGTCCAGTCCAGCTCCTCGTCCCCCATTCTCGTGCCGTTAGTCTTACGGCGTGTTGGTTCACTTGCCACATAGTTTAGTGGTCCAGTCCTCGTAGCCTACAGCTATACTAGAGTTCAGTCTGTTTACGGGTAATCCCTGTGTCTACTGTACTCTGTCTATTTCGGGAATGAATCCCGATATATCCTCGTCATGTCCTAGCTATGACACATGCGTGTCCTGTCTAGATCTGGTCTTAACACTGGTTTGGAGTTATATCTCCTTCTACTGTCTCTTTCTATCTATACTCTTGTACATGTTCTTATTATGTCCTGTCTTTGTCCTTTACTTTCCTCTGTCCTTGTCCTACTTCTATCTGTCTCTATCCTACTTCTATCTGTCTCTATCCTTCTTCTATCTATGCCTATCCAGCATGTTGACAATGACCACTGAAGTAGTTACTCATCTTAATAACCTAAAAAAAAAAAAAACAATAACTCATCAGGACTAGATGTAATCAGTAATTGGATCCTTTGCTATGCTGCACGGGTGATCTGCGAGTCAGTAACTTTTATTACATACTAGCTGACCCGGCCCGGCTTCGCCCAGTCCCTGGTGGGGAGCATCTCATTTAATTCATATAAGTAGTCATATAAGTTCTCGTTCCCGTTCCCGACTATCTATCTGTCTGTCTGTCTGTCTGTCTGACCCGGCATCACCCAGCTTCTGGTGTGGAGCATCTCATTTAATTCATATAAGTAATCATATAAGCTCCCGTTCCAGTTCCCGACTATCTATCTGTCTGTCTGTCTGACCCGGCCCGGCTTCGCCCACCCCCTGATGGGGAGCATCTCATTTAATTCATATAAGTAGTCATATAAGTTTCCGTTCCCTCCCTCTCTGTCTGTCCCTCCCTCTCTGTCTGTCTGTCTGCCTGCCTGTCTAATCATTTATTGGTTGCAGTTAGAACAACCTTAGATAAACGAAGACCAACTTACAAAAAGCATTAGAAAGAGCACTTGAAAGATCTTTACATGTTCCCCCAACAATTAACTTGGGTAAATGGAGCAGCGGCAGCAGCAGCAGCAGAAGAAGAAAAAGAGTAGGAGGAGGGAGGAGGAAGAGGGAGGTGGAGGAGGGAGGAGGAGGAGGAGGGAGGAGGAGGGAAGAGAAGGGAGGAGGAGGGAGGAATAGGAGGGAGGAGGAGGAGAGAGGAGGAGGAGGGAGGAGGCGGAGGGAGAAGGGGGAGGGAGGAGGAAGAGGGAGGAGGAGGGATGTAGAGGGAGGAGGAGGGAGGAGGTAGAGGGAGGAGGGAGGAGGAGGAGAAGGGAGGAGAAGGGAGGAGGAGGAGGGAGGAAGAGGGAGGAGAAGGATGAGGAGGGAGGAGGGATGAGGGGGATGAGGGAGGAAGGAAGAGGAGGGAGGAGGAGGAGAGAGGAGGAGAAGGGAGGAGGAAGAAAGAGGAGTGATTAGGAGGAGGGAGGAGGGCGAGGAGGTAGGAGAAAGAGGGAGGAGGAGGAAGGAGGAGGCGGAAGAGGGAGGAGGAGGATGGAGGATGAAGAGGAGGGAGAGGGAGGAGGGGGAGGGGAAGAGGGAGAGGGTAGGAGGAGAAGGAGGAGAAGGAGGATTATAACGCATATGCCTGTAGATAACTGCAGCAAAAAGGTGGGTCTGTCTATCTATCTGACCCGGCGTGGCTTCGCCCAGCTCCTGGCGGGTAGTGTCTCATTAAATTCATACAACAACAAAAAGTAACTTAAAACAATGTTCTTCCACACACCATCCATTATTTTTTAATGAAAACTGTTTTTAATCACCTACATTACTGTAGATAACTTCTTTAAGCATAAAAAGATGAGTTACAATGTTATGCATTATTTTTATGAAAACTTTGAAAATGCCTTAAAGATTATATCATTATTTATTATAACTCATATGCCGGTAAATAACTATAGACAAAGAGTTTACACACCTTTGAAAACGATGCAACAATATGACTATAAGGTATATAGCAATGTTATTAAAAGTTATGCCCCTTGAAATAACTTTTCTATATTTAAGTCCCCTTGCTATATAGAAATTATAATGAAAAATGAAATATTAAATAATATTAAGTAGCCGATTTTACACTAAAATTATATGACAGTTGGCAGCGCAGGAATGAGAGGAAGACGTGTAGAAATTTTCATCTCAATCGGATGGACTGTTCACGAACGCATAAAGGACGGACGGACGGACGGACGGACATACAGACAGTCTCTTTTATATATATATAGATAATCAATGTCTCACCTAAGGTCACCTCCTATCAGCCTTTAAAATTGCTAAAGTTTATCATCATTAGATGACTGTCTCATGAGTAATTATAGGCCAATTTCCATATTATCCTCACTATCCAAACCGCTATAAAAGCACATCCACAAAACAATATTAGAACACTTAGTTCACCACAAACTAATATTTGACAGTCAGTCAGGGTTTCAGCCAAAATATTCTTGTCATACAGCCCTAACAAATATGATAGAAAACTGGCATCAAAATATTAACAACATTACTCTGTGCGGAGCAGTGTTTATAGACTAGAAAAGCATTTGATATGATAGATCATATTATTCTAACTAAAAACAACTAGAAACAATGAAATTAAGCTTTAATATAGTGACATTAATAAAATCAATTTCATTAGACAGAAAACAAGTAGTATCACACAATAAATCATTATCTCAAGCCATTACTATTAATACTGGAATACCTCAGGGGGTCTACACTCAGCCCTCTGTTATTTGCCATTTACATAAATGATCTTCCCCTATATCTTTCCTCATCATGCGATCTATTTGCACAGTATATACAAATGCTATTGATTGCAATGTACTAGAATCATCCTTGCAACAGGAAATAAATAGTTAACTGGAGTCATGCAAACCATATGCAAATTAACATTTCTAAAACAAAATCTATGTTAACAGCAACCAGTCAAAGACTTCACTCTCTAAACTCGCAGAGAACTCTTCAGCTGCACATTGGTAACACGCCTGTAGAAAGTGTAACCGAGCACAAGGCATTGGGTCTTATCATTGATCAAAATCTAACCTTTAACCCTTTACAGGGCAGAAGTTTCTCTGTTTGTTAGCTCTGAACGGGCAAGATTTTTTCAGGTTCTGTAAAATTTTGGGTTATGTTACTATAAAAAAAAATCACATATAAGTTGTTAGTCAACGGATTTTAGTCAGATAAAAAGCAAAATGAAGGGAAAAGCATGCAGAATTGTTTACTCACGTGAATGTTGTTGCCAATCTTCTATATAAAAGGCAATCTCCGTCTGTATGTCCTTTATGCGTTCGCGAACGGTCCATTCCGATTGAGATGAAATTTTCTACACGTCTTCCTCTCATTCCCGCGCTGCCAACTGTGATATTTTTTAGTGTAAAATCGGCTGCTTACTTAATATTATTTAATTTTTCATTATAATTTCTATATAGCAAGGGGACTTAACTCTAGAAAAGTTATTTCAAGGGGCATAACTTTTAATAACTTTTCTGTATACCTTATAGTCATATTGTTGCATCGTTTTCAAAGATTTATAAACTCTTTGTCTATAGTTATGTACAGGCATATGAGTTATAATAAATAATGATACAATCTTTAAGGCATTTTCAAAGTTTTCATAAAAATAATGCATAATGCATAACATTGTAACTCATCTTTTTATGCTTAAGAAGTTATCTACAGTCATGTCAGGTGATTAGAAACAGTTTTCATTAAAAATAATGGATGGTGTGTGGAAGGACATTCTTTTAAGTTACTTTTTTTGTTGTATGAATTTAATGAGACGCTACCCGCCAGGAGCTGGGCGAAGCCACGCCGGGTCAGATAGATAGACAGACCCACCTTTTCGCTGCAGTTATCTACAGGCATATGCGTTATAATCCTCCTCCTCTCCCCTCTTCCTCTTCCCTCTCCCTCCTCCTAATCACTCCTCTTCCTTCCTGCTCCCTTCTCCTCCTCCTCCTACTCCCTCCTCCTCCTTCATCCTCCTACCTACTCCTCCTCCTCACTCTTCCTCCTCCTTCGCCTCCTCCCTCCTCCATCTCCCTCCTCCTCCTGCATTCTTCGCCTCCCTCCTCCTCCTGCGTTCTTCTCCTCCCTCCTCCTCCTCTCTCCGCCTATCTCTTCCTCCCTCCTCCACCTCCCTCTTCTTCCTCCCAGCTCCTACTCCTCCTTTTTCTTCTTCTGCTGCTGCTGCCGCCGCCGCTCCATTTACCCAAGTTAATTGTTGGGGAAGATGTAAAGATCTTTCAAGTGCTCTTTCTAATGCTTTTTGTAAGTTGGTCTTCGTTTACCTAAGGCTGTTCTAACTGCAACCAATAAATGATTAGACAGACAGGCAGACAGACAGAGAGGGAGGGACAGACAGACAGACAGTCGGGAACGGGAACTTATATGACTACTTATATGAATTAAATTAGATGCTCCCCATCAGGGGCTGAACGAAGCCGGGCCGGATCAGACAGACAGACAGATAGTCGGGAACGGGAACGGGAGCTTATATGACTACTTATATGAATTAAATAAGATGCTCCACACCAGGAGCTGGGTGATGCCGGGCCGGGTCAGACAGACAGACAGACAGACAGACAGACAGATAGTCGGTAACGGGAACGAGAACTTATATGACTACATATATGAATTAAATGAGATGCTCCCCACCAGGGACTGGGCGAAGCCGGGCAGGGTCAGCTAGTCTTATATATAAAAGGCAATCTCCGTCTGTATGTCTGTCCTTTATGCGTTCGCGAACGGTCCATCCGATTGAGATGAAATTTTCTACACGTCTTCCTCTCATTCCCGCGCTGCTAACTGTCATATATTTTTTAGTGTAAAATCGGCTGCTTAATTAATATTATTTAATATTTCATTTTTCATTATAATTTCAATATAGCGATGGGACTTAACTCTAGAAAAGTTATTTCAAGGGACATAACCTTTAATAACGTTGCTATATAACTTATAGTCATATTGTTGCATCGTTTCCAAAGATTTATAAACTCTTTGTCTATAGTTATTTACCGGCATATGAGTTATAACAAATTATGATATAATCTTTAAGGCATTTTCAAATTTTTCATAAAAATAATGCATAATGCATAACATTGTAACTCATCTTTTTATGCTTAAAGAAGTTATCTACAGTACGGTCATGTAGGTGATTAAAAACAGTTTTCATTAAAACTAATGGATGGTGTGTGGAAGGACATTCTTTTAAGTTACTTTTTGTTGTTGTATGAATTTAATGAGACGCTCCCCGCCAGGAGCTGGGCAAAGACACGCCGGGTCAGATAGATAGACAGACCCACCTTTACGCTGCAGTTATCTACAGGCATATGCATTATAATCCTCCTCCTCCCTCTTTGTCTTCCACTCCCCCCTCCCTCTCCCTCCCCCTCTATTTCCCTCCTCCCTTCACCTCCCCCCTCGTCCTCCCTCTACATCCTCCTACTCCCTTTACCTCCATCCTTCCTCCTCCCCTCCCTTATTCTCCCCTCCTCCTCTCTCCACCCTCCTCCTCCCTTCACCTCCATCCTCCCTCTTCCACCCCTACCTCCTCCTCCCCTCCCTCCCTCCCTCCTCCTCCCTCTACATCCTCCTCCTTCTCCCTCCCCTCCTCTTCCTCCTCCCTCATCCTCCCCCTTATATGGGAACAGGGAACCGGAGCAGGGGCCGAATATTAATTAAATGAGACAGACAGATAGTCGGGAACGGGAACTTATATGACTACTTATATGAATTAGATGAGATGCTCCCCATCAGGGACTGGGCGAAGCCGGGCCGGGTCAGACAGACAGACAGACAGACAGATTGTCGGGAACGGGAACTTATATGACTACTTATATGAATTAAATGAGATGCTTCACATTAGGGTCTGGGAGAAGCCGGGCCGGGTCATACAGGCAGACAGACAGACAGTCGGGAACGGGAACGGGAGCTTATATGACTACTTATATGAATTAAATGAGATGCTCCACACCAGGGTCTGGGCGAAGCCGGGCCGGGTCAGCTAATCCACACATAAACACAAATATTTACAGAATACAACATATTGTTTGTGATTGTCAGTCATCTATACAGCAATGTGCAAACACATTTTCAGAATTAGAATCACTTTCTTCAAAGTTTTCAAAGTGTGTATGTACACTGCCCATACTGGTATCAGTGATATCTAGCTGCAATTCAGTCATCCTCGTGCACTTAAATGTTACTTAAATAGAACCCAGTAAATCTCCGCTATCACTTGAAGAATCATCAAAATCCATTTTGAAATACAAAGCGTAAAACCCCCCAAAACTATTTTTTTAAATCCGTTCAAATTCAAAGAATACACTTGCAAATGGCGGCCACGTTGTCAAGCTATCAGCGAAACCGAAAGTAGACAATCAGAAGTCTCGAAAAGCCGCGAGATCGCGTTTTAAAACGCTCAGAATTCACGGACGCTTTGCCCATCCATGGGTAAAGCCACCTTCAGCCACTACGCCTGGTAAAGGGTTAATTCCCATGTTCATGCTCGTTAAATGTTGTTCCCATGTTCGTTAAATAAATATCCAAAAAAGTATACCAACTTGCCATAAATTTGCATGAAAAATAATCAATAATACATAACTCACTGAGGCACTGTATAACATGGGCATTATAAATACCTCAGGAGGGTATAACGTGCCATACATAAGGGAATGTATTTTGGCTAGTTGTCGTTTGAGATAAGTTACCATTATTGTCTTTTTGTGTTATTGTTTATGGGGGCATGTGGTCTGTACTAAGGTAGTGTTCAAACAGGTTGCGAATGTATGTATAATGATTGGTGGTGTCTTTGATTTCTTGTGGAAGATTATTCCACAACTGAGCGGCAGAGTATGCTAAGCATGTTTTATATAAGTATTTCCTAGGTTTAGGGACATGAAGTATATTTAGTTGTTCGCTATGTCTAGCGTTATATTTAAACAATGGCCAAAAGTAGCTTGGAGCATTTTGAAATAGGATTTTGTGAATTAGTTAGTTAATCTGTACTAAGGTAGTGTTCAAACAGGTTGCGATTGTATGTATAATGATTGGTGGTGTCTTTGATTTCTTGTGGAAGATTATTCCACAACTGAGCGGCAGAGTATGCTAAGCATGTTTTATATAAGTATTTCCTAGGTTTAGGGACATGAAGTATATTTAGTTGTTCGCTATGTCTAGCGTTATATTTAAACAATGGCCAAAAGTAGCTTGGAGCATTTTGAAATAGGATTTTATTATTAAAAAGTAGGCACTTGTGGAGTGGCAGTAACTGGAGACTTTTATGTAGGTTAGAATTGTCGGTAAGCTTTTCACCATTAATTACACGCACTGCCCTTTTCTGGAGTGAATATAGGCATTTTGTTATTGATATGGAGCATCCATCCCAGACTGTGGAGCAGTCATCATTATGTGTTTGTATATGGGAAGTATTGAATATCTTTCTTGTTTATGTGGTTGTTTCGGGATTTGAAATTTAAATATATTTTGGCAAGTTGGTATACTCTTTTGGCTATTTGTTTAACTAGAGCATGAACATGTGAGTTAAAGGTTAGATTTTGATCTATGATAACACCCAGTGCCTTGTGCTTGGTGACACTTTCTACAGGCGTGCTGCCAATGTGCAGCTGAAGAGTTCTCTTCGAGTTTAGAGTGTGAAGTCTTAGCCTGGTTCATATTAACATAGACTTTGTTTTAGTAATGTTAATTTGCATGCGGTTTTCATGACTCCAGTTAACTATTTATTTCCTGTTGCAAGGATAATTCTAGCACATTACGATCGATAGCATTTGTATTCTGTCGTGGATTTGAATCCCAATCAAAGAAGGGATTTGTTAAGTTGGCTGGGGCTCCCAAAATAAAATGAATAACAGGAAATGGTTTGGGAAGTAAAGAAAGCCAGCATGAAACTGATCATATCACACATAAAATGCTGATTGCTCAATACAAACTTGGGGCTAGAACCATAGACCCACTACAGCTCATAGTGTGGGAAAGGCATTTTTACTTTTTTATGTATATACACGGAAATTATTACATTAATCTGTGTCCTAGTCCAGATATGTAAACATTGTAGTTTTGAACGAGGACATTCAATACATGAAATTTGTTAAATTAATCTGTGGGCTTCTGGAAATGAAAGATGTTACATCACCTTGTGTATGAATATTGTTAGACATTGCTTCATCAATGACCAAGATTTTCCCACAGAAAAATAATAGTAATCACAAACACAGAAATCTCTCCAAAATGCAAAATCACAATAATTGTGAGCTGAGTTCATGAACTGAAGCTAATGGAAGATGTATAAAATGGTAAAATGTAAAATAATCTTGGCACAGAACGGTGTCAGCACACAAATAGATGCAGGTCACAAGATGTGGTGGATAGCATGTTTACCCACGCCATTCAGCAAGGCACTTGATGACACTTCTGGACATGATTTTCATATAAATGTTAACCTCTGAAGTCGGAGTGGGTTCACCTGAAGGCGATGGACATCGGTAAAAGGGAAAGCAAGCCCACATGCAAAATTCAGTCCCTTACTACTTTAAACAGTGTGTAAGGACTACGCTTGATTTTTAAGCGAGCGAACAAAAAGAAGAATAAGATATAAATGTTATATTTTTGTTGACCAATGCCTCTTCACTTTTTAATGGAAAATGAACATGATGCCCCCTCTGCCGTGCGTCCACCTTGACGAGGTAGAGGGGCTTGCGCGTTCCAATGACCCCAAGAGCTATGCCGACGGTAGCACAGCTACTGGTAGGGTCACCCATGTCGGACAGGTCAAGGGAGAGGGACCAGACGAAGTGACGCACAAACCTGCTGCCTTGTAGGTAGACTGGGGACAGTCAAAGGCTAGGGAAAGCATCCCGAAAAGTGCTTGTCGAAATCGGATGTACTGAGCCACAAGCTTGACAAAGAAGTGCAACGTAACTTTATCATTTCATGATGCCACAGATGAAAATTAATCGTTATGGTGCTAATCCCGTTAAGTCCCATCAGGCGGTGATAGTGCCGGGCCCCCTGCCTCGAGGGGGTCCACCCATGACTACTGGTGGTCACCTTCCCCTGTGCTGTGGAGTCAAGGCACAGAGGAGTAGGTTAAGAGCTATTGACCAAATACCAAGGACACTCAACATACTACAGTGGAATGCCGAAGGAGTTTATAACAAGAAAGAATCCCTGACACAGCGTCTTCATAAAGATAGAATAGATGTGGCATGCATTCAAGAGACACACCTCAATGCCAATCGCAAATTTTCAGTCAGAGGATATCAGGCCACACGTTTCGACCGCGAAGGACATAAAGGAGGAGTTCTAATACTTACACGAAATACAATACCTTGCAGCGAAGTATCTGTGATCTCTGACAACCAAACAGAAATTGTAGGTGTTGATATAATGATAAAGGACGTGAAAATAAAAATCTACAATCTGTATAGCCCAGCAGATAAGGACCTTACACTCTCAAACATGAAAATAACTGACACAAACTGCATTATTGTCGGAGACTTTAATAGCCGTTCAGAAAGATGGGGATACCCAGATACTGACAAAAGAGGAGATGAATTGGAGGACTGGGAAATAGATTCAAATCTCCATCTACTCAACAAAGCGGATGACACACCGAGCTTCTACTCCAGAAGATGGCTTACCACTTCTACTCCAGACTTAGCTTTCTGCACAGGAGACATCCTCCACAAAATCGATCGCCATGTGCTGGACCAATTAGCAGGTAGTGACCACAGACCAATCAAGCTTGTAATGAATATGGAGTATGTTCCACAGGAGCAAAAGCCCTTGCCCCGCTGGAATTACAAACGAGCAGATTGGGACAGATTTGCCATACTAACAGACAAATATTGTGAAAACATAAATACACGATATGGCAACATAAAGCAAATGGTGGAAAGTCTAAACAGAGCGATAATACAGGCAGCCACTGAGTCCATTCCTAGAGGAGCGAGGAAAAATTACAAACCATACTGGACTGAAGAACTACAAAGTTTGGAGGACAAAGTTGAAGATGCCAGGAAGACAGCAGAGAGAGAACAAACAACTGAAGCAAACATCTCTCTCAAAGCCATCTCAGCAAAATATAAAAGAACAGTAAATCAAACAACAAGAGATTGTTGGAGGGAAAAAACAGAAAACCTGAATTTTGACAGGGATGGAAACAAACTATGGAAACTAGTGAAAGCCATGAACAATGAAGGACCTAGAAACACACAAATAACAATTAAACAAGGAAATGCCTTGCTTACAGGAAAAAAGGCTGCAAATGCACTAATGGAACACTATGCAAATGCAAACCACATTGATATTACAACCGAACAGAAGAAAGCAATCAAAGACAAACAGATACATCATAGAAATACAGAGACAGCAGCAGAATATATTATGGCAAATCTAACAATGGAAGAAATGGAACAGGCAATAAATACCCTAAAAAAGAAGAAATCACCAGGAAAGGATGGAATCACAAATGAAATGCTAATAGGACTAGGCAATAAGGCAAAGAAGAAACTACTAGCAGTCCTAAATAACAGCTGGAAGAGAGGAATAGTCCCACAGGCATGGAAGGAAGCTATACTAATACCAGTCCCAAAGAAAGGAAAAGACCTGGAAGAACCAAATGGCTATCGACCTATCAGTCTACTTAGCTGTGTAGGAAAATTAATGGAACGCATTATCAATGGCAGGCTAACATGGCATCTGGAAGAAAACAAACTCTTAACACCACACCAAGCAGGATTCGAAAGTACAGATCCACTGAAGATCAAATAACCTATATAGCTCAGGAAATAGAGGATGCCTTCCAAGAGAAAAAGCACACACTAGCAGTCTGGATAGATTTAGAAAAAGCATTTGATAAAGTATGGAAGGAAGGACTGAAAGTAAAACTGCAAAACATGCATGTTTGTGGAAAAATGTATAAATGGATCAGCCACTACCTTGAGAACAGAACTGCCAGGACAAAAGAACAAGGACAAACAAGCAAAATGATGCTGCTGGAGCAAGGTGTCCCCCAAGGAGGAGTTCTTTCACCAACATTATTCCTAGCATATATAAATGACATCACAGAAAATTTTCCAGCCAGAGTACACACATCCTCCTTTGCAGATGACCTAGCCATATGGACATCTGAAGAATATATTAGTACAGCTAACAGCAGAATACAGCAAGCCTTATTAGCGCTAGAGGACTGGTCAAAATCATGGCTAGTGAAGATAAGTGAAGAGAAAACAACATGCACAGTGTTCTCCCTCTCAAATAAAACTCAGCAACCTAAGCTGGTATTGAATGGAAAAATATTGCGCCATGAAGAAAATCCAAACTATCTAGGAGTCACCTTTGATCGTCGCCTGACATGGAAGACACAGGTTGAGAAAAATCGAACAAGAGCAAGGCAGAGAATGGCAATCATGAAAAAGCTTGCTGGTACAACGTGGGGAGCAGATGAGAAAGTTCTCAAGAAGTTATATACTGGACGGGTGAGGCCAGTACTGGAATATGGCATTGCAGCTTGGGCAACAGCAGCTAAGTCAAACTTTAACAAAATAAGTAGAGTCCAAAACCAAGGAATGCGAATCATAACTGGAAGCCTGAAGACAACGCCTATTAATGAACTAGAAAAGATCACTTGTTTACAACCAATGCAGGATAGAAGAGATAGCAGAGCCCAGCAACAAGCAGAAAAATTTAGAAGATTGACAGACCACCCTATGTACAACAGATTGAATGGTTTTGGAAAGGGAAGACTGAAGCGTAGCAACTTTGTAGAAACTGCAAAACGAAGGATTAGGGCAGATCCTATACTTAACATATCAACAGTCAAGCCCATACACAATGCACACAAGTTCCCAGCTTGGAGACAGCAGCAACTGCCTGAGATGATAGAAAACATTCCTGGTATTGAGAAAAAGAACACTCAGCATGAAACCGAAAGAAGAGAAATAACCCTAAACTACATAAAAGAACATTACCCAAGCAGGAATTGGACCCATGCATATACAGATGGATCAGCCAAAAATTCAATAGAGAATGGAGGAGGAGGAATTCTCCTAAATTTAAAAAATGGAGTGAAAAAAACACATTCAATGGCAACTGGAAAATTTTCAAGTAACTTCAAAGCGGAGGTAGAGGCTTTGAAAACTGCAGACTGGCAAAAGAGGGCGGACGACTAACACAGCCTGACATAGACATAACCTATAATGAGGCAAAGAGGTTGATAAAAAGCACTTATAGAACCAAATTGGAATCAGAGCATCCAGGCCATCAGAAGGATGATGCATATTACAAACTCGACCGAAAAGAACAAGTAGCAATCTTCAGACTCCGCACAGGACATAACAGGCTGAAATACCACTTGTTCAATAAACTAAAGATAGGAGATACCGATGAATGTAATTGTAGAACTGGAAAAATGACAGCAAAACATTTGCTGCAGGATTGCCCAATGTATGCAGAACAGAGAAAGATATTTTGGCCCACACCTGCTTCATTTGAGGACAAGCTCTATGGAGATATCAACAAGCTCAAGTTGACCGCAGCTTACTTTAACTGCATACAGGTTGACATTTAAAGGTGCATGAAGACCCAGAGGCATGAAATGGAATATTGCTTGGATAGCAAATCCATTATGTGGAAAGTCCAAATCGAAAGCTTGCTGTGTGGGCTTCATAAAAGGTGGAAGAGTGTTCTAGTGGCACGAAATGGAATATTGCTTGGATAGCAAATCCATTACGTGGAAAGTCCGAATCAAAAGCCCATTGTGTGGGCTTCATAAAAGGTGGAAAAGTGTCCTAGTGGCATGAAATGGAATATTGCTTGGATAGCAAATCCATTACGTGGAAAGTCCTAATCAAAAACCCACTGTGTGGACTTCATAAAAGGTGGAAAAGTGTCCTAGTGGCACGAAATGGAATATTGCTTGGATAGCAAATCCATTACATGGAAAGTCCGAATCGAAAGCTCACTGTGTGGATGTCATCTGCAGACTGCATACTTCTGGTTTCCGGAAGAACAGCCTATGGTGAACGGAAGGCCCAATATACAGAAGTGAGGCTAAGCAGCCATGTGCAGGACGTGACGATTCCTTGGGTGAGCCCAGTACCAGAGCGCTATGTATCGGCTCTGCAAGTATGGAAGCCTCCTTGGATGGCGGGGAATGCCCATGGTCTGCCCCTGCCTTCCCTTGAGGGCTGACCAGGATCTTTGGCTGTTCTATATGGACCAGCTGAGATGGGGGATAACACCACAACAGTGAGAGTCAAACGTCCTAAGAAACCCCCGGGAAGGTTAACCCGGTCAACAAATGCCCGCAGAAGTCGGATGTGTCGGCCTAACGGCACAAGAACGCAGCTCTGCTGTAAACAGGTACAACGCAATCACATCCGAAAAAAAAACTCCGGATGAACGAAGAAGAAGAAGAAGAACATGATGTAATATACAAATATCTCTTTCTAGGCAAACCTCCTAGCCCAAAGAAACATCAGTGGAACATAAGCTTTACAGACCACTGAGAAAAAAGACAGTGACATTTAGACAAGAGACAACATTGCAGATATAAGCAGTCAATTTCAGGCAAACAAAAAAAGTTTCAGAATGGTTCTAAACACGGAAATCAAACAGAATACATACTGTCGATCAAAACTTAAAATAAGCCCAAATTTTATAATAATAACACAATAAAACAACACTACAACAAACAACATGAACTCTTATCATAAGAATGATCAGGTGTCATTATGTTTGTGGTCAACAGACATAGGAATATTCTTGCGAGCTTGGTTCATGATGGAGTGGAATGATTCAGCCCATTGTCTGGTCTCTGGGATGAATAATATATCATCCACATTCCAGTGGTATAGAACTACGTCCTTAACATTTGAGGCTCTTTGTTTTTCTGAGTGCACCATAAAGATGTCTGCTAGAATAGGACCTAAAGGACTCCTCAAGGCCAATTCTGTCAATCTGGTGGTACCAGTTTTCAAAGATAAATGAATTTAATATTAAATATGAACAGCAGTATTAATTTGTTAAATTTCGATGCCGGTAGGCTTAACTCTTGTTGTCTTTTCCTTTATGCAATAACAGATGATGATCACTGTTTCTTCCACGGGAACATCATTGAAAATAGAAGCAATATCCATTGAGCCACATGCTTTAGTTTAAGATTGATAGTATCCAGTAGTTTGGCCAGTTCAAATGAATCTTTTAATATTAAGTGGTTGAATGATTTTCAATGGGAAATGCTGAAGAATTCAATCAGTTGTGCAACAGAAAAAACTATTCCAAAAGTAAAGAAAGTGGGCCGTAAGACATGGATGACTGAAGAAATTTTACAACTAATGGAAACAAGAAGACAGAACAAAAATAATCCTGCCAAATATGAAGAAATTCACAGAAAAGTCAGAACCTTATGTAAGGAGGCTAAAGAAACATGGCTTGAGAAACATTGCAGAGAAATTGAAAAACAACACAACAGTAAAAATGCGAAACTAATGCACAAAAGAATTCAGGAGATTACTAATCAAAAAACACGTGCATCAGCAGGCTGCCTAAAGACAAAAGATGGAAGAGTCATAATAGAAAAAGATCAGATTTTACATGTATGGTCAGATTACGTGAAAAACCTTTATGACGATAACAGAGACGAACAATATATTGTTCAAAATAACAATGAAGGGCCAGCAATTTTGAAGACGGAGGTTCAGAATGCTCTTAATCATATGAAATCTGGCAAGACCCCCGGTCCAGACAGCGTCACAACAGAAATGATTAATGCTTTAGAAGAATATGGAATAGATAAAGTTACCAGTCTGCTTAATACAATATATGATACTGGAAATATACCTCATGAGTTATGTAATTCTGTATTTATTGCAATCCCAAAGAAATCAGGAGCCTTGGAATGTGATCAACATCGAACAATTAGTATAATGAGTCACATCACGAAGATTTTGCTAAGAATTACCAGGAAAATACAACCTGAAATAGGAGAAGAACAATGTGGGTTTGTAGTAGGCAAGGGTACAGTAAATGCTGTGTATATACTGAGAACCGTAATCGAACGTTCTATAGAAGTAAACAAAGATCTACACCTTTGCTTTATTGACTACACAAAGGCTTTTGATAAAGTGAGACATGTCAACATGATAAGGATGCTTGAAGATCTACAAATTGATGGGAAAGACCTTAGACTTGTAAAAAACATATATTAGAAACAACAAGCTGCCATAAGAGTTGATAATGAAGTAAGCCAATATCAGCCTATTAAGAGAGGTGTGAGACAGGGATGTGTAATGTCTCCAGATCTGTTTTCCCTGTACAGTGAAAATATTTTCAGAAATATTGAAAATATGGAAGGAATCAACATTGGGGGACGATGCATCAATAACATTAGATATGCAGATGATACAGTCTTGATTGCAGACAATGAACAGGATCTGCAAAATTTAGTAGATGCGGTTGTTACACACAGTGAACAACAAGGGTTAGAATTAAATTGTAAAAAGACACAGATTATGGTCGTCACTAGGAAGAACGAAATACCACATTGTAATATACAAGTAAATGGGAATATTCTTCAACAAGTGAATAGGTACAATTATCTCGGAACAGTAATAACATCTGATGGGAGATGCCTTGAAGAGATTAGAACAAGGATCGCCATGGCAAAAGTAGCCTTTAGCAAGATGAAAAACATACTGACCAATAAAAAGATGTCAATTGAAACGAGAAAAAGAGTGTTGAGATGCTACATAGAACCTGTACTTTTATATGGATGTGAAGCTTGGACAATGAGCAGCCAGGCTGAAAAACATCTGATGGCTGTAGAAATGTGGTTTCTGAGGAAAATGCAAAGAATACCATGGACAGCCAGAAAGACCAATGAACAAGTCCTTCAAGAAACAAATGAAGATCGTAAACTGATCAGAGACATTAGACGTAGACAGTCACAATTTTTTGGGCATGTTATGAGAAGAAATGATTTGGAGAACTTGGTGACAACTGGTAAGATCGAGGGAAACAGACCAAGGGGAAGACCTAGAAACAAGTATCTGGATGGCTTGGCCTTGTGGCATGGTCGAGACAGAAACACGGAATTGATCCACGACTCTGTTGATCGAGTGAGATGGCAGAACATAACCGCCCACGCTTACCGGCATGGCACATGATGGATGGATGGATGGTTGAATGATTATCGCACTGGTTTAGCAGTTTCTGCAAGCCAGTTCACCATCCTGTGTTGGAGAGATTTTAGCATAAACTAAATCAGTCTCAATGGTACCCCAGGCATGTACAATTTAGGAAGGCCATAAAGTTGGGGGTTTATGAGCAGTGTGGAATGATTAACTGCAGTCGCTTCACTGACGAATTTACTATCTAAAAGAGACTGAATCTATTCTCTTTGGCATC